>JAOANR010000001.1:11721095-11953276 GCA_030278955.1 Hygrophila difformis
AAGGTTGAAAAACTTGATAAAGAAATAAAGGAAATTAAAAAATATTGTTGAAAACAATATTGAGAATGTAAATGAAATGTGTAACAAAATTATAAAAATCATTAAAGGATAATGGAAACAGCTTTGAAAGAGGTTAAAGAAACAATAGAAAACTTTAAACAAGAAATTAATAATAAATTTTAAAGAATTAAACAAAGAATTAGTAGAAATAAAGCTAAATGTTAATAATCTTCATAAGAAGATGGCGAAATAACAGACCATAATAGAACAAATAATACAAATATTAGTCTAATTGACAAGAAAATAAAAGAGCTTGTAACAACTGAAATACTAAAGAAAAAAATTGATGATGTACATGTCCAAATGGAAAACATGAAAAAATATCAGACCCTTGCATTAAGAATAGCCATTGAAAGCATAGATGAAAAACTAGAAAGAATACAAGCTGTTAGAAATGCCTGAAGATAATACAATAAAACAACTAGCTGAACAAATTGCAAAATTACCTGCAGAAGCTAGAAAGAAAACTAAACCACAAGAAAAACTAAATTTTTGGGTTGTAAAACCAGACGAAAAATATTTGCAAAAATGAGTAGGAGATCATTTTCTCTTACTAATAAATCCAAAAACAGTCAAGTAGAAAGAAGTAATTCTCAAAGAATTGAAAGCTAAAACTTTGAAAAAACCTTAATAGATAGAATGTTTAGAGAAAAAACCAAACTTGAAGAAGGGCCAACAATAATTGAAGAAATAATTGACCCTGATATTGAATTTGAAAACTTCAAGAAAAGAACATTAATCCAATTGGAACCAAGATTATTGTATGACCAAAGATTCCTTAATTGGAACACAGGTTATTACAAATATCATTATACGGAACCAATAAGCTGTTTAAAAGATGACAAAAAATTAATAAAATTAATAAGCAATAATGAAGCAATTAGGCTTCAAAGACAAGGACAAAAATACATGCATATGAGATTAATCTCCATAGGAGTAAAAGGTTTAACTAGAAAAAACTTAGGAACTAAAGTCCTAATGACTGTTCTAGATACAAGGTGGACTAATCCAACCCAAGCTATCATAGGATTAATGGAAATTGATATGAACCCTAATGTGGGAGTATGTTATTTGGCACCAGATTATATGATACAAATAACAGATTTTATGAAGCATATCCAAATAGGAATTCAGACTGTAGGATATGAAGAAATGGAAACTGGTCACAACCTAATGGTATGTGTAGGCTTCTTAGGAAGAATCACAAACAATGGTCAAACCAGGCATAAAACAAAAATCGAAACTGTGGTAAGTATCATAGGAAGTGAAGGAGTAAAAATGATAGGACCAACTGAAATATCATCGGAAGAAAATGTTGGGAAAAATTGGGATCTATCAAAATTCTTTGAAAAACCAAATGTTAAAAATTTAACTCCAAAAAATGTAAATTACTTCATTAACTCCAGAGGAGAAACGTCAGTAAGATTTAATGATTATGAAACTGCAAAACGACCAATAGATTTTACAGAAGAAGAAGGTCAGGAAAATGAATAGACAAATGAAAAGGTTTATTGTAGAAAAATCAGTAACAGATAACTATGTAAAATATGAAGGAAAACATATATTCCACCCTAGTGAAGATGAAGTGGAAAGAATTGCTAAAGACATTCAACATATTTGTTTAAAAACAAGAAAATTTGAAAACTTTAAGAAAGGAAAAATTCTAAATAAAAGAGAGTACCATGACAGGTATGAAAGAGTTTTCTCACAACATGTGCATTCTGCACTGACTAAAAATTCAAAAACAAAGGAATATTACCTCACAATTGTCAAGATTGTAAATTGATCTTGATAGAAGATATTCTGATAAGTTAAAACATATGATCCATTTAATAGAATGTCCAAAACATAGTGGATATTTTGAGAATTGGATAGAAAATTATGAAGAAATGATAAGAGAAATATCAAAACTAAATGAACAAAAACAAGAATTAAAGGATAAAATGAAAAGAAAAAATAAAGAATGGAAGAATAATTTAGAAGATATTATTGAGAAAGAAGTACAGAAAAGATTACAAAAAATACAAATAAAAGAAGAACAACAAGCAGATATAGAAGCTCACTTGTTCTTAAAGGAAAACTCACCAGAAGTAGGACAAAGTTCTGATAATACATTAATGGAACAATATATGGGAGACCATATCTCCTTACATTCTGAGAAAACAAATAAAATAGCTAAAGAATTCATGAACAAAGATATTGTCATGAAAAATACAGGAGACAGTATAACAAGAGTCCCTGGAACTCCCTTTGCCCCATACCAAAGAGGGACTGAGTGGAGACCTGGAACTAATTATACTGGAAACAATTCTAGACACTCAATCACACATGTTCATCCAGAATATCCTTATGGAAAGATACAACCTGGTATGATAACAAAACCTAGAGGAATTAGGCAACCTTTAGAAAGAGGATATTATCATAACCCAGCAATATTAGAAGTAACAAATGTAAGCCCTCAAGAATGGGGCTCAGTAATTGCAAAATGGAAAAACATAGTTGTAGCCGATTATATCAAAAACAAAAATGATTATAATGATACAGCTGAATCAATGTATGGATATCTTGAAACCTATTTAGGAGAATTCGCACAGTCAATGTGGGAAGTATTTAAAAGAGACTATTCAATGGATTATCAAGACTTAATAGAAAGAGGACCAAATCCTTATAACTTTGTAAATAAAATATCAAGTCTAATAACGGGTGAAGATGGTAATTCAGGACATATAACAACACAAATGGATGCCTTAATCCATCTAGACCAAATGCACCTAGATGACTTATATGGAACATTAGACTTCTTAAATGAATATGTCTACTATACAGGCCTAGCAGGAGGAGCTTTTAACCAAGAGTTAGGAGAAAAATTATTTATGAAAATACCAAGACCAATTGGTCAAGAGATTCAAGATACATGGAATAAAATGGTTGAAAAGAATCCTCAACAATACACTATTAGTATGAGGGCTGTTCATGTGGTAAAAATACTAAAAGATAAGTGTACAGATATAATTGCACAAAAACAACTTAAGAAAACTGATTATTCATTCTGTAAAAGGATATACACTCCTGAACGATATGGTAGGCCAGAGCCATTAAGGAAAAAACCTAAATTCATAACAAGAAAGAAGTATTTCATAAAACAATCAAATAGTAGGAAACCTTTCTTAAAACAAAAACATCACGTCAGAAAATATAATCCTAGTAGAAATTATACAAAGAAACTTGCTTGTTTCACATGTGGTGATGAAAGCCATTTGGCAACAGCATGTCCTAAAAGAAAAAACCAACATTCTAGAGAAGCGATTCTTACAGAATGTATACAACAAGATATATTGGATGTAGACTCAGATGTTTCTGAGACTGAAACAATATATAGCATAGTAACAGTGGAAGAAAATGTTATAGAAGAACAAGGGGATGATGATCCCTACGAATTGATTAATATGCTTGCAAATGAAAACTCATATAATGGTATCACATATAAAGAGTATATGATGCCATATGAAACTGAGTATATGATGAGAGAAATTAATGAATGCGAAAACCATAATTGGCTTTTCAGGGTAGGCACTGATTCTACACCTTGTATAAAATGCTCTTATTACCCATCAAGAAAACTTAGAGCTAAATGTACAATATGTCATGTAGAAATATGCCAAATATGCTTGTTAAAATATTATAAAATTAAATTCCCCGAAGAAATGCCAATAACAAAAATTGATGATAATTATACATTCATCACAAAAAGAATAGATATAATAGAAAGAAAACTTTTTTATTTACAAGATATAATGAATCCTAAGGAATTAAAAACCAGAATTGAAAACATAGAAGAAATCTTAGAAGAATATAATATGTTAAGTCCTAAAAATACGGAAAATAAAGAAAAAGAAGTTCCTGAAGAAGAATCTAATGATAAACAAAATCCTAGTACATAGTATATGTTAGCACAAAACCCTGAGTACATACATGTGTGCCAAGATCCTTCATCATTAACTACATTAAGGGTACCAATAATCTTTAAATTAAGAGAATTGGTATTTCGTACTAATGCAATAATCGATACAGGATGTACTAGAATAATAATAAATGAGAAACTTATCCCAGAACATCTACAGAAAAACTTAACAAAACCCATTAAATCAGAATTAATGGATGGAAGAATATCATACACAACAAAACAACCTATTTCAGGTGGACAGATATTCTTTGAAACCAATTGTGGAATATCAGAACCCTATGGAGTTCCTGATAATTCATATATAAAAGACTTAGTAATAAATGCAGATGTAATCTTAGGATTACAATTCTTCTTACAAAATAATGGAGGATTATTTATTACAAAAGATTATATCCAAATTGTTGAAAAAGCAACTTTGGCAATGTTTGCACCTAGTATTAGTAATGCGGGAACTAAGCTCTTAACAACATCAGAGTTGCGAGAGAAGCGTGGTGGAGCCCCTAATAATACAAAAACAAAAAATAAAAAACTTTTAAAAGATAAAGATAATGAAAACTGTAAATGCAAAATAAAAGGAGCATGTAAACAAACTTGTAAAGAAAACATACAAATTACAGAGTTTGAAGAAGAATACATTCCCGAAACCCCAAAACTGAAGGAGTTAATAAGTATAACTAGATTTAAGCCTGAAGAAACCATAACAAAATGGATTGAGAGGTTAGAAAAATCCCAAATTATTGGAGATAACATCCAAAAATATTGGGAAAAAGATGGAACAATATGTAAGCTTGAGACAATAAATCCAGAATTAAGAATCTCAACGGCAGAAATAAATCCTACAAATCTGGATATAGCAGATTTCAAAATGCATATTGATGAATTAAAAGCTTTAAAAGTAATTAGAGAATCAAACTCCAGACATAGGTCTGCAGCTTTTATTGTGAGAAAACATTCTGAAATTGTAAGAGGAAAATCAAGAATGGTCATTAATTATAAAAGACTTAATGACAATACAAAAGATTTTGCTTACAATATACCAGATAAAACAGTCTTAATAAATAGAATTCAAGACTCAAAAGTGTATAGCAAATTTGACTGTAAGTCAGGATTTTGGCAAGTCAAAATGCATCCCGAGTCAGTTGAATGGACTGCATTTACATGTCCAGAAGGTTTATTTGAATGGTTAGTAATGCCATTTGGACTAAAAAATGCACCAGCTATATTTCAACAAAAAATGGATAAAATTTTCAAACCGTACCAAAAATTTGTTTTGGTATACATTGATGATATTCTAGTATTTTCAAAAAATAGTACTGAACATATGAGTCATCTTGATACAGTGTTTAGGCTATTTGAAAAACATGGAATAATCATCTCAAAGAAAAAGATGGAAATTAATAAAACTAAAATAGCATTCCTTGGGGCAGAAATTGGAAAAGGAAAAATAAAACTCCAAGATCATATTGCTAAAAAGGCTATTGAATTTCCTGATAAAATGGAAGATACAAAACTATTACAACAATTTTTTGGATTAGTTAATTATGCTAGACCATACATTAAAAACTTATCCTCATTAACAGGATCATTATATAACAAACTGGGAAAAAACGGTCAAAGATATTTTAACCAAGAAGATATAAAAAATGTACAAAAAATTAAAGAAGCATTGAAAACACTTCCAGAATTGGTTCTGCCAGAAGATAGTGATTATCTTATTGTGCAAACTGATGGATCACATGAAGGATGGGGAGCTCTCCTTTTGCGAAAAAAGGATGTCTACTCACCTAAAAGTAAAGAAGAAATTTGCCAATATGCATCAGGAAAATATAGAGAGAAGGGTAACCTTTCCTCAATTGATGCAGAACTGTTGGCAATAAAATACGCACTTGATAAATTTGAACTGTTTTTGACAGGAAAACCAGGATTCACGGTAAGAACTGATTGTGAAGCCATAGTGAAATTTCATAGCCAACTCCAAAAAAAAAGATCAATGTCTAGGAGAAGGTGGTTGAATTTTACAGATGTTATTAGTCAGAAAGGCTACAAAATAAAATTCGAACATATTAAAGGAGAAGATAACAAAATTGCTGATATACTATCTAGAATTCTGATTAAAGAAAGGGAAAAACCATTATATGACACTGAATTTAAAAACGAATCAATTGATAATTATGATGAAAATGACGAAGAAAAATATAAATTAAAATGAGATCAATTTTACAGGGAGGACTGGAATATTGAGAATTGAATAATATTGTTACAGGAATGGCAGAAAACTCCCAGAAAAACTCTTTGAAAATCAGCAATGAAAATGGAGTAAAAACCACAGGGATGGTGAAAACCCCAGAGGGATATTACACAATCCCTTCTAAAACCAGCATCCCAGAAGGGAAGAAAAAAGATAAACTCCCAGAAAAAGGAGTGAAAATCTGCTTTGGCAAAAGAGCAGAAACTGACAATAATGTAGAGTTAATCTTATTTGATAACATGAAGTACAGGCCTATCACATGGTTGAACTACACAGAGGAATAGATCTGCCTTTGTGATAACATCTGGAGAGCATCATTTGACAAAAACAACAGCGGGTATATTGTTACTTGTCTCTCTGCTTTAAGCATGTATTTCCAGAAATTCAATAACATAAAACCATTTTTATATTATGTAATCTATGAAGGTTATAAAAAAGGAATTTATGATAAAAATGATATTTTACCTCTTAATGAAGATAATGAAAAACCTCTTCATAAAGGATTTTATGACATAATGTCTGCAATTCAATTTGCAAAAACCACAATGGGCCCAGATTTCTTTGTAAGCCCAAGTTTGAAAAACATTGTTGATGGTTTGAGACCAAAAACTCAAAATCCTACAGGCCCAGTCCAATATTCAATTGGACATTCTTCTAAAACCCACATTGTGTTTTGTGACCATTGTGAAAAAATGGCCAATGAAGTCTGTAAATATGAAGCCCAAAAGGCCGAATGGTTACAGAATTTTGAAAACCAAAAAATGAAACCCTTGAAGCAGAGGCCCAGATCGAAACCCTCACCAAGAAACTTGAAATCCTTCAAAACCAAAATGAGAAATTGACCTCAAAAATTATGTCCCTTACACTGAAAACACCAAAGCCAGAAGAAAAACCAGTCTATGGTCTAGAACCCAAACCCACCAGTTCTATGACTGCATTAGAATTGGCAAAAGCCTGGATGCAGCAAAACCAGGAAAATTCAACTCCTGAGATTTTTAAGGATCAAAAGTTTGAATCTAGTCCGTCTCAAACGGCAGACGGTAAAGACGAATCAAGCCCGTTGATAGCTGATGCTTTGCTAAAAAGCATAAGTTCAGATAATTTTGAACCAAACCAGGGAAGTTCTAACCCTGAGGTCTTTGAGGACCAAAATGTTGAACTAAGCCCATCTAGTCCGGTAGATGGTAAAAGCACATTAATTCCGGTTATGGCTGATAGTTTGCCAAAAACTATGAGTCCAGTACAGACTGGAAAATTTGAGAACCTCAGTGAAGAAGAAATTCTTCATAAGCTTGAAATGGAATTAAAGCCTACTTTTGCTGAAGCAATGGCAACCAGAAAAAATGGAAGGTTTAGTGCACTGGTAGCACTAAAGAAAAATGAAGAAAAATTCCAGGCCAATAAAATCATAAAAAATCAAAAAAAAGAAAGTGGCGGACCCCACAATGATGAAGAGTACTAAGGGACCCACGCAGAAATGAGCTGGAATTCACAATAAATACCAGCATGTGAAGGAAGGAATCCTGAAAAGAAAAAAGTCAAGAAGAAAACAAAATGCTATTGGAGCCAAAAGCACCACCAACCATGTGAAAGAAGGAATCCAAGGCGGATAAAACCAAAAGTCAGACAAGAGCCATGTGACTCTTGGAAAACCACGTTAATGGGCACTAGGCCCCTCCTTACTACATTATTATATGGTTGCATTATTGTACTAGTTTTTTGATTTTTCATCCGAACTTTATCGGATAACTTTGCCACTTGGCACGTTCTTATTGGTTGTTGTGGATTACTTAGATGACATTTTCATCTATAAATAGAGGGATGGTCTTCACTTGTAACACACACACTCACTTCTTAGCTCTCTAGCTCTCTAAGGTTTTTGAGACTGCACTCTTGCTACTCTCGAAAGCTCTTTCTCTCTCTAGTCTTCTTGTATCCCTACCCTTTCAGTAATAAAATTTCAGTTTGTAAAGAAAGACCCGGTGTGGATTGCTTCCTCTTTTCTTTACTTTCTGAAATACAGGGGCCCGTCTGAACGGGAAAGCCTCTCCTCTCTCAAGGTATGGATTAGTTTATGATTTATGTTATGGTATGATTGTTCTATGAATGGATAATAATGTTATAAATATGAATATGTGACCTTTTAAAACTTAATTGATGATATATGCCATTAGGGGAGTAAGATAAAAATTTAAAAGGCTTTATGCCATAAAAGCTGTAAGAAAGACTCGTTAGGGGAACCACAATTCAGGGATGTTTGTTAAACATAATGGTGTTTTGTTACTGTTGTCCCTTTTGATTTGCCCCTTAGACCCCCTGCTTACATTTCAGATCTAGGTCTGGATAGTGCTAATTTGAATTTGAAACCCGAAACAGGCCCAGAAAAATATCTCATCAGTGACGGTAATAAGAGGATTGCGGACTTAATGTTTATGATAATATTTCCATAACAAAGGACAATCGGACCCATAACACATAATCAGAGATTTAACACGACCAAGAGAATAATAGGAGATGGCAAGTACCTAGTAAGACATCACGACATATAAGTTTTTCGCGCACAAAAAACCAGTGTTTTTAAAACTTTTATCTGGAATAACTAATATCTTTTATCAAAACAAATGGAGAATATGACTAAAACTGCTGAAAACTCTAAAACAGATTTGTTTAAAGCAGAAACTTTTGAAAACACAGAAACAAGGTTTGTTATTGTACCTTATCCGAAAACACACTTTCTATGCCAAGAATGTGAAATTTGGCTTATTAGACTGATGAATAAGCGAAATCAAATAGACATGATTTGCAGAAAACAAAGATTCTTTGAAAATATTATAAAATGGAAAGTGACTAAGGAGGCTGAATTTCTAAAAAATGAAATAGAAATTCTAGAAAACAGTTATCAAAAGCATACTAAAATCTATAATGTTTTTGAAAAATTACAGGATAACCATATAAAAAGATGTGAAAACTATTTTATAGCATGTGAATATGAAGAAAAAATGTGGAAAAAAATTACAAGAAGAACGTTTAGCAAGAAATAACTGATTTAAAAATGGAAGTACAAATACCTTTTGATATTTGTCCTGAATGTGGAAAACTTGGAGAAATCATGTGGAAAATAGAAAAAGAAATAAAAGACCTTAAAGAAACAATTATAAGGTTAACAGAATCCAAAGAAGACGAAGAAGAAGAAGCACATGAACTCATATATGTGTTAAACCGTGATGAAGAAATAAAAACTATTCTAAATTCAGTTCATATATATGAAGAAGTTATAAGTTACCAATCAACAGACCTCAAAACAAAAATATAGGAGTTAAACACTTCTAAAACAGAATTCATTAATCATATCAGAAATCAACATTAAAGATGACTTATAAAACAATAAGAGACTACAGTAAATGGGAGAAAACTGCAATTGAAAGATATCGCATTAAAAAAGAAATTGTAAAAATCCAAATCGAAGCAAAAATAAAATGCTTGCAACTCTTAAACAGAAAAAATCTCATAATAGAAGAATTAGATTTAAGTTTTTGGATAAATGATGAAATCAACAACCTACAGGCATATGAAAAGGGATTAGATCGGGAAAGAAAACAGTGGCAGGTTAATTATATTGGTTAAAAAAAAAAACTAATATAACCAAGAAAAGATATTGAACTTTAGCAATAAAGTACTGGAATCAAGAAAAGATGTATCGAACTTGTAAAACAAATGTAATGAACTTAACCAGGGGTATAGTTGTCAATTTGACAATATATCTCCTCCATGAAAACGACATTAGGTACCAAAAAGGAAGAAAAATTCCTACAGGTACTAAAAAGGAAGAAAGTGTAGGTGGGAGGTATTTATTAATAAGTTCCCCTAATATAAATTATATTTTGAGTAATACAAAATGTGTAATGATTTTTTTTATATATATTCGAAAGATGATGTATAGGATAATATAATTTCATTATTTTTAAAACTAACAAAGAAATTATATTATACCGTATTTTTTAGCTTCGGTGGCTTGTCCGGTACAAACATAATAGATCAATAAAAATAACTATTAAAATAATATTTTTATTGATTTGAAATTTAAATTAATATAAAATAAAATTTAAAAATAAGTATGAAGCATAATATGAAAATTTTCTAACAATTTGCTAAAAATTTTATTGGTAACAATCTCATTGATAGGGGATACTATAACACGATCTTTTAAAATGTTTGAACTTGAAATGCTACAGTTTATTTGTATATGTACTTTAAAAAATTACTACTATAGGATCAACCGTAGAGTTCATAAAAATATCATTAAAAAATGTCACATCTAATTGTACATCTCCAAAATCAATATCCGCTTTACCATCACCTACATCAACTATTCATTTTGTAAATTTTCTGTCATATATAAATTTTATTATAAACAACAATTCTTGTGGTATCTTGAGTTAATCATTCTTAATTGTATATTAAAACTCTTAGCCACATCTTGCTAGTGACACAAAATATTACAACATAATTGTTCATGACTAAAAACTGGTTTTGGAAGATAAAATCTGTCATTCTTTAAAGATTGACATTGACTTTTGCTTATAATCATAGCAAAACAAACTGTGAGTGAGAATTTTCTCATCTCAAATTGAATAAAAAAATTTGGTTAAATCAAATAGCCTCATAATCATTCTCCCAATCAAGAATTTTCTACTTTCATGGTTTCTCAAAAATTAGTTTAACCCCAATTATCTAATTCCGCATCTTGGTTACTATCAACCTACTTCCATTACATAATTTATTTGATGGATATATATTACTAAGAAGCATGACTATGCAATCCTCATTCAACTATATTTCATGATTCAGTAATCCAGAACAATTGATTGTGTTAGATATTCCAGTGAAAATATTTCATTGGCATTATCTATGCTTTCATCATTTTGACAAATATTGTTAATTGATTGTAGTAGAGAGACATTGATGTTTTGGTGGCTGTGAACTCACTTGTATTTTTGTGGGAATAAAACAGATTATTTCTAAAAAAAAAATTGTTAAAACTTATATATATATATACATTTTCATTTACAGACATACATTCCATGATGTAATTATTGATTGTAACAACAATCTCATTGGTATGGGTTAATATATAAAAAATTTTGGATTTGAAGTGGTGCAGTTTATATTTGTATAAGTATTCTCAACAATTGCCGCTATAGAATCTCGCGTAAAGTTTATTAAATTATAATCTGGAAATGTCACATCTAATTTTACATCTTCAAGGTTAATACCAACTTTACCAATTACCATCACGTACATGAAGTATTCATTCTGCAAAATGCCATATATAATTTTCATTGTAAATAACATTTCTTATAGTATCTTAAGTTAATCCATCTTAATTACTATTAATACTTCGAGTCCACTCTTTACAGTAATATGTGATATTGCAACATATCATTGACATGGGTAAAAACTGGTTTTTGAAGATAGAGTCCAACCTTCTTTAGAGGTTGACATCTACTTTTTTTTTTAATAGTTATAGTGAAACAAACTGCGAGTGGAATTTTTTCTTCTGAAATCTAATGGAGAATTTGGTTAATTCAGACGGGCTCATAATCATTCTACTAATCAAGAATTTTCATCCCAAATATTGAGCTTTGTTTTAATGAGAAGAGAGATGAAATAATTTTCTGAGGTAAGTTTTTTGTAGGTATAATTCTCGTCACAATCTAATGGAATACCAGAATGTACAGTCCTACATCTTGGAATGAGTAAGGGTGTTATTCCATTGGATGCTACAGGCAGCACAATATTACATCTACCATGAAGGGCTAAACATAATATTTTATAGATAAATTATCGATAAATGTCTTGTCAGTTCCACCGCGTAAAGAAAAACACCCACCGCTATCAACTATAGACATTATATTATTATAAACATTCTTCTTATCATTAATCAACAAAGGTAATAACTTAGCACGATCCGTTTTCATTTCTTCCTTATTATAATATGTCTCTTCTAGTATCAATAGATTATTTGTTTCAGACGTTAAAACTTCATTTAGTACCGGTATTCCAGAGAAAATTTTCAAACTTATAGAATTTTCAGCAATTAGCCTTTCAATATGAATTTACTTTGATAATTCACAATCACAATTTTTTGAGTATTCGTTTTTCGTCAATGACAAATCTGTTAAAATATAAATTAATGAATTACATCATCTGTTTTTTAAGTATTACACTTTTCCTTTTTGAGTGTTTTGAAATAAATGTTACAATACCATATTTGAAATATTTTGAAGGTTAATAATTTTTACTAATTATACTTAAATTATTAATATTTTATATTCATTAAAATAAAACTCAAAAGGAATAAAGTCAAATGTGATTTATTTTATTTATGTAATTACTTCAAACTAAATAAATTTTATTAACCTACCTTAAATATTGTGTCATTTCCTAGTGTTACACTTATTATAAAACTGAGGGAGTGTTTCTTAAAAATATTCCCTCCGTCGCACTCAAAAGTGTCTCATTTTGACTTTTTAATATTGTTTATTGATCAACTTTGACCTAATGTAATCGAAATATATACGAAAAAATATAGTCAAATTTGGTCTCGTTAGATTTGTCTAATTATGTAGTTTTAGAATATACATATATTTTATATAATTATTACATATGTACATTTTAAGATATTAAAAGTTAAACAAATGTATTGGACGACGTGTCCAAAAATTTTGAGACATAAATAATGGGACAGATGGAGTAGATTAAATTGCTTAAATTTAGGCCCAAAATCCTTCTAATGATCCATTTGCCTAAATCAAAATATTGTGGCCCAAAAGTGGAGGGACATCCTTCTCTTGGCTTATTTTAGTTATCTCTTTACTTTATTTACTGATGGATCTATTCGCAACTATATAATTGTATATTACTTTTAAGAGAAGTGACATATTTTTGTGAAAACCTGGCCTATATATACATTAATTAATATACATTAAATAATATATACAAATATATTTTATATATTCATTAATGTATGTTTTAATAATATAAATTCCATATATATACTGCAAATTCCATTTAAATTTGAAATTTTATTTTTTTTAAAAAAATAAAAATTGTGGTAACTCCATATAAATTGGAAATTAAATATCTTTAAAAAAATAAAAATTGGGATTTTCATATAGACATTAACAAATCTTTAACATGAATAAATAAATCTGACGTGTAATGTATATTTTGATTACATCATTCACCATACAAAAAATACAACCAAAGTTGAGACCAAACCTACACAAAATTACTGGCACTACAATATGTTCACCATATTGAAACATAAACGCAACATAATTCTTAGTTTCCAGTGCAAAAAGCTCGTCATAATCCTATGGTCTATAAATAAATTCTAAATGCAGCAATAAAATTTAAAATAAAAATAATAAAAATACAAAATACTTCCTCCGTCCCACTTAACTTGTCTTGTTTCATTTTTGCACACAATCCAATGCACTTTTTCAACCTCTAATATCTCAAAATGTGTACAACAAAAAAATATGTAAAATATATATTCTAAAACTACATGCTTATACGATTCTAACAAGATCCAACTCGGCTATTTTTTTCCAAATATATACATACAATAAAATCGAGTCAAAGTAGAACAATGAACAGTGTCAAAAAGTCAAACGGGACACGTTAGCTGGGACGGAGGGAGTAATAAAATCTAAAATAGATTAAATAAAAAATAAAAATAAATAAAATCCAACATACATAAAATAAAAAATACAAAATTTCAAATTTTATCTTTCAAATCTTTTTAAAAGTGAATATATAATGACATGATAGGATGATAGAGTGAGAATTTATAAGTAAATGATAGATTTTATATACGAAAGATATAAAATCTATAATGAATAAATAAATAAATACGAAAATCTAAAATTAGTAAATTAAAAAATGTAAAATAATATAGATAAAATAAGATATGCAAAATTTCAAATTTTAAATTTTTCAAATCTTTTTAAAAGTGAATATTATAGGAATTCCATATATTTCAAAAACTGAAAATTTATAATAAATAAATAAATGTGAAAATCTAAAATTGATAAATTAAAAAATGCAAAAATTTATAAAAATTAGAAATTTGAAATGAAGACACCGCATTAAATGTAGTATGAATTGTTCACTAATGCTTTAATATATATATAGATAAGTACTACTTCTATTGCACTTCATCTTTGTATCGCATGTAAATTTTTATTCCACAGCCTAAAATGAAAATTTTCAATATCAATTTCAATTTCACCTTAGTTACTGGGATGATGACCTAGCCCGAGCGGTTTAGTCCCTTAACTTCCAACGGAAGGTTGGAGGTTGTTGGAGGTTCGATTCCCACCGGCCCCCTATCCATCCCTTTAATTCCCATTTGTAATTATGTGACATGGGCTCCCACCACCCTTTCCAGCCTTGAACGGCTACTCCAAAAACAAAAAAAAATAAAAATAAAAAATTCACCTTAGTTACTAGCCAACAACAATCTTCAACAATTCAACAAGCCAATCACTCTAACCCTTTACAGCCAAAATCCCAATTCCCTCACAGCACCACCGCAGACAGCTCCTCCAATACCATCGTCATGTCCGGCCGTTCCGCCGCCGGAAGGATACACTCCAGCGCGATTGCAAGGATTGCATCCAGGCTATCGGGAAGACCGTTATCGGCACTGCTTCCCGCGCCGCCCAAAATCTGTGGATCGAAGCACTCAATGGCGCGATTCTCAGCAGCCATTAACGTTACCCATTCCGACAGATCAACCACTTCGGGGTTCCCGGGAACAATATCGGCCGAACTTCTCCCCGTCAGGAGCTCCAGAAGAATAATGCCGAAGGCATACACGTCGCTCTTCAGCGAGGGGCTAGGTTTGCTCGTGCTGGTGAACTCAGGCGGGAGGTAACCAAGTGCACCTGCATTCAGCACC
Organism: Hygrophila difformis; assembly: GCA_030278955.1. Taxonomy (NCBI): domain Eukaryota; kingdom Viridiplantae; phylum Streptophyta; class Magnoliopsida; order Lamiales; family Acanthaceae; genus Hygrophila; species Hygrophila difformis. Next base: position 11,736,336 of record JAOANR010000001.1, read on the forward strand.
TGTTCAGCTGTTCCTGAGGCGGTCAGCAGACGGTGGAGGCTGTAGTCGGTCAGGAGCACGTTTATATCGGGAATTTCGATCAGGATATTGGTGGATTTCAAATTGCCATGAGGTATGGCACTTTCGGTGTGCAGGTAAGTCAGGCAGCGCGCCACATCGCGGGCGATTTTCAGCCGGTCCGCCATTGACAGAGGAGGAAGCGTTTCTGGATCCGTCTCTGCACAACGAGCGACGAAAACATCTCAGCGCAAAAAATTTGCGAAACACATACTAGTTTGGGAAAATTGAATGATCGATCTTACTGTGAAGATACAGCGCCAAACATGGGGAGTCGATGTACTTTGATATGATCAATTTTTCGTGCTCCTTGGGGCCCCAATAGAAGCCCTGTATAGAAACCAAATTAGGGTGCCGAACATTGCCGAGCTTCTTCGCCTCCCTGGCGAATTCCTTCCTACTTTTCGCGATCCCCTCTTTCAGCAGTTTCACCACCAGGACATGGCCGGAAGTAAGCACAGCCTTGTAAAGAGTTCCATGGCAGCTCATACCGATGGCTTCTGCAGGCGCAGCGGATAGTTCCTCTGGCGTGAACTTCAGGGAGTTGTCGAAAAGTTGGAGGTCACCTGCCAGTTTGTCGGGCGAACAGACCTTCAGCCCGGACGGATTCCCTGATTGATGCCGGAGCTTGGCACCTGGTGAAGTGCTGACTGACGATGCCATCGACATTGGGGAGGACGTCGTGTCGCCTTTCTTCGTTGATTCTGGACGGTCTGTGTCTTTACGGCTCTGGGCATTGAGTGATACTGATACATCCCTCTGCTGATTTCCAGAAATGATTCCTGCTGAAGATGCAACTGCAGGAAAACAAGCTATGTATTACTACTGGCATACTCTCATTAGCATCATGATGAGCCAAAAGTCGAAAAAATAAGACCACCGCTACCATTTACCTTTCTTTCCACCAGCTTCTGCAGAAGCCAGATCACTTCGTTCGCGATGGACTCTCCAGTAGACGAATAAGATCAGCAGAGCAACAGTCGATGCAGCACCAACGACGCCAGCAATAAGAGCAGCTCGCGTGGCATTCTTCATCCGCGAACCACTGTTCCTTCCCAGCTCCAGATTGCTGTTCCCTCCCTTTGCAGGAGTTCCCTCATTTGGTACCACGAGCAAATAATTCCCAGGGTGGAACGACGAAAGAGGGAACCGCTGCAAGCTCTGTGGAACAACTCCGGACAGATTATTGTACGAGACATTGAATTCTGACAGCGTTCCCGGGAGGCCATCAGGGATGCTGCCTTCAAGAAGGTTGTTAGAAATGTCGAGATACAACATGCTCTTAAACCTGCCGAGCTCAGGGGGCAACCGACCCACAAGCGCATTATGCGACAGATCCAGAGACAACAGGCTGTAGTTCTGTGGACTCACCAAATCCACTGGTATTGATCCGGAAAGTGTATTTACAGACATGTTAATGTCGGTCAGAGTTGTCGAGTTGAACAAGCTCGGAAGGAGGGGACCGGTTAACTTGTTGAGGCTAAAATCGAGCACTTGTAATTCAGGATATGTTCCAAGAACAGGTGGAAGAACACCTTCTATTGAGTTGTTGGAAAGCCTCAATGACTTTAGCCTCAAGAATTCGGATGTCGCATCCGGCAAGGATCCTATCAGTTCATTCGAGCTTAATTCTATTACTTCGACGTAGTTTCCCCAACTTTGAGCTCTAGAGAAATTCCCCGAGAACATATTGTTGCTGAGGTCCACAACTGCACAATGCCCTACCCTGAGTGGCAATGGTCCGGACAGCCTGTTCGAGGATAAGTTTAGGTACCTAAGGTTCATCGAAGTAATGCTCGAAACAGGACCTGGAAGATCAGAACCATGGAAATACAATAAGAACCTGTAACAATACTGAAAGTTCTGCGATCCAATAACGATTCAGAAACAGAAGTATTCATTATGTTACCAAGCATAACTCAAGGTAAATGAATTCACTGAAACAACATATTCTGATTCCAATTGATTATATAAAGCAGCATTGCCCTGAACCAGACATACCTTCAAGCTGATTATGGCTCAGATCAAGTTCAGACAACATCATTGAGCTCTCCTGCAGGAGCCCCTGAGGCAACTTTCCTGACAGCTGATTGTTCCCAAGCTTAATAACTCTAAGGGAAACAATTAAACTGAATGACGGGACGTTCCCAGTGAAACGATTATCGCTTGCATCAAACACCTCTAGACTGTCAAAGAAGGGGATTCCATCGTGTGGGAAAAGCTCCCCAGTCAAGTTATTGCCGCTTATATTCAGGTAATGAATCGAGGAAATTAAATCAGGGTTCCCAATTCCTATGTCCAATGATCCCGAAAAACTATTGCAGCTAAGATCAACATATACCACACCTCCTAATTGAGCCAGAAGCCCCATCACATTTCCTACAAATCCATTACAATGCAGGTCAAGATACTTCAAACTTGTCAAGCCATCGAAGCCAGAAGGGACTTCACCTTCCAGGCCGGTCCACGAAAGGTTTAACAGAACCAAATTTTTCAATGAGGCCATTTCTGGAGGAATTGAGCCCTTAAACAAATTGTGGGAAAGATCTAAACTTGCTAATGATCCAATTGAGCCAATTTCTTTCGGGATTGCACCGGTTAGCTGATTATTGGATACAGATAAGTTAGCAAGCATTTGGAGCCTGGAAAGGGCAACAAAATTGAGCTCCCCAACTAGGCCTAAACCATTCAATGCAATTGAAGTAACATGGCCCTTATTGCAGTCTATACCAAACCAATCCTTGGGACATCCATCAGATGCCAATGATTTAGAATCCCATGAATCCAAAGCCCCCCCTGAATTACTGTCACCATGAATTCCCCTTTTGAGCTCCAACAGGGCATCAATCTCCGATTCTCCTAATGTCAATTCTACCAACAAGAATAGCACTAAACAAATGTGCTGCATTTTACTAATTAGTTGGGATACAAACTGAAAAATGCAGAGAAGTGCATCAAAGAAGAGGGCTTTCCAAGTATAAACCAAGAAAAGGGAATATTGAAAACACATCCAAATTTGTCAAGTATCAGGGAATGGTCTTTGAAGTAATAAAAGATTGTGCACAAAGACAGGGGAAGCAATAAATGGGGGAAGGAAGAAAGGTCTCCCCACAGCACAACAGGGCAAATTAAAAGCACATTATTGAAGAAGAATCTAAAGAAACCCCCCCAATCATTTCACAGCAAATGATTCCACAAGCTAAGAAACTCTAACTCACTACCAAACACTTGCAGATCAACTTTTTCAAACCGAACCCCAGAAGAACACAAAAGGCCTGCATCTCCTTGATAAGCAGTGGGAACAAGTACCAGCATTCTTGAGATACTCCTCAACAGCACACCACAATGGGAATCCTCAAAATGAAACTAAAGGAGGGTTTGTTTATCCAGTAAATGGGAAAAAGGGGACCTTTTTATCTCCCAAGGATCAAGAAAAATGTAGAAATGATAAGAAACCCACACACTACAAAAGTTGATCCAGCAATTTCCCTGTCGAGGAGGATTGGACAGTGCAATGGCGCACTATAGGGGCATTTAATGTGCAAGAAAAGATGAAAGGGACAAGAGCAGTGGTCTATGAATTGAGCAGCTTCTTAGGGTAAGTGGTCAATTGCACAGCTAGATGGGGGCAATGGAAATTTGGTAGGTGGGTTTAGTTATTGACTATTCTTGCCAGTTACTACTTCTTCCGCTCTAGTGTGTGTGTGACTGAGAAAGCAGCTGAAGTTGAAAGCCTGTGGGGAAAGGGGTAGTGCTTTTTCTGTGCCCCAAATTTCCTTGATGAGGAGGAGTGCTGTTCTTCCATATTTGTTTGTTACACCGAGCAGTACAACTGTACAAGTAATACAGTGGAACATCTTATCTATTATGTGTACTGTGTGCGCTCTAATGAACGGTATAGTCCCCTCCCCACCCCCACCCCACACGTGACACCTTTCTCTCAAACAAGAATCAAAGAATGGAGACAAGGGGAAATGGGCTGGCAATGAATTGGGTCGGGTTTAAAGAGGCTCTAATTTTTGTCCCATTTGAATGCAAATGCTGAGGTGAGGTGGGCACAGTTCAGGTGATTACTTTTAATAGTATTACGCTTTTCTGAGATTAGATTAGGACAGTGAGGGATTGCAAGAAAACAAAAGCAAATTAGGACAAGGGTTTTAGGGTTTTTTTTTTTAAACTGGGGTTTTCAGCGTTGAACAGTTCACTTTTGCAAGTTGCAGGGCAATATAAATGGGTATCGATCGATCTCATTAAAAGACTATAAGGCTGCTTATCATCAATCTCTCAATTGGCCAATTCCGCCCAATTCATGCTTTTTTTTAATGCCAGTATGCAAATAAATAAGTGATTTAGATGGCAATATATGCAGTCATGTCATTAATGGTCACGTGATTAAAAAGTGAAATGGTATGAAAACTCGGCTCGATACTCGATAAAAACTCGATTAAATTATTAAATTTTAAAAATATAAAAATAAAAAAATTGTTAGACACAATTTATGCTTTATCAAGCCGAACAAACTTATATTTTGCAGCATAATAAGCAAAACTGTCAATTCAAATTCAAATTATATACTATCTAGCATAGTTAAATTCGAGCTAGAACTTTAATTTTTTTTTACTGTACAAGCTCGATACTCGACTCGATATCACCCCTAGTACGAAACAAATAATTCCTCCGTCTCAAAATTTTTTATTACCTATCATTTTTTTTCACTATTCACTGTTTAACTTTAATTCAAATTTTTATCATAATTATATAAGAAAAAACATGCCAAGTGAGATCTTGTTAGATTCGTCTAATTTCGTAGTTTTAGATTATCAATTTTTTTATAACTTTTCACTGTACATAATTTAAATTATTAACCGTTAAAAATATGCATCGGCATGCGTGTCGAAGGGGTGTGTAACAATAACACTAAAACATGACAGTACTTTTTTTTACCACACTTTGGATCATATGGCTTTCATAATAATAATAATAATAATGTCTGTAAATATGTTTGTTTCTATCTCGAGATGGGGCACTGAAGTATAATCTAAATTTGAATTCTTGTATTTAGTGACAAAAAATGTAAAATTCCTAAGGACTTTAATTAAATTAATGAATACCAATGCTCAAATTGTAAAATTGATGTAAATCAAAATGACAATTATTTATTATTATATTTTTTTCACCAAACACTAAAACACCATGTTTTTTATGCACACTACAAAAGGAAAATTATTTAGAGCAATTAGAAAAAAATAACCCCGAACTTATTGAAATTGTCCATCTATACACCTAAACTTTTTTTTTGGAAAAAAATAACCCTAAACTGTCAAAAGATATAAAATCATAAACTTCCTTCTATTTCTTCCCTTAAAAACAAATTAAACGTTAACTACAAAGGACAAAATAGTCTATACACATTTTTTTATCCATTATTGACCTGGTTTGTGAGAGACCTGTAAAGTATGCACTTGTAACCCTAACCAATAGGAATTCCCCTTGACAAGACTCGATTCACTTGCCCTTGGCCACACATATACTTCAACTGAACCTTTCATTGGATTTATTTTTCCCCATTTCCGCAGCAAATCAGCACAACGCAAATAAAATGCTGGTAGCATATTCTACAACATGAGCAATTAGACAACATTATTAGTTGCGACCAAGGATAAAAAAATAAAGTTGTAGTATATGCCATGTACAAGGTCCAGAAACAATGGGAAAATTAGTCCTGAATAACCTTCAATTTCTCCAAGCGAAAAACAGGATTTACCAGACTTCTATGCTTTTCTTGCAGGTCATCATTTAGAAGCCACTGGAGTTGCAATATTATACACCAGTGATCTCCCTCAGTCTTCTCTGTTGATCATGTTCAAATTTGTTATGGATTTGGCTAGCCTTTTCCTAAGTATTGCTTGCACCATTCCTTTCCATGACTTGGTCGTGTAGTAAATAATATTCAAAGTCAAATTTGCATAGATTGGGTACTGATAAATTGGCAATTTGCGTAGGATTTTATAATTGAATCATTCAAAGGCATACAAACCCAGATGCACATAAAACAAAATAATTCGAAGAATATAAACAATTAAGCAATTATTGCCCTGAAAATTTTGCAGCAGATTCCATTTCCAAATGTGCCCCTCCAACGATGTGGCTAATTGAGAAAAATTAAATTTTGCAAATTCTGTAAATAACTCTAAACTTAAATGAATTCTGGCAGAGAATGAAGAATTTGGACCAGGAGTCTAGAAAGCAATAGTGGTTTCATTACCTTTAGGTTTAGAATATCCATTCAACTCCAGAACCCTATTCCCTCCATACCAAGAAATCGAATCTGCACTTTAATAGGGCCTTCAGAAAATAGTATTACTGCTTGCTTTGAAACATATGCAATACGTTGGCGCTGAACGCAGAGGGAGAATGAAAATTTTTGAGGTTTGGGATTTATGGTTTTGAATGCGTGAGATGAAGAGGAAGAAGGGTCTATGTGACGGGTTTCTAGATACAAACCGGGTCATAAATGGGTAAAAAATGTTTATATACTATTTTGTCCTTTCCAGTTAACGTTTAATTGGTCTTTAACGGAAGAAATGGATGGAAGCTTATGATTTTATATCTTTTTATAGTTTAGGGTTATTTTTTTCCCAAAAAAAAGTTTAGGCGTATAGATGGACAACTCCAATAAGTTCAGGGTTATTTTTATCCAATTGCTCAATTATTTATTAGTAAACAAGGCTTTAATTTATGTTTATGGCTCTACTTCCAAATACCCCTATTGTAAAGAAAATGTATAAACCTTGACTAGTTCATCCTTTAATTGTAGATGTGAGATTCACAATCTAAGGTCCTGTTTGGCAAAACAACTAAATCCAATCAGCTAATTTGTCTCACAATATGAAATAAAATAGCTTATTTAAAAAGACAAAATAACTTAAAATAGTGTTCAATCAGCTCTTTCTGAAACTGCTGCAAATAACAGTATTTTCGATTTTAGCTCATTCTAGGCAAAAATTTAGTCTCGAAATTGTCAAACAACTAATTTTAACTATTTATTACTCACAGAATCAGTTAACAACTAACAGCTAATTTCCAAACATGGACTCATTCTTCTATTCAATGAATTTTCCTTTTTATTGGGCCCCCAATGCTTCTCCATTTTTATATATAGAGATTTTTATGCATCCTACAAAAATACAGTACGGAGTAGTATATAGTAACTGAATATACGAAGTGAAATTGAGCTGGACATAATGGGCCATATTTTAAGGATTTTACTACTTTTTTAACCAAACAAATTGGGGTTATTTGGGCTTTATTGCTTTTGGGTTAAATGCTTAGATTACCAAACCATGCAAATTTTCCGGCCCATTAATTTCATAAAGATTGTTACAAGCCGAAATAATCCCATTTTGGTGCTCGCAGGATAAAATATAATGCTATTTCTGAAAATTAAATAATCCTACTAATAGTCTATAACTGATTAAAAAAAATAAAAAAAAAAAAACAAAAACAAAAACCTAATCGTACTGCAGTTGACTTGAGTAGATTGGAACTCTAGTCCCTTAAACAGGATCTTGAGTTCGAACCTTATGTATGCGAAAATTGCTTTGGGAGCGGCAGATACCCGGTTTTAAAAAAAAAAATAAAAAAAGAATCATAAGATTACATTAGAGGAATGATTGTTAAACTTGTACACCGTGTTGCTATACTATATGGTACTCCTATCATTGTTAGAAATACTACTTTTGTTTGATATACTATTTAATATCATTGCTGAAACTAAATATACCAATTTTGAATTGGTATTGTTCCATTTACGTAAATAGATAATTGAAAACATACTTCCATTAGAAATGCATAGTTTTCTTTGAAAGAATAGCCTCAAGTTGATTGCATAGTTTAATCAAGATGCATTTAGATTTATTTTTTAATATATCTTCGGTATAGATAAAATCATCATCAAAGGATGTTTTGCACATAGAATGTGTTTAGTAATCACACTTTTCATTTAGTTTGAATTAATTGAGTACTTAATCACCCTATTATTATTATTATTATTGAATCACCTGTAATCGTCCTATGTCAAAGTTAACTCATACTATTCGTCAATAAATCAAAATTATTGAGTGAATTTTAACTAGCATTTTAAAATATAATATTAAGTCAAGAGAAAAAAATAAAAAAATTGGTAGATTTTTTTTTTAGTGAACCGAGAATTGGTAGACTTAGAACGGTAGTTGGCTTAAATAAATTGAGTTTAGTATTCTAAACAATGTTTCGGGTTCAAGTCTTGTATATGAAAAGAACTATTTTGAGACGATACTCTTCATTATCATGCCAGATCAGGTGATTATTTTTCTAACCCAATATGGCTTTAGAGATATCCGATTATTCAGACTTGGAACATTAAATAAATTAGGGGGTGTATTCAATGTAGAGTTTGTAGGATTTTTTTGGAGTTTTAAAGTTGTAGTGTATTCAATTTAGATTTTTAAAAGTGTTTAAAAATCTAGGAGTATTCAATACAAATTTTAAAAAGTCTTTAAAAATCTATGTGTATTCAATACAGAGTTTAAAAAGTCTTTAAAAATTTTGAGGTATTTAACGGTCCATGGATTTTAAATCTTTATAGATTTTAACGGATTCTCTTAAAAAATATAACTAAACAAAATCTCTCTAAACTAGGGGTGGAAAAAAATACCGAAAACTCGGTATGCCGAGCTTATCGTACCGAAAAATATCGAAAATTAGGTATGCCGAAATTTAGGTATACCGAAATTTAGGTATGCCGAAAAAAACGGTACGGTAACGGTATGGAAATATGAGATTTTCGGCATTTCGGTATACCGAAATACCGAAACATTAATTTTAATATTATTTTAAAATTTAATATATATTGTTGTGTTAAGACATTTTGAACTTTGAAGGGCCAATTTAAGTAATTTTTGGGTATACACGCGATTGGAAGATGCCACGGTATTGATTTTTTTCGGTATAGTTCGGTATGCCAATTTGTAACGGTATGCAATGCATTGTTCGGTATGTAAAATTTTCGGTATTTTTCGGTATTTTCGGTATTTTTCGGTATTTTTCGGTATATTTCGGTAAATATAATTTTCGGTACGGTAACGGCATAGATTATAGGAAACCGAAATTTTCGGTATACCGATTTTCGGTATACCGAAATATTCGGTATCGGTATCGGTATGATTTTTACCCATACCGAAATTTTCGGTAGGGTACGGTAACGGTAACGGTATTTCGGTATACCGATTTTTGCCACCCCTACTCTAAACAATCCAAAATTTTTAAAAGTCAGCCAAACTCTACATGGAGTCTACACAATATCAATCAAACTCTACGAAAGTCTATAGACTCTCTAAATCTACCAACTTTTTAATATCCATAAAACTCTGGATTGAATACACCCCTAAATCTGTCTACAGATACATTTTTGGATTTGCACACATATTAGTTGTATTTTGTGTGGAAATAAAAATATAGTACTCCATATGACAACTAAGCTACGTGACTTCACATTAATGTAGTAGTACTACTCAATAGTGTATACGTGTCCACCAAAGAATTGAATCAGGGGATAAAACAAAATAAGTTGAATTAAATATATGGAGCATATCTGCACATATAGATCTCATGTCTACTTTTGATTTAAATTATTCCATAAAACAATTCAATTAATTTTAGTTTAACAGTTTACCTCATAACACATCGTTGGCTCCAACAGAAATTAACAGAAAAAGTAACAAATATTAGTTATATTTTTAAAAAATTAAATAAACAAGAAGTCACATGTAAATGTGGTTGTGTCCTAATCATGATTAGGGACACCAATTTTTGTCCCCATTTTTTATGTATATTTTTTTTTGGTAATAATTAATTGTAACCTATATCCACTTAATTTAATTTGTGTTTTTGTATGTATCAATGTTTTATCTTAAGGGTTTGTGGTTCAAATTGTTAGTAAGATGCATGTGAGAATAATTATAATATTATATATAATTAATGGGTTATGTTAAGGGCTTATAATATATTATCCAATTTAAACATTAATCTAGCCAAATTAAATTGTAATTACGCTTAGTTTATATCCCTCAGCCACTAAGAAGACTGATGAATTCGAAATTTTTGGGCTATATATATTGATTCCAAATAAATGAAATTCTTATCATAATAAATTACTCCTTCTAAATACACATTTTTAAACAACACACACACATTAGCTAGTATGCCAGAATTTTTATTTTTATTTTTATGCACATCTTCAGTTGCTGCCCAGAAGGGTTTATAATTGTTACTGTACTTGTTAGGTTGAATAATTTGAAATTAATGTATATAAAAAAAATATTACTAATAATTTGTACTAATAGAGTATATTCATGTAACCCTGTGATTGGAGATGTCTACTTTGTGTGAGACAGTTTTCTTACACAGGCATCTGTCTGCCAAACTTAATTAATTATTCTGATATTTCATTAATAATGATGGTTTTGGTCTTGTAAGTATGATTACGATTATTTTATCTTTACTAATATTTTTCTTCTATTTCATGTATGTATAAATTTGTTTTTATTATTGGGTTTGATTTAGATAATCAAAAGAGTGTCCAGGTTCATGAACACACAGACAAACACGTGGGTGTGTGTGTGGGGGAGAGGGGGTGGAAGTGGAACAGGTTACAAGAAGCTTTGCATGTTCTTTTGCCTACTTATGCTCACAAAGTTAATTTCTGAATTGGCAAAGTACTCTTCACCTGGATATATGTACAGTATTATTTTTATTTTCAACTATGTCATTTCTCTTTAAAAAATACTCCATTCGTTCTTAAATGGTTGTTTCTTTCGGCTCAATTTCAATAATTAATATTTGCATTAATTAATTCATAAATTTACATTTTTACCTTTTGAACTAAACTCAGTCATAATAAATGTCAACAAATATCATTTATGTAAAGTGAATGGCAATATAGTAAAAACATAGAATAATTACTTATAATTACCTAAAAATGACAACTATTTTGAAATAATTTTTAATCTCTAAAAAGAGAACTAAAAATGAACGGAGGGAGTAATGCATTTCGTAAGTTCATTATTTGTGTATAAGAATAATCTCGAGTTATTTAATAGTATTCACAATGATTTGAATTCAATATTTGTTTAAGCAACTAGAATTTCATATCACTAAACTTAAATTGGTAAAAAATTATTCTTTCAAATTCAAATATATATATATATATATATATATGTGCTTCCTCTGTCCCATTAAAAAGGATTAGTTTCGGTGCAATCAACAAAATCCGTAGCACATCAAGACACTAATCTCAATCGTTCATTTAAAATCCAACGATTTAAAATGTAAAAGGGTAAAGTTGTCCAAAAAATTTATAATGTCAAGTCGCTGAAAAATACACACAAGGTTATCGCTGAAAAATACTATTTATGTCGCTGAAATATTATGTACTTCATGTCGCTGAAAAATACTATGTATGTCGGTGAAATACATACAGCTCGTCGCTGAAATACACATAGGCCGTCGCTGAAATAATTAAACCAAAGAATTGGAGTTTCAACTTTTATAAAGTCGTTGAAATGAACATTATCAAGTCGCTGAAAAATACTATAGAATATCACTGAAATATACTAACATACGTCGCTGAAATATAATATCGTATGTCACTGAAATAAACAGAAGGCGCGTTGAAAAAATTACGTCTCTCGCTGAAATGTACTAAAGTACATTTTAGAGTAATATGGCAAAATGACATTTTTACCCTTCCAGTTCATCTCAACCGTTGATTTAAAAAGCTAATCAACGGTGGTGAAAGTTGAAACGCAGCAGTACATCAAGACACTCCCCTTGGTCGCACCCTAACTTCACCCATTAAAAATGTATACTTCATTTCTTTTCTGCATGAAATCCAATCAATTATTTAATTATTAATATCTCAAAATTCATACAATTAAAAATTATATAAAATATAGTCTAAAATGCCAACTACTGATTTAATATGTAACAGGTTACTTATATAAACTATTTTAATTTAAGGGTGCGTTGCTACAGTGCCATGTCCGACATAAAAAATAAGTTTGTTGCCATCATTTTAACAACTACAACTCTTCTACCAAAAATGTCAGAAAAACCCCTAAAAACCCTTGGCGCCATATCACAGCGGACACCTTGAAAAGTAATAGTACTTTTACATAGTGGTCCGCTGGACATACAGCGGACACCCCAGCATATACCCTAGCGGACACCTTAAAAAATGATAAAATTATAAGAAATAAAATAATTTACACAGTAGCCCGCCGGTCTACCTAGCGGACAGCCCAGCGGACAATTTAAAAAATGAGAAAAATTGAAAAAAAATCACTTTTACACATTGGCTCGCCGATCTACCTAGCTAGCCCGCCGGTCCACCTAACTAGCCCGCCGATCTACCAAGCGGATACCCTAGCGGACAACTTAAAAAATGAAAAAAAATTGAAAAAATAATACTTTTACACATTAGCCTGACGATCTACGTAGCGGACAACCCAGCAGACACCTTGAAAATTGAAAGAAATAAAAGAATTAATTGTCTTTCACATTTCCCAAAAAAAAGTAAAATCTCATTATTTCCAATATACAATAAATACAACATTAAATGACATTTACTTAAATGCTCACACAATACAATAAAAAATTTAAAAAGTAATCTATAATATACTCCCTCCGTTTAGAAAAGATAGCTACATTGGTAAAATTGACACTATTCATCCAAACACTTTGATTTGAAGTTTTATCATAGATATACAAGTTAAAATATAGCCAAGTGAGATCTTGTTAGATTCGTCCCATCTTGTAGTTTTTAAATACTTAAAAAACGGATGAAGTATTAAACATGTTGATGCTATGAATAGTAATGGGCTATAATAGGCATTAGAAATTAATTAATATTATACAACTAACAAACATGTGGATATCCCATGCAGGTCTACCATATTTAATTGTATCTACCCACATTTAAGTGTATCTACCAAAGTGTCTACCGACACTTCTATATATATTATGGAATAGGAGTTGGCTTTTCTTTATACTAGTAATACCCGCCCGTGCGATGCAGCGGGCAAGATATTTTTATTAATAAAATAAAGAAAATATTTAACAAAAAATTATAATAAAATTCTAGTATAAATAAATACTATAGTCTAAGACGTGTGTCATAAAAAAAATACCATTAAATGTGAAACCAATGCACATTTTATCATAAACTAAAGTGATACTTATGTATCCATTTTTAAAAACATCACAATGAAGTTGAGACATAAAAAAAATTCAATCAGTAAGATGCCACTTTTCATGGAAAATTTTAATTTTTATAAAAATTGTGAATATCATAAGTAGATTCATAATTAACATTAAAAAAAAAAATGCTACACATGACTTCTCTATTGATAATAGTAAAAAACCTCACAAGAAAGCGTCCGCCAATTAGGACGTGGTAACCAAACAAACCATCCATGAAAACCATTAATATACCTAATACTCCCTCCGATTTTGTAATACCCCGGAGAAGTTTAAATGGAGTGAAATAAGCTACTCATACCAACAAGGTACCTTTCTTTCTTGGTAGCCATCCTATAAGAATTTCAAAGTTAAGCGTGCTTGCCTTGGAGCAATTTTAGGATGGCTGACCTCCTGGGAAGTCTCCACTCACGCACTGGAAAGAGCTCATGTTGGTTTGTGGGGTCAGCCTTTCACACTCGAGCCGGCAACATCTAAAGTAGCACCCTGTCTTTCTGCTGCGCCGAAAATGGGGGTGTTACAGATTTTTTTTAAAGGTTACGTTTTGACTTTTTTACTATTTATTGTAGCACTTTGACTTCTATTTTTGATATAGTTATAGAAGACAAAATATAGCCAAGTGAGATCTTGATGGATTCTTTATCTTGTAGTTTTTAAATATCAAATTTTTAGAATTTTTACTTTTACCGAATTTGAGTTATTAATCGATGAAAATGTACATTAGCATATATGCAAATGAGAAGTGTAACCTTTAAAAAAAGGGAGAAAGTACAAATTATTTAATATGAAATAATAAAAATGAAAGAAGGAAAAATTTATTATATACGGTTAGTTTATTTAAATTTCTTTGAAATTGAAATCTAAAATTCTCAATTCAACCTATGAATTGCAAAGAATTACAGAAGATATGGTTAATTGAAGCTTGATTAGTATAGAATATAAAAATAAATATTTATGTGATTATCCACTTTTCTGAAAAGAACATGTATTGTCAAGTCAGTTTTAGTCACTCTACCAAAAACAATCATTTATCCAAGTTACAATGCAATATAATCAATGTTTCACAAAACATTGAATTATTTACTTACATCTTTACATGTTCAAGAGATTTTACGTACTCGCATTAATTTTAGAGATAATTATCAAAATAGTCCATTAGAAGGAGGCCTTTCAGGTTTTAGGCCATGACAACTTGAATTATGAATTTTAGGCCATAACAAACCACTTTTGTCTAATTTTAGGCCATTCAGACTTTTTAAAATTATACTTGACTCTACCAACTTTTGCCTAATTATACTTTTGACCCCATCAGTTGACTTCAACTTTTACCCTATTACACTTTGACCCCCATCTTATATTTTTCATTAAATATAGTCCAATTAAAGCCCATCATGCTTCCGATAATTAAATTAGGACTTAAACTTCATACCTTGGATTTGACCGTCTTGCTGCCGGGTTTCCTAAGCTCCGGGATTTTACGGACTTCTTCCAACCACGCAGCCGCGATCGATGGTTCACCGATTCTTGGCTCCTTCAGCAACAAACAACACAACCCTATTTTATTTCCTACCTTAGGGCGTAACAAGATATGGGTAAAGGGTTTTTAACTATATTATCGGAATATTTGGAATACTGGAAGCTTGAAGAAATATTAAAATATTATTCAAACATTATTTCCCCTAATGGAGAAGACAGATACTTAGCTCCTCATGGAGAAAGCAAAACTCTTGGGGATGCTCCCCATACTATTACAGACACAGAAAGGAAAATTTGCAGAAAGGAAATAGTACAAATGTTTTAAAGAGTTTGGAGGATTTTCGATGCCTTCCAATCTTCCTCGAAATCCTTGTGACGTCACTGTGTTCGTCACTTGGTTTTAATTTCCACCGGCTACATTACTGTCCTTTTGGAATTATTGCGTTAGGTGGCTTTTTGTCAACTCTCCACCTTCTCTTGTCGGCCACTTTCTGCCAGCTAATCTGCCCTTCTTTGTCGGCTTTTAATTGTGAGTGTTGCCGATGCCTCTCTTTCTTTTACATCCAGCTAATCTTATTTTGGCTTGTGAAAGTTTTTTGGACGTTTCTTCCCTTTGTCCTGTTCGGGTCCGGATTTTTTCTGGGTTACCCGGATCTTTGTTCCGAATAGGGGTTTCTCCTGTTCTGCACAATATGGGCATATGTGGTTATCCCATTGGCTAACATGCATCATGTTGCATGCCTTCTTTCTGGTAAACTCGGTTGTCGGCAACTTGTTTTCCCAAATGAGTAACATCTTCTTTTCGAATGAGGTTTCCGCAAACTCTGTGTTTTTCCCTATTAAAGAATTAACCAGGAACGATCCATTTAAATTGTCAGAATATTTTAAATGGATATTTAACATTTTCCATCTCGGTGAGACGGCCCCAGAATCCCCATGCTCGTCGAGTGGAGATTTCATCTTCGCTGATTGAAGATACCAATGGTGCCTTCTCATCCATAGACTTAACTCTGTTGAAGGCAATCATATCAGGTCTCTGTAATTTAATAAATTGAAAGACCGGATAAGAACCTTTTCCAACTATCTCTGGTGCCGCTGAAATGAACTTAAGCTCCAAAATATCTCCTCTTTGCAGTTGCGGGTTGTTCTGCCATGATTCGTGCACCGCGCTACTTATCCATCCCGAATGTTTTTCAATTTTCGGAAACCCTGGTGATGTAGTATGAACAGATGCTAATGCTCCAAAGTCGTACCACTTCCGAACCTCTTCTGGTTTCGATCCTTCGAGCATCCATACCCTGTTGTATCTCCCGGATGTCTCGATTACTGTTTTGCTGGGGTTAATTCCTCTTTTGGAAACCAGTTGTTCCCATTTTCCTTGGTAGTCCAACCAGGCTGTAGAAATGACCTTCTCTTCTGAATTAACCTTAGAGGTGCCTGTCATTGGCCTAAGGTTAATTTCTTCCTCTTTTACCCCAGAGGCAGTGGGTTGACTTGAACTTTCGGAAATGTGACTTTCCTCTTGCTCAACATTTTTTTCGGTATCCGACAATGGTTCCTTTGAAGCAGTGCTTGAATCTGCTTCTTCATATGTGACCACTTTATCCTTTTAGCACATTTCTCTTTGTTTACCGGGGAAGCTGACACTTTCCTGATTGGCTCTAATACTGTTTCCCATAGTGCTGTCATTGCAATATGGGAGGTTCGTATATTGTTGCGGACCATGTCCATATCGCTCTGTTGTATTTGGCCATCTGCTCGTGCATTGATCTCGAGCTGTCCAAAATGCTTTGATAGCTCCTCTAGGTTTTCTCTGAGGTGCCTGAATCTCGTTATTATGGAATCTGCTTCAAATGCTTCCATCTCTCGTCAAGAAATCTGCAAGAACATTTTCATGAGATTTTATAACATCAATATCATAAGTATAATATTGACATTCAGCTTGCCATCTGATAATACAAGCTTTTTCAATTTTTGATTCAAGTTTATTTCTTAAAAAAGCCCTAACATTAGTATTATCAACCTTTAATACAAATTTCTTTGTAAGTAAGAATAAAGGCCATTTTTAAATGTTTTCCATACTGCAAAGAATTCCCTTTCGTTAATATGCCAAAGTTTGGCTTGTTGTTCAGTGAACAACCCTCCTGTGTATCTACAGGGTTCTTGACCCGTAGTTGTTTTTCTCATGAGCACTCCCGCCCATTGAAAGTCATTGACGTCCGTATAGACTACCAGCTCATCCTCATCTTGAGGTATCGCGAGTTTTGGCAAGCTATTACAAACATGCTTTAGTTCGCGAATTCTCTTTGTATGGATTTCTTCCCATTTCCATCTAGAGCTTTCAGTCTCTTTCAGGAGTGGTCTAAAATCATTTCTATATTTTGCAAGGTCTTTTATAAATATACCTGCAAAATTTACAACTCATAAGAAACTCTGAAGTTGTTTCTTGTCCTTTAATATGTTAGGAAAATTGCGGATTTTCTCCACAATGTGTTCCTGTAACTCTATCCTTGCTTCATCAATTTGAACTCCTAAGAATTCAATTTTGTTAGCAGCGATGGTAGCCTTTTTCTCAGAGAGAACAAGACCTTCCCTGTGACATGCATCTGAAAATATTTCAAGGTGTTTAATATGCTCTTTAATATTTCGAGATGCAATCAGAATGTTATCTATGTAGACGAACATAAACTTTAGATAATCTTTAAATAGATTATCCATCTTTCTTTGGAATATCTGAGGGGCATTAGAAAGCCCCATTGGCATAACATTCCAAATATATTGCCCTTGTGGGGTGGAGAATGTTGTGAATTTCTTCGACTCACTATCCATGTTAATCTGATTGAAACCAGGTTTGCAATCAAATTTAGAAAACACTTTAGAACCTTTGATGCAATCAATTAAGTGTTCTCTACTCGGAATGTAATAACCATCAAACTGTATTATTTTATTAATACCTTGATAGTTTATTACCAACCTAGGTTTACCTCTTTTTATTTCACCGTGGTTTCTTACCAAGAATCCAGAGCTACTATAAGCCGAGACTCCAGGCTCGATGAGTTTAAGATCGATATGCTCCCTGATAATTTGCTGCATATCTTTCTTATCATGCATATTCATTAAGATGGGTTTGTATCGAACATACTCATATTTATATTGTTCTTTTACCTGTAGAGTAGCTTCGATCTTGTTTTTATCCCACCATGCCAGAGGATCCTCGTTAAATTTTCTCTGGATAAGTCTTTTGACATTTTCGAGGGATAATTTAGTTTCCCCATCAATGTCTAATGAAGTTATATTTAATAGCTTCATTTCCTGTATTGCTTCTTTGAGGTTTATAATTTCCTCAATAGAAGCTTCATCGAATCCTTGTTTTCTAAAAGACAACAAAGCCTTACCAAACTTTCTTTTATCCTGCATTTTTGGATAAGTTAGTTTGGCATCATTATCATCACGTTTGCTGCGAAATAATATAGGCATTAATCTGTTGAATGCTTTTTCTCTGCGCAACACCTGTATCTCATTTCCACAACTTGTGGTAAATATTAACAAATTTCTTTTGTTATCTTGAACATATTTTGTAAAGGATTGTATAAAATTATTACCTAACAAAATATCCGCTCCTGTATCATGAAAGTAAATAGGAGGCGTTTTTATCTTATACCAAGGTGTACCAAATGCTCCTCCAATCATGATATTGGCCTGTCGAATACCCTTATTTAGTACTAAGATTTTTTTGGAAAAATCTCTTCCTGCAATAATGGGTAATGATTCCATAGCTTCGCTAGGGAAAACTTCTGGTTTTGCCGTGCAAATACCTGATCCTGAATCAATATAAGCTGCAAAATATTCTGACTTATATTGTTCATATATTATCCCTACTGAGATATAAATGGAAAATGGACTTGTCATTTAATTCTGATGGTGTGACCCTTCAGATTAAATTCTATACCATTATCCTTTCTTACCCATGGTTTATGATTTTCGAGAAAACTTAATCCCAAAATCATAACCCCATTGTCTTTTCCGGCAGTGCCTAGGACTCTGATCTCGTGTCCTGCAATTTCAATTGTTCCTTCATAGGTTCCAATTGATGGCTGCTGCAAGTAATATAAATCATCACATGGAAAACGATTAATCTTTTCAGTGATGTCAAATATTACTGGTATTTCTTTCCATTCTTCAGGCATTTAATCTTTATATTATCTACCCCAATGGATTGAGGAGTTAGATCTTTGATGAACTTCTTCCCTTTATATGCCATAATTCTGTCTTCCGAAAAAGACATACTGCTTGCGTACTCAATTCTAGCACTCGTTGATCTGTCTAGAATTGGATGATCTCTTATCTGTATGTCTACTCCTCCTAACCTTGGAATCTGGGTAGGATTTGGAGTCATGACTTTAGCAAATTCCTTAAAAATTCTAGGAATTTCTATATATTCTTTCCTAAGAAGTAAGTAAGAATGATGACTATTGGAAAGTGCATAAGAAATTCTATAAGTTATAGAATATGGCCTATTCCCTTCTTTCATCAGATCTTTTCTTTTGAAATCCTGATGAAGGGTTAGCACTCTGCTAAAATCTTGGTCGGCTAAGTTATAGGAAATTCTGGGATGAATGTCAAACATTAGCTTCCCTACATATAAATTTCCTACCATAGTCCCAAGAAGACCATCTCTAAGGTTATTGATTCTTCTATCAGTGACTGATAGATGTAATTCAGAATCAATTCCTTCTTTGAAGGTTGCCTTAATTACTACTTCAATGGCTCCTATGTGGATCCATTTCATAGTAATGGCAATTTCTTCTTTCATTCTGCTTAATTCCTCAAGAATTTCTTCTTTAGGAATTAATTGCATATCCATAACATTACAAGTTCCATAGGAATTGCAAACTCACCTGCACTTACCTTGTAGATAATGTTATGTCTTCTCTGGTTGAGTCCCATCTGATTAAGAACTCGTCCAATCCCGCCAATTCTGAATCCGTGATATGGGCTGAGGTTGGAATCTTGCCGCATTATGTTTTCCATGGTTCGATTCGAGATCGTCATCCTTGAAAAGAATCCAGACAGGTTTTCAGTGGTCTGAATCCTGTCTTCTTTAGTCAGACTCGGTTGAAGATCCATCTGAATATGAGTCCGAGTCACTTCTTAGTTCTTCCTCGTAGATGCTTTCATCCGAGGGGATGTCTTCAAACTGATAGACTGGTACCAGCTTTCCATGGTAGACCGCTTCCACGATATCCTCCGTGGCTTCGTACATTCGTATCTCATGATTCCGAGGGCAATCGGGTGAGATATGACCTCTGGCTCCACACTTTCAACAGTTGCAGTCCTTGAAACTTTCGTTGGCTCGGGTATGGGCCCGTCTGAATGTTCTCTTGGACGTCGTTCTCCCTGTGCTCCTTGATGCTGAGCTAGTTGAACCTTGGAATGAACTCTTAGTCATTCCCGTTCTTTGTCCAGTTTTGTATGATCTGGCCTTGCTTTTGGACCACCATGCTCTCCTCCTTCGGAATGGAGGTCTTCTGAAACTCCTGCTGTATGAGCCCCGGCTCTTATTTTTTCTTCTCTTTTCTTCTGAGTCTCCTATAATTGTAGGGAAATCATTATTCTCACAGCAAAGAGGGGTTCTTTTTATTTTACCTCTTAGTCTCTTGATGTTCTTTTGGGCTGCTGCCTGTTGACACCATTCTATGAGCTTATCCTTTAAGAAGGACATTCTCCCGGCTATTGAGTCCACTGTACCAGGGGGTACTGTGTACGATTGGATCAACATCTCTCTCCATGGGCTGCAGATCTTTGCAAAGAACATAGGACATGCTACTTCAGCTGTCATCTTACTCCGAAAATAGTATTTACGAAACCAGTAGATATATTCATCTACTGCGCAAATACTTCTTAACTCCATACCCAATAGTGTTTGGGTATAGACTTTGATTTTTTCGGTTCTCTGTTCTTCAAAATAACCATCTCCTACAAAATGGGTTTTGAATAAGAGGCCAAATCTTTCGCATATTGTGCTTTTGGATTCTCCTTCGAGTATTTGCTCTTTTAAAGCAGCCGTGGAGTTTTTCCAGCCCAGCTTTGCCGATCCTTCGAGACTTAGCTCTATTAATCTGACAAAGTTTTCTTTATCGAGATCCAGGGTGGTTGCTGCAATCTTCATTGAAGCTACCCATTCGTCGATCAGGTCTTCGATGTTTCGGAAGTCGATAACGTCGAGGTTCAGTGTTATGCCATATGGATTTAATGGTTGTAACATCGTCTTGGCCCACGGTGTGGATTCTGGTGCTCTACTTGGATTCCGTCCTGGGTTTCGTCTTGCACCTCAGGATACCTGTTCATGTGGAAATCTGTACTTACTCTCATTGGGACATCAGACGGTCCATCGTGGGTTACGTTGGATCCTGATTCTTCCGCATAACCCAACTGAAGAACTTCATTGGGTTTTACATTAACTAGATCCATAATCCCAAGTTGGGAAAATGATTCTGCTAATTCTTGTAGATCTGATAGATCTGCCCTGGAAACACTCATTCGACTGTTTTCAGGAGATCGATCATAAGCTCTTCTTGTGATTTCTGCTTTGGAACCATGGTTGCTTTACCTTTTTGGTGTAAAGCTTGTACTGGTCCAAATGCATCTCTAATATTGGCTTGGTTATTCTTGGAAGATCCAGGAATATCCTTCTGCCTTTTCTTGATATCCGAAATGTCAAATTTCAGATTCAAAATCTCTTTCTTTAGATCTTGAAATAATTTCAAGATCTCCTCTGTTGACTGATTCACGTTATCTATTTTTCCAGGTATAATTAATACTCGGTTACCATAATCTTGAATCGTCTTTTGGATTTCTCTTAAGTCTTGTGATAACTTAGAGCTATCCGGATCAATTTCTTTCCAGTCAGTTCTTCTCATTTTTATGAAAGAAATTAATTTTAATAATATCTTGTCTTATAGACAAGTTCAAGAATTTCCTCTAGAAATTTCTATTTTTTATTTCCAAATTTTGGAAATAACTCATAGGTTTCAAATTGTTTGAATCCATAAAATAATTAAGTCTTCACCATTAAGAGATAAAATATAATAAATAATATAATTAATATGTTCTTCAATAAAACCTAGGCTCTGATACCATCAAGCGCATTAGGAGTCATTTGCATAATGAAAAATTAAGTATATTGAGAAAGGATTAAGTAAATAAAGTCAAACTTTCTTGGGGTGGAAATGAAAGAAAGAAAAGTTGTTGGGTCATTTATTAATTTCAAATTGGTCCTATGGCCTAAATTTTGCCAAACTGTGTTTGTTATGGCCTATTTTTACAATTGCAACTTGTTATGGCCTAAAAGTGGAATAACCTTCTTGTTATGGTCCTTTTTAACATTTACCCCTTAATTTTATTATGAACACTTGACTATATGAAAAAAATATTGAAAATGATTTTTACACTTTTCAATTCAATGATTTTTATGAATGTGTATAATGATATATGCAATCTAATTAATGAGATAATAATCATAACATGCACTATCTAAAACTTTATATTCAAATGTAGTATAAGTTATAGAGAATGGGATGGGTATGGGGCGGGGGATTTAGAAAAGAAAATTCAGACACTAGAGGCTGAAATAGGTAATGTAGAAGAGTCATTCCAGATGGGATCAGCGGCAGAGGAGGCCAGGAAGGCTTGGCGGGAAAAAAAGGGGATTTAAAGAAACTGTACATGGCCGAGGAGAGTAGGTGGTTTCAGAAATCGAGAGTCTGGTGGATCAAAGAAGGGGATCTGAATACTCTTTTTTTCACGCTGTCACAGCTCTAAATAGGAAGAAGGGTTTTATTGGTGCTATTAGGAGTGGTGAACAGGTTGTTGATGATCCAAGAAGGGTAAAAGAGCTTGCATTTAGGCACTTCCAAAATGCTTTTGCCAGTCAGGATGGGGTAATTTTTCATTTTGGGATGCTCGGGATGGCGAAGGTTGGGGTTGAGGACAGAGAGCGGCTTGAAAGGGGATTTTCAGAAGATGAGATTAGGGAGGCTATTTGGTGTTGCGAGGGTAATAAGGCGCCGGGGCCAGATGGATTCAACATCGGGTTTTTCAAAAAATTTTGGGATGTAGTTAAAAATGACATTCTGGAGGTTTTTTGCAGATTGGAAAATGAGTGTGAATTGCCTAGAGAGGTGGGCAGTTCGTTTATTACCCTCATCCCGAAGGTGGAAAATCCGGTGGAGTTCGGTCAATTTAGACCTATATCTCTTGTCGGGAGTGTGTACAAAATAATAGCCAAAACATTGGTGAATACGTTGAAGCCTGTGGTGGATGATATTATAGGTGCTTCCCAAATGGCCTTCGTAGGGGGGAGGAATATCTTAGATGGGGCTCTTATTGCAGCGGAAGTAACTCAGTCAGTGCAATCAGCTGGGAGGAGGGGCTTCGTAATAAAAGTGGACTTTGCCAAAGCCTACGACAATGTGTCGTGGGAAGCCATTGCTCGGGTGTTGGAGGCTACAGAATTTGGAGTTAAATGGTCTAAATGGATTATGGGATGCATATCATTGGCGTCGGCGGCGGTATTGGTTAACGGGTCCCCTACGGGCTTCTTCTAGTTGGAAAAAGGACTACGTCAGGGTGATCCACTGTCACCATATCTGTTTGTGTTAGTAGCAGAGGTATTGAATAAATTGATGGCTAAGGCCAGGGAGATGGGGTTGGTAATGGGGTTATCTGTGGGTGATGGTGGCCCGGTGATTTCTCACCTTCAATACGCGGATGATACAATTATTTTTTGTGAAGGGGATTTATCTCAAGTAATGGTGATCAAAAGGATTTTGAGGTGTCTAACATTGGCCACTGGTCTTCGCATCAATTATGGAAAATGTAGCATCTTCAACATTAATTGTAACAATGACTTGGTGGAAGCTGCGGCAGATTTATTTGGCTGCAAGGTTGGGAAATGGCCAATGCAATATTTAGGGATACCTATTGGTGGAAGGATAAATGGCATATCATTATGGCAACCGGTGTTGGAAAAGGTGGAAAGAGATTGGTCGGATGGAAGAATAGGCTTCTATATCAAGCGGGAAGACTGTGTCTTATAAAGTCTGTTCTAAACAGTCTACCGGTATACTATCTTTCTATTTTTAAGGTCCCTCGTGCGGTAGCGGAAAGGCTGGAACAAATTAAAAGAGGTTTCTTTTGGAACGAAGTTGATGGAAACAAGAAGTTGCACACGATTTGCTGGGATAATATCTGCAAGCATAAGGAGGAGGGTGGATTGGGGGTGTGGAATGCGATGAGATTTAATTCGGCTTTGCTTCTTAAATGGAAATGGAGGTTCGGGAATGAGCAATCGGCATTGTGGAATGAGGTTATTGACGCAAAATACTACGAAAGGAAAACTCCTTTAATTCCGGGTGTTAAGAAGTGTAGGTCACTGTGGGGAAATATTTGCAAGGCTTGGGATGGTGTGGGGGAGGGTGGTCAGGACGGAGGTTTTAGGATTATGGTGGGGGATGGGTGAGCAACAAGATTCTGGGATGATATCTGGTCAGAGGTGGGCTGTCCATTGAAGTTGTTTTTTCCCAGAATTTTTGCGTTGGCTGAAAATAAAAATAGAATGATATCTGACTTTGGCTTCTGGGAAGGTTTCGTATGGAGATGGCACATTCGACTAAGGAGGGCAATATTTGATTGGGAAAGGGAGGTTTAGGAAGGATTTTTAGGAGTCTTAGAGCGGACCAAACTGTGTCGGTATGTGAAGGATAAGGTGGTTTGGGAGAGGGTGGCAAATGGAATGTTCTCAACTAGATCGTTATGGGATAGGTATACAGGGGCGGATAAACACGAGACTCAGAGGAGATGGAAATTTCTTTGGAAAATCAAAGCACCAGAGAAGGTGAAATTGTTGGTGTGGAAAGTAATCAACAAGGCATTGCCGGTTAGGGAAGTGCTAGTCCAAAGGGGCTGTATTCAGATTGAAGGAGCAGTATGTCCATGCTGTGAATTGGGTAGTGAGTCGATTGATCTTCTATTCTGTAGATGTGAGTTCGCGAGGCATTTGTGGTATAATGGTGTAGGTTGGTTCGGAGTTATGTGGGCATCTCCTGGCAGGGCAGATGTGCTAGTGGATTGGTGGCTACAATGTAGCCTGCAAAAGAGCAGGAGAGTTGGGTGGATAATTACTGGTTTGGCAATTATTTGGACAATATGGAAGTATAGAAATGCAGTCATCTTCAAGGGGAAGGAATTGCATATGGATGAGGCTTTGGAAGAAGTTAAATGGAAGGTCAGTTTGTGGTGGAAAGTGGCGGTTCATGACAGAACTCACAGTTTTAGTAGCCTGGGAGCAAACTTTCCTGACGCTTTGTTACAAACATTGGAATCCAATGACTCGGCTCCTAGGCGTGGATTGGTGTGGATTAGACCAAAGAGGGGTTGGTGGAAGATTAATACGGACGGCTCTTCGTTCGGGAATCCGGGGCCGGCTGGGATAGGAGGAGTCATTCGTGACGAGAATGAGAAGGTTATTTTTGTGCTATCTGATCACATTGGGATTCTGGATTCTACAGAGGCTGAAGTAATGGCTATCAACCGGGTCCGTCAAGTTTTAATCCGGGATCAAGGCTTCCCGCTCCAAAAATTAATCTTTGAATGCGATTCCATAAATGTGGTAAATTGGATAAAAGAGCCTGGTAAGATTCCTTGGTGATTGCGCAAATATCTTGGCCCGATTGTATCTGTTCTAACATTTGCTGGTGAGGTGCAATTCCAACATATACTGAGGGAGAGAAACTCCATGGCGGATCATTGGGCGAAGCGTGGGGCGGCAGGTGAAGGGCTGATCGAAGAATGGTATTAAGGGAGTAGAAAGGGCAAGTGAAGAGTGTTTTGAAGTGGTGAGGGTTAATGGTGAGGGTTAATGCAGTCAGTATGGAAGGTATAGGGACAATGTATGGTCTCGGATGTTTGGTATTCTGGTAGGGCAGACTACAGTGCAGTGTCAATTTCGGTTTGGTGATTTTTGAGTCGGGTCTTTTTGGCTTTATTGTGTTGTGTCGTGCCTAATTTGATTTGTCTCGGGCCTCTGGGTGGTAGTGTCGTGTTACGTTGGCTTTGTCAGTTTTGATTATCTCTTTGGCTTTGTTGTGTTGTGGTGAGTTCAGTTTTGGTTAATTCTTTGTCTTTGTTGGGTCATGCCGTGTCCAGTCTGGTTACTTATTTGTCTTTGTGAGGTGTGTCGTGTTATGATGAGCATATTTGCCTTTGAGGTAATACTAATGTTTACAGTTTGCGGTGCTATAATGGAGCGGGTTCTACGGGGAGAAGTTGGATCTTGGCTGTTCAGAGATAACTGTTGAGGCAGCTCGAACCTCTAAGCTGCCGATGGAGGATCGCTACATAAACGACGAGCTCTGGCAACGCATTATTCAAGACGTCGGACAAAATACCCGGTGAGAGCTGAACCTGATGGCTATTTGGGTATCTGTATATGAGAGGCATTTTGATAATCCTGAACTTGCTATATTAATAATGTCAAGCTTGCTCATTTCAACCCAGAGCATCATATATTAGGGTCGAGGTTGTTGACCAGTTTTTCTCCTACATTCATTTTAACCTTAGGTGTGAGACATCTTGGCACCCTTCTGGAAACCCTACTGCCGTTAGCCCACTGCTATAGCGTGAATAAAAGTTATATCCTTGTCTTAGCCTCACTGATGCTTTGCCCATTGAATGTCTCTGACAATGTTTAGGGGTGATAATGGCCAAAAATGACCATTATTTTCAATCCATTTCCGTGTCTTAAACGGGCATTTGATCGCATTCCGGTCTTACATTAAGTAAGAAAGCAGTCGAATTGGACTGATTTATGCATAATTGTAAAAATAATAAGCTGGTGGGAAAAAGACATAAATATGTAATTTTATTACATATTTATGTTAGAAAAATCCAAAAACATGAGAAAAAGAAAAGGAAACAAAAAGATGGAAAAAATATAGAAAAGCCCACAAAAAGAATACTTTTGGCCCATCTGGCCCAATCCAGCAGGCCCAGGAAGACTGTTGTCGCGGAAGCCCCTTGGCGCGATGCATGATTCCGCGACAAAGGAACACTCCGCGACCAAGTAGCCCAGATAAAGAAGAGACCAGCCAGAGCCCCTTGGCGCGATACCTTTGTCGCGATGTGCTGTTCCGCGACAAAGGTCCATTCCGCGACCAAGGTACATTTTTAGAGACACAAGACCCAGTCGAGAAGCTTTGCCACATGCAGTGTGTTCCGCGACCAAACTTGGTGCTCCGAGACAAAGCTGTGATGTGTGTGATGTCTTGAGACACAATGGGCTCAAATCAAGGCCCATGAGCTTAGGGTTTCCCCTCTATAAATATGAAGTGTTTCCTTTGAGCTAAAGGTTGGAAGAATTTTAGAAAAACTACACCTTCTTGAAGACAAGTTGGGGAGTTCAGTAGTTTAGTGTAGTTTAGGGTAGTTTAGTTAGGTTTTCTTTTGTATTATTTAATTCATGCACTAGTTAGATATAGTTTACTGCACTTTGGTTAGATAGCCAGTTTTTATACCGTGTTTTTGTCCAAAGCTTTTGCTTAAAGGTTTGTGGTACTCAAACCATGAGTATGAACAACACCATTTAATAAAATGGGAAAACATTCTCCATTTGTGTCCCAAAATCATGAAATGGGTCTCACACCCCATGGATCTTTACTGTTTTCATTTTCCTTGGGTCATTTGACCCCTGTTTTTGCATTTTAATGTCGCTGCTTGGTGACTTTCTCTTGGGATAATGTTGCATGTTTATGGATGATTAAGCTTAGATTAGGGTTTCTTAAGTTTTAAGTTTGCTTTATTTCTATTTTGTGCAAGCATGTTCTAGCTAGATTCAAATTCTGTTTTGTTGTTTTGAGCTTAGTTTAGCTTTTGAATCTGAAATGGGTGAGATCACACATAATGCATGCCACTGTTCCACTTACTTTTCTGACATATGTACTGAACACACCTTTGTCGCGGAACAACCCTTGTCGCGGAACCACGCTCCGCGACAAAATGATACTTCGGCGACAAAGGTGCCAAAGGACATTTGTTGACCATTATTTTAAAACCCTTGGTCGCGAAACAACCCTTGGCGCGGAACCACGTTCCGCGACAAAATCTTGATTAGCGACCAAGGACCCAAATGCTTGTGATTTTATTCTGGAAGGGCTTTGTCGCGAAGCAACCTTGTCGCGGAACCACGTTCCGCGCCAAACTTCTTGTTCCGCGACAGGAATTATGCCTTGTCCAACTTTCTACCTTTTTGTCGCTATGCCCTTGTCGCGGAACCACGTTCCGCGACAAAAATCTTCTTTACTTAGCGACAAAACAAACCCTAAACTTTCAAAATCCCATTTCTCTTATTTCCCACCCCTTTGTCGCGAAATCTTTGTCGCGGAGCCATGCTCCGCGACACGAATACTGTATCGCGACAAGGTGGTACCTTTTGCCAAATTCTCATTCTCCATCTCATTCCATTAATTAATTGAACCTTTATATTAATATTCTGAGGTTGAAATCCAATGATCTTAACCCATGATTAATTTGATATAAAGAACTTTGTTCAATTCCCTATTAAAAGATTCTTCTACAAATGATTAAACTCTAATGATCTAAGTATATAATCCGGACTGTAATTAATTAAGTAATTATGGAATGAGTGATTATTTAGACCATGAAGAGTAACTATGGAATGATTTCCATACCTTGCATGAGAAACCAATGTCTCTCATGCAAGATGACCCAAAAATATTTTTCTTTTATTTATTTGTCTTTTCCCGTAATGTGTGAAACAGCTAATAAGGAATATATCAGATTAATGTTGGCGGGTATTCCCACACGGATAACTAGCTCGTGGTCTGTATATTAATTATCAGATGTTATTTTGCATGGTCTGGATAGTGGCCGGTGGAAGCCTTGGCGGTTCATCCATCCGGGATTATAATAGCTGCTCAGCTGACTCCTATCCGGATACAGTTTTCTTTTCTTTATCTTAATTTCAAACCCGAATCTCAAACTGTGCCAACATTAGACGACATAGGTCAATGTCATCTAGTAATTAAGACAGTGAAAGAACATGTAGGTTTTTCTCTGATTCATAGACAGTAAGGGTCTGAATGATAGCGACCACTGTCATTTAAGATTATTCTGCTGTCTAAAATCTTTCCATCTGGAATAATTGGGAACTGGATAGCAGATGTTTGCAGTCCAGATCACCCCAGTTATTTCTGGCATTCTCTTTAGCCAAAATTCTTCTCACCTCCGGCTATTTCATCTTTGTGTTCCAACTTCTGTCTAAACCCACCTTATATTTTGGGTTATTTAATTTTACACTTCCTTATAAATTTATGCATGATATTATTATGTAGATATTGTGGTCAATAGTATTTTGGGATCCTTCCCTTGGACATAGAAGTCTTGATTTAAATCAGATGTTTCATAATAAATTTCCAACAAAAATTCCTTTATAAAATCCGGATCTGAGTAAGGGATAAATTCGACAGTTATGACTAATTCATATCCGACTGGGGGTTGATTTTGGGAAATTAGAAGCAGAGTCAGCGATTAGGTCTCACCTAGACTGAAAGGATCTGTGTTTTAATTGAGAGTCTAGTACCTGATAGGGAATGATTTTCAGATTTATTATTTTCCAAAATTGCTGTTTGTTGGAAATCTTGTATTAAATATTGCACTGGGTCAGATTCCACTTGGATTCCGATAAGGTGTGATAGATAATATTAGAGGAACAACATCCTGGCCTTGGTCATTTTCTAAGGTAGGGTTGAGTATTCTTTCAACTGCTATCCTCTTCTGCCAAAGCCTATTTTTGAGTCCTGAGTGAGTGCATCCGGAATGAACTAATTTATTAGTTCGTTTCATTAGTTTGTATCTCATAACCACCCGACGGGAAGTGAACACTGCAAGCGGTTCACCGAGAATAGGGAATTCTTGATCCACACCCAGTCATCCTGACTGGGGGCTTTCTTTTACTACCAGGGTCAGACTTTCAAGAACCTCCGAGTGATAGGATTTTAAATGCTTTCTTTACCGCTTTCTTTTAAATGCTTTCGTTAGAGGTCACTCGGTTGTATTGAGAGTTGTGTAACTGCTACTAGGACTGAGAGTTAAGGGATAGTTCAGGGCTTGATTAGAATCTTTGGGTGTGACATGGGGGAATGATAGCAGTACTTGACACTTCAACTAATGATTTGTCAGGTGTTGCTTATCCACCACAGATAAATGACATACCTCTGCGCAGGGGCAGTTATCTATCTGTGGTATCTTAGATTTTGTTGTCTTAAGGCATGTAAATCCTTACTGTAAGTACCTGTCTGTTAAAGGGAACATAGTATAGGAAGCATGAGAGTTAGCTATCTGATGGATTATCCCAAGCTAAGATCTGTGTAACAAAATGGAAGTTTAATTGTGTTTCATCTGAATCGTGTCCAATCTTTATTATTTTCTCTCTGTCCCTTCTGTCTTAATTTAAATCTGCTTTCTTAGATTAATCTTAATCGCTTTCTTAGAATGATTTTATTGCTTTCTTAGATTAAATTTAATTCGCTTTCTAGAATAATTTTATCTGCTTTATTTTAATTGCTTTCATAATCTAATTTAAATTCTGTCAAGTAGTTGTTAGTCATTTCACAAACTCGAATCGAGTAACCGAGTGGAAAATCTTAGTAAATGACGTGGGCTCTGCTTCCATCGCACATCCTCCAGTGAACGATCCGGTACTTACTATAAATACTGCAATTTTTGACTCCGTGCGCTTTCGGGGGCACAGTTTCTTAACACGAGTAAATAAAAAATGTGATTTTTCAGAAAATACTCATGTAGTGGGAATCTGCCTAAAGTTTCATGGCAGGGAATCTCATGACATGAAATCATGAGAAGTATCATGGCACATATGCCGGGGACTCTCAGTGTGACAGGCTGAAGGTCAATTTATCCCGGTTGTATCATGAGATTTGTCAGAAGTTTCATGGCAGAGAGGACCACATTGCCATTTGAAATTAAAGCCCCTCACATGAGTAATAAAGAGTAACAACCTTAATATATCCTTAAACCCCTACCCATGAATCATAACTCTTTTCGTTTAATAAATTCAAACCCGATATATTTTATTGAAAAATACTCGTGTTAATGAAATTTGTCAAAAGTTTCATGGCGCCGTTGCCGGGGAGGATGCAGCGTCATTTATTAAGAGGATTACACTCCTGATTACTCCTAGATTAGCTTAGAGTAGTCTAGTTTAATGTAATATATTTAATTCAGAACAGAAAAAGTACCCTCAAGATCAATTGAACATTTAGAGTACCAAGACTCTAAATGTGAGGATGTTGAACTGAGGAGAAAACCTAACCTAATGGGTATTTATCTGTCTTGCAGGAAATTCGGAACCAACCAGAAAGAAGAAGCAGAAAAAGCAAGGAAAACCAGGTTCTTGGTTGGGAAAAATTCCACGAATCTGGGAAATTATTCTCGGAATTTAAAGAAATTTAAGATCCGGAATAAATCTTGCAGATAAATGGAACCCCAACCTAATTTTATGCAAGTAGATTATTTTAAATAATGGCCCAATGATTTGAATTTACTTGGACTGAATTCATTCAGGTCCAACTCAAATAAAACGGATGCAGGCCCAATATCACACTCGGGCCCAATCCGTTGAAAATTTGAAAATTCAAAAAGTTTGTCGCGGACTGACCATTTTGTCGCGGAACAACGCTCCGCGACCAAGTATAACTCCGCGACAAAACACCCCTTATCGGCAACCCTTGTCTATCTTTGTCGCGGAATGACCATTTTGTCGCGGAACAACGTTCCGCGACCAGGTGCAATTCCGCGACAAAATCTCACTCATCTCTGAACCTTTGTTTGTCTTTGTCGCGGAGTGATCATTTTGTCGCGGTGCTCAGCATCGCGCCCATGTGCAAACTCCGCGACAAAGCTATACTCATCCCTAAACCCCGCCTGTCCTTGTCGCGGAACATTTTGTCGCGGAGCATGACTCCGCGACAGAGTTCCTATTCCGCGACACGGACACACCACTCCATTCCTTCTCGCCATTTTGTCGCAGTACACTTTGTCGCGGTGCATGACTCCGCGACAAAGTCCCACACTCCGCGACACCTCTAATGTCGCTGAGCCTGGTCGCGTAATCCTGTTCCGCGACCATGGGCTAGGGTTCCGCGACCGGCCCATTACTATTTAAACCTCTCCGCCTCCCTCTTCTTCCCCACGCATTCGGACTTAGAAAATTTTCGAAAACACTCTCGCACACACGAAATTCCTCCCGAAGCACACCACTGTGTCCTTCGCACTTTTCGAACGCCAAACCCAAGGGAAACTCTGCCCAAATTTTCATAATCCTTATGGAGCCATCAGGACCTTCATCTTCGTCCTCTCCGAAGCAAACCGAGCCTTGGTAAGCATTCCCCACCCTTTTCGTACGCGAACCGCTGCCCTGTTTTTGCGATTTTGGGGGATTCCTGCGTTATTACCCTTGATAATGTGTTAATGGGCGTCCTCAGGGTTGTTTTCACTTAGTTGATTTTCAGTTTTAGTGGTTCGATGTATTGAGGCATGTTTGGACTGTGTTTCCCTGTTCTTATTTTTTTTAATGGCTGAATGTGGTGTTGGGGTTTGGTACTTTGGTTGGTTGATGGAGGGGCACAGATGGAAGTGTTAGGGGTTGTAGAAATTTTGATTCCATGAAGGCTAGGTTTGGCAGTGGTAGACTCTTTTGCTTTTGTTTGTTCTAGTCTACTTTGCTCATGTTTTGTCTGCTTAATCTTGATTCATCCTGGATTGTTGAAAAATCTTGAAAAAGTGAGACTTGATGAACATAGGAATATTGCATGAGTATCAATATGCTGTTGATTTTCTTGATTATAGAGCATGAATGATCTTGTGGTTTTTGAAATTGTGAGGGATGAAAATGCTTTTAGTCCCATGTTTTGGCTCGAGTAGAGGCATGATCTTGTGTTCCTAACTTGCTGTGTTCATAAGTATTGCATGCCAAGATGATCATTTAATGCTCTTTCCCATTTTGGTGTGTCTGTGTTTGTGTGCAGCAAATGGAGGAAAGTGAGTGTTTGCATTATTTTTGGCATGTTAGTGCACACCAATTCCTTTTCAGCAGTGCACTTTTTCACTAAAAGACAAAAATAGTACTAGGAATTTTGGTTGACAATGTGTTTTTGTTCCCAATGGAACTAAAGAGTGTGAGTTAAGTAACAGTATTTTGCCACCTCAACTGCTACCTTTTTACAAAAATCCAAAAATGGGACCACACACATCCCACTTTTCATTAAATAAAAACAAGTCAACCTTTTCAAATTAAAAATAGTGTTTGCATTTTCTTGAGCGTTTTAACTGTCCAATGACAGTCCAAACAATCCGGAGATAGCGAATCCCACCCGCCACGCCTCCACTGCACATTCCATTTTCGAGCCATCCGTTCCATCTTCATCATCTCAGTCCATTTTCAACAAGTGCCTCGAACTTGTTTAATAAAATTGGAAAACAAACTTTTGGGCCCAATGGCCCACTAAAAGGGAATTTTTGGTCCAATGACCACTTCACTTTTATTTTTATATTTCTTTTCATTTTTATTTTATTCCTCCCTTTTGATTGGACTCAATAGCCCAATTAAGTTATCTCCTTCTAGGTCCTAAGGCATAATACCTTGCAATTGGATCCTTTAAATAAACTCAGATTAAACCACTTAAATCACATTTCGAGCTTAGCAAAGCTCAAAATGTGAGGATGTTGGTTTTCACACCTGAGTAGTATTTAAAAACTCATAAAATTGTTGGATGCATCTAAGCATTTTGACCTTTTTCAGGAACGCATTGGTAGTGCACTCAGGCATCGGATTGCCTGACTGCACATATGAGGAAGCTGGCAACCAGGCCTCAATTGATCGAACAGAAATCAAGGACACAAGAGAGGCCATCAAATCAGTCTATAAAGTGCCTCTGGATCACACTACGGACGAAAAGTTGAAACTGTCTCCGGGATGGGATGTGCATATCCCTCCACAGGAAAGGTCAATAGTCGCTGCGTCGATAGAAAGGGACTACTACCACTTCCTGAAGAAGTTTTGGGTAAGGATGATGGGGTATGCCCCCCAAGACGAAAAGACAACTCCTGAGGTCCATCATGAGCGCATCCAATTGAGGTTCAGGGAGCACAGGGCTGTATGGAATCGGCATGTGGAGAAGGGAACAAAAGATCCGAATATAGCTGACTTCGACATCATCATCCCGAACCAGATCGTAGATCCTCAAGTTCGGATGGCCTTCGAACACAAATACATGGATATAAGTAGGGTCATCAACAGTGGGGCCATCATGATGTACGAAGCATTTCCATTTAAATGGAACCCGTATCTGTTCGAAGCAAAAGGGCCAGTGGAGCAGAGGTGGATTACAGATCTAGCTCGGGCCAGGCATCGAGAGCTGACCTTCAACCTGTACAAGCGCCTCAAAAATGCTGAGAAGTTTGAGCAAAGCCGTAACACCTCACTATTGAACACCATGAGGAAGATGATCAAGGATG
Organism: Hygrophila difformis; assembly: GCA_030278955.1. Lineage (NCBI taxonomy): Eukaryota > Viridiplantae > Streptophyta > Magnoliopsida > Lamiales > Acanthaceae > Hygrophila > Hygrophila difformis. The sequence continues at coordinate 11,770,773 of JAOANR010000001.1, forward strand.
CACGCGAACAATGGGATGACCTGACCACTGTCTGGGGAAAAGGAAATCCAAGTATCACTGGGTCCTTTCTGGAAGAAGGAGTAGTACTACCTGCAGATGAGGTACTTGAAACCATCTTCACACACAGAAAGTATGGACAGTACGGGACAAGCAAAGATGATGAATTTCCCCAGCACATAGCAGTACTTAGGGATCAGCTACAAGTGGATGTACGCAAAGGTGGCTGGAAACCCAAAAGGAAAAATGAAAGGCAATTCAATTTGCTATCAAAAGCTGAGGCTGGGATGTACCTCACGTATGATTCGGCAGAAGACATGTCCTACCTGGAAGGGATTCAAAAGGATCTGGTGGGAGGCATGATAGATCAATACAGGGACTCCTACTGGGACTTGATCATGGAGATGGACAAGTTTGCACTGGAATACTGCAACAGCACTGCTAATGGAAAGAAGGTCCTGCACTATAACAACAATGTTCGGAGTAAGTTCTGCTCCAAAATCAAGAAGGACTGGGAGGACCAACTGAGGAGAATATCTCAAAGGAGTTTTATTGAGGACTATTTGCAGCGCGCCGAGAAGCAACTAGGCTACGAGGGTGAACCGAACAGGGAAGAAGATCCTGACGCTGAAATTGACGCATATTTCTCCACTCCCCCTGAGGCAAACCCACAGCCTACCCAGCCAGCAATTCAAGCTTCAGCTTTGCCGCCTAGAGGACAGACTGAAGCACAAAACGTTGCTACGTCCGAGCCAGTGGTGCAGTCAGCCCAGACTGAAACGACAACATCTGTTGTAGCACCTGCCACCACCAAGGCACCCACACAGCCCGAGAAACCTTCCACTGCTGCTGCTACATCTGAAGATCAACCGGGAACGAGGAGAAGGTTGATAAGGTCTGCTGATAAGGACAAACCAGCCAGGGCTCCGGAAAAGAAAGTAGAAATCAAGGAACCGGAACCAACTGTTAGGAGAGTGGCAGGGCCCACTGATCCTAAGGACAAAGGTAAACAGCCAATGCCGCCGCCACCCCCGAAAAAGAAGCACCAGGTGATATCCGATGCTGAGCTGGCCATGAAGATGTACAATGAAGAGCTCGCATCAGCTGGTTTGCTGGATCAAGTGACAGGTGGTTCGGGAATAGAAAAATTGACTGAGGAAGAACGCCTGGAAATGGAAAGGAAGGCTGCAGAGGAAGAGCGAATCCGAAAGAATATCCAGCAGACAAAGGATGAAGAAACTGCCAGGAAGATGCAGGCTGAGCTGGAAAGCAGGAAATCTGCAGAGGTTGAGCGGGGTAATGAGGAGGACTTTGAGCTAAAGATCACTGGAGAAGTGCGAGGGCGAGGTTTAAAAATCAAAGAAGAACAACCTCCTGCATGGACTGGCCCCACTGCACATGATGCTGAGACCATCCGAGGGGACATAAGGAAGAGGCTTAATGAACAAATCGAAACAAGAATCGATGCTGGAGAAAAGCCACACCAAATCGAATATCAGACAAAAGTAGGTCAAGTGATCGATCCTCTCGTGGGCACAGCCAGAATTGAAGAATTCATCACGCAAGGAGGCCCGTCTCACCAGCCGGAACAGTCAGAAGGGCCACAAGCCTCCATAGACCCGGTGGCACTGGCCAAAACCTTGGAAAAGCAGCCAGACGATCCTCTCATGACCTCTGCACTTAAAGAAAAGGTTAAAGGAATTCTGACTGAAGCTGCAGATGGGGATGATTCGGAAGAAGAAGCTCGGCAGGAGGAACAAGAGTTCATGAATCAAATGGCGCCTATTTTCCAACGTCCAGTTGGACGAGCTGCAAGAGTTAGGGAGGAGGAGGAGGTATCAACTGATGTTGATGACCGTAATTTTCATGTAACTGCACCTTTTTCACCTGTAAACTGTGAACTCAATACGATGAAACATGTAATTAAACAGGTTGAGGAGGCAGTCGGAGATGAAGTAGCCCAAGGAGAGCGAGAGCCGAGTCAGAGGGGAGATGAGGACGAACCAAGGAATGATCAGCCACAGGAGGGAGACGAGCAAACAGACTGGCATTCAAGCGACGACGAATCTGTCGGATCCATTAGGCCAGTCGAGTTTTGGTCCGAAAATACTGTGAGGCAAAGAATGGGCGTTGCGAAGGGATATGAGAAGAAAAAGCTAAGCGAAGAACAGATCCAGATCAAGTTCAATGGCAGCAAAGAGAGTGCAGAGAAGTATAAGAAGCTGCAAAAGATGATAGTGCCAGACAAAGGGTTCAGGCCTGATGCGTTGTCACACCCCACTGTTGAAACTTTCTACAGAAATCAAGAGTGGGGTAACTTCATGTTGCATCATGACGAAGATGGCTTCGTGGAGCTGACAAAAGAATTCTTCTGCAACATCGATGAAGCCGCCAGAACAACATGGATCCGGGGACAAGTGATCAATATTGCGCCTGATTGGCTGAACCAGTTCTTCGGGACCCCAGAGATTCAAAGCGAATTCCCCCCTGGTGAGATCATGACAAAAAGAGCCAAAACGACTGAATATGCGAAGTATGCTACACTGGCTAACAGCATGACAAGCGTGACCGCCCCTGGACATACATTCAACGCAAAATGGCTGCGGATACAATTCATGCCAACCTACGAGTTCTACATGTCTAAGATCCGGCCCAACTCGCATCCGCACACCACATCTGGAAATGTGCTAATGGGGTTTGCAAGAATGTGGAGCGGAGCCAAACTTAATGTAGGAAGGCATGTATTTGAGGTGATGATAACCCGCATAAAGGATAGACAGGTGCTGTGTTATCCGAATCTGATTAGGAGAATCTGCATAGCTCAGGGAGTTGATTTGAGCGCTTTTGAGGGCGATACAGTGGTGAAAGTGAACCCACCTATTAGTGTGCCAAGACTTCCTTTATGTGAGAGCATCAAGTATTCCCTTCCCCAACTGTCTGTCAGAGGAGATTCAGACGCTCAATCCTCCTTCATATCGGGTGAGCAAGCATCAAGGAAGCGAAAGAGGTATCCGAAGACAAAGAAGGGAACACAAAATACCTGTGCTGATGCAGGACCTTCGAATGTTCGAGAGGAGCCTCTTGCGGACCAAGAACGAACTGAATTTCCAATCCCGCCGCCTACTCAACCTCCACCTCAGATGCCTCCTCAAAGCCAAAATGTATCTCAGTTCCCTGCTGACTCCCAAACGATTGAGATGGTGAGCAGAATGAGTCAGTCTATGCTCGAGGGAATGAAATCCATGACTGATGTAATTTTGGCAAGCCAAGAAGGACAGCAGAAAAGGGCAGAAGAGGAGCGTGAAGAGCGAAGGAGGGAGAGAGAAGAGGAACGCGAGGAACGTAGGAGAGAAAAAGAAGAGAAACGGAGAGAAAAGTTGGAGAAGGAAAGGAGAGATGAGGAATTCAGAATGATGATGCTGGAAAAAGAAGAGAAGAATCGAAAAATGGTGGAATCACTGATCCTTAGTCAGACTCAGCTCCTGCAAACCTTACTTAAGAAGATCCCTGATGAAGCTGGCTCCTCCAAGAAATCAGACGAGAAGAAAGATGGTGATCCCTGACTCCTTTAATTCTGAGCTTAATTGTAAATATCATATAAGAGAATTTCAATTCATCCATGCTGGATAGATTTGATTGCAAAGGAAATCTCTTGTAATTGATATAATTACTGCTTTCAGATTGGGATTTTGCAGCCCCAACAACAATCTTTGTTTTTATTTGGTTCTTTTATTTCTGAAAAGATGTCTGACAGTCCAAGATGAATAGGTGACTGTCAGGCCAAAAATATGCTGTTGACATACTCAGTATGTCAGCAGTGCCTCTTTACTGCTTTCAATTAAATAACCAGCAAAAGTATGCATAAAATTGCTCTAAATTCACATGTTGAATTTAGGCTTATGATTAAATTTTCAAACTTTTAAATTGGGATAATATAATTGAGAACATGCATGACATGAAATCCTGAGATTTTGAGCTATAAAAATTTAATGATGCGATCAGCTTATTGGGTAATAAATCTGCATGTTAGAGATCTTGATTGAATAAATTGTTAGAATTAAGCTTTGATTGAATTTGCGAATATTGTATGACATGAATCAACCATTCCTTGTGAGATTTGAGCCATGAGTCACATTTACTCATTCATTTTTCTTTGATGTGTGAATCAATTTGATTAAAGGAAACTAGAACTTGCAATTGGGACCGATTCAAGACCATGCCATATTCTAAAAATCGAGAATATGATCGGGGCACCTAGAAAACCAAAACTTTGGCCTTCTTTTGAATGCCAAAACCAAAAATATTTTCCCTTTAGGATTAACCACTTTGAGCCTTTAAGCCTAATTTTTCTTTGAAACCCTCTATATTATTCCTAGCCTTATAAAAAGACCAAGAAATTCAAACCCAAGTGTGCAGGAATGAATTCTATCAAAGGCATTAAGTTTGTGATCATCAATTAGAACTATAAATCGGTATTCTATAAACCGATTCGTCACAAAAAAAAAAAAAAAAAAAAAAAAAAAAAAGGGAGAAAAGTTGAAGTCCATTCAACATCAATAAACTGCAAATGACAAAGCAAATTAGACATAGTCTAATGTCATGCAATATGAAAAGAAAGGCACAAAAAAAAAAAAAAAAAAAAAAAAAAAAAAAAAAGAAAGAAAAATAAAATTATTGATGATCATAAATTTTAATTAAATATGCCAAGTTATGATATAATAAATTCTTGCCACTCTTTAGCCAATAATTTCCATTCCTACCAAATGTTACAACCGTATGCCCCATTATAACCCTTAAATAAGACCTCATGATCTCGATTTGAAGAAATGAGCCGGTGGCGAGTTGGTCCAACTGCAAGCTTATGGGATAATTTAATTAAATATGATTTTGAGCGTTCATGATTAAACCCCAATCGAGAGTGAGTGAATCTTCCGATTCTCTTATAGCGAGGCCTTTTCTCATTACATATGTTCATGTCATACCTTAATTCTAATTTTTAATCTTTGCATCTTCAAAACATGATATTCATGAAGGATCGATAATAATGTTTGATTTGTAGGCCTGATACAGTGAGCAAGTATCATTTCATTAAACACTGCAATCAAGGGAATTCAATACTTGTAGTTTTGATTGTCTTATCCCAATTCAAAAAGAATGTGATTTATGAAGCCACGAAAATGAATTGAATATGTAGAGTCCGTGTTCCGAGGAACATTGACTCTGACTGCTCGGGGACGATCAGTATTAAATGTGAGGATGTTGATAATGGCCAAAAATGACCATTATTTTCAATCCATTTCCGTGTCTTAAACGGGCATTTGATCGCATTCCGGTCTTACATTAAGTAAGAAAGCAGTCGAATTGGACTGATTTATGCATAATTGTAAAAATAATAAGCTGGTGGGAAAAAGACATAAATATGTAATTTTATTACATATTTATGTTAGAAAAATCCAAAAACATGAGAAAAAGAAAAGGAAACAAAAAGATGGAAAAAATATAGAAAAGCCCACAAAAAGAATACTTTTGGCCCATCTGGCCCAATCCAGCAGGCCCAGGAAGACTGTTGTCGCGGAAGCCCCTTGGCGCGATGCATGATTCCGCGACAAAGGAACACTCCGCGACCAAGTAGCCCAGATAAAGAAGAGACCAGCCAGAGCCCCTTGGCGCGATACCTTTGTCGCGATGTGCTGTTCCGCGACAAAGGTCCATTCCGCGACCAAGGTACATTTTTAGAGACACAAGACCCAGTCGAGAAGCTTTGCCACATGCAGTGTGTTCCGCGACCAAACTTGGTGCTCCGAGACAAAGCTGTGATGTGTGTGATGTCTTGAGACACAATGGGCTCAAATCAAGGCCCATGAGCTTAGGGTTTCCCCTCTATAAATATGAAGTGTTTCCTTTGAGCTAAAGGTTGGAAGAATTTTAGAAAAACTACACCTTCTTGAAGACAAGTTGGGGAGTTCAGTAGTTTAGTGTAGTTTAGGGTAGTTTAGTTAGGTTTTCTTTTGTATTATTTAATTCATGCACTAGTTAGATATAGTTTACTGCACTTTGGTTAGATAGCCAGTTTTTATACCGTGTTTTTGTCCAAAGCTTTTGCTTAAAGGTTTGTGGTACTCAAACCATGAGTATGAACAACACCATTTAATAAAATGGGAAAACATTCTCCATTTGTGTCCCAAAATCATGAAATGGGTCTCACACCCCATGGATCTTTACTGTTTTCATTTTCCTTGGGTCATTTGACCCCTGTTTTTGCATTTTAATGTCGCTGCTTGGTGACTTTCTCTTGGGATAATGTTGCATGTTTATGGATGATTAAGCTTAGATTAGGGTTTCTTAAGTTTTAAGTTTGCTTTATTTCTATTTTGTGCAAGCATGTTCTAGCTAGATTCAAATTCTGTTTTGTTGTTTTGAGCTTAGTTTAGCTTTTGAATCTGAAATGGGTGAGATCACACATAATGCATGCCACTGTTCCACTTACTTTTCTGACATATGTACTGAACACACCTTTGTCGCGGAACAACCCTTGTCGCGGAACCACGCTCCGCGACAAAATGATACTTCGGCGACAAAGGTGCCAAAGGACATTTGTTGACCATTATTTTAAAACCCTTGGTCGCGAAACAACCCTTGGCGCGGAACCACGTTCCGCGACAAAATCTTGATTAGCGACCAAGGACCCAAATGCTTGTGATTTTATTCTGGAAGGGCTTTGTCGCGAAGCAACCTTGTCGCGGAACCACGTTCCGCGCCAAACTTCTTGTTCCGCGACAGGAATTATGCCTTGTCCAACTTTCTACCTTTTTGTCGCTATGCCCTTGTCGCGGAACCACGTTCCGCGACAAAAATCTTCTTTACTTAGCGACAAAACAAACCCTAAACTTTCAAAATCCCATTTCTCTTATTTCCCACCCCTTTGTCGCGAAATCTTTGTCGCGGAGCCATGCTCCGCGACACGAATACTGTATCGCGACAAGGTGGTACCTTTTGCCAAATTCTCATTCTCCATCTCATTCCATTAATTAATTGAACCTTTATATTAATATTCTGAGGTTGAAATCCAATGATCTTAACCCATGATTAATTTGATATAAAGAACTTTGTTCAATTCCCTATTAAAAGATTCTTCTACAAATGATTAAACTCTAATGATCTAAGTATATAATCCGGACTGTAATTAATTAAGTAATTATGGAATGAGTGATTATTTAGACCATGAAGAGTAACTATGGAATGATTTCCATACCTTGCATGAGAAACCAATGTCTCTCATGCAAGATGACCCAAAAATATTTTTCTTTTATTTATTTGTCTTTTCCCGTAATGTGTGAAACAGCTAATAAGGAATATATCAGATTAATGTTGGCGGGTATTCCCACACGGATAACTAGCTCGTGGTCTGTATATTAATTATCAGATGTTATTTTGCATGGTCTGGATAGTGGCCGGTGGAAGCCTTGGCGGTTCATCCATCCGGGATTATAATAGCTGCTCAGCTGACTCCTATCCGGATACAGTTTTCTTTTCTTTATCTTAATTTCAAACCCGAATCTCAAACTGTGCCAACATTAGACGACATAGGTCAATGTCATCTAGTAATTAAGACAGTGAAAGAACATGTAGGTTTTTCTCTGATTCATAGACAGTAAGGGTCTGAATGATAGCGACCACTGTCATTTAAGATTATTCTGCTGTCTAAAATCTTTCCATCTGGAATAATTGGGAACTGGATAGCAGATGTTTGCAGTCCAGATCACCCCAGTTATTTCTGGCATTCTCTTTAGCCAAAATTCTTCTCACCTCCGGCTATTTCATCTTTGTGTTCCAACTTCTGTCTAAACCCACCTTATATTTTGGGTTATTTAATTTTACACTTCCTTATAAATTTATGCATGATATTATTATGTAGATATTGTGGTCAATAGTATTTTGGGATCCTTCCCTTGGACATAGAAGTCTTGATTTAAATCAGATGTTTCATAATAAATTTCCAACAAAAATTCCTTTATAAAATCCGGATCTGAGTAAGGGATAAATTCGACAGTTATGACTAATTCATATCCGACTGGGGGTTGATTTTGGGAAATTAGAAGCAGAGTCAGCGATTAGGTCTCACCTAGACTGAAAGGATCTGTGTTTTAATTGAGAGTCTAGTACCTGATAGGGAATGATTTTCAGATTTATTATTTTCCAAAATTGCTGTTTGTTGGAAATCTTGTATTAAATATTGCACTGGGTCAGATTCCACTTGGATTCCGATAAGGTGTGATAGATAATATTAGAGGAACAACATCCTGGCCTTGGTCATTTTCTAAGGTAGGGTTGAGTATTCTTTCAACTGCTATCCTCTTCTGCCAAAGCCTATTTTTGAGTCCTGAGTGAGTGCATCCGGAATGAACTAATTTATTAGTTCGTTTCATTAGTTTGTATCTCATAACCACCCGACGGGAAGTGAACACTGCAAGCGGTTCACCGAGAATAGGGAATTCTTGATCCACACCCAGTCATCCTGACTGGGGGCTTTCTTTTACTACCAGGGTCAGACTTTCAAGAACCTCCGAGTGATAGGATTTTAAATGCTTTCTTTACCGCTTTCTTTTAAATGCTTTCGTTAGAGGTCACTCGGTTGTATTGAGAGTTGTGTAACTGCTACTAGGACTGAGAGTTAAGGGATAGTTCAGGGCTTGATTAGAATCTTTGGGTGTGACATGGGGGAATGATAGCAGTACTTGACACTTCAACTAATGATTTGTCAGGTGTTGCTTATCCACCACAGATAAATGACATACCTCTGCGCAGGGGCAGTTATCTATCTGTGGTATCTTAGATTTTGTTGTCTTAAGGCATGTAAATCCTTACTGTAAGTACCTGTCTGTTAAAGGGAACATAGTATAGGAAGCATGAGAGTTAGCTATCTGATGGATTATCCCAAGCTAAGATCTGTGTAACAAAATGGAAGTTTAATTGTGTTTCATCTGAATCGTGTCCAATCTTTATTATTTTCTCTCTGTCCCTTCTGTCTTAATTTAAATCTGCTTTCTTAGATTAATCTTAATCGCTTTCTTAGAATGATTTTATTGCTTTCTTAGATTAAATTTAATTCGCTTTCTAGAATAATTTTATCTGCTTTATTTTAATTGCTTTCATAATCTAATTTAAATTCTGTCAAGTAGTTGTTAGTCATTTCAAAAACTCGAATCGAGTAACCGAGTGGAAAATCTTAGTAAATGACGTGGGCTCTGCTTCCATCGCACATCCTCCAGTGAACGATCCGGTACTTACTATAAATACTGCAATTTTTGACTCCGTGCGCTTTCGGGGGCACAGTTTCTTAACACGAGTAAATAAAAAATGTGATTTTTCAGAAAATACTCATGTAGTGGGAATCTGCCTAAAGTTTCATGGCAGGGAATCTCATGACATGAAATCATGAGAAGTATCATGGCACATATGCCGGGGACTCTCAGTGTGACAGGCTGAAGGTCAATTTATCCCGGTTGTATCATGAGATTTGTCAGAAGTTTCATGGCAGAGAGGACCACATTGCCATTTGAAATTAAAGCCCCTCACATGAGTAATAAAGAGTAACAACCTTAATATATCCTTAAACCCCTACCCATGAATCATAACTCTTTTCGTTTAATAAATTCAAACCCGATATATTTTATTGAAAAATACTCGTGTTAATGAAATTTGTCAAAAGTTTCAAGGGGCCGTTATTCAAAGATCTTTGAGAAATGCAAGCATAGGGATCGAGATCATTAGGGTGATGGATAGATTCTAGTTAGGGGAGGGTGTGTTTTTTCTTACATTAGTATGAGAGGTTCTATGTCTGGATAGAAGATTATATGGGGTTGTCATGGTATGTTCCTTATGCTGCTATATAAAAAAAAAGGAAAAACAAAAAATGCATGGCAAGAAAAAAAAAAGAAAAAAAATAGCTTGAAAAGGTAAAAAAAATAGAAAATAGTAAAATTTTATGAGTCGATTTGATCAGGAGCAGCTAACATTCTGTGGGTTCATCCTTTATGCGAAAGCAGTTTGGTAAGCGGGGTGGGGTTCTATGTTTGGATTAGGAGTGGACCATATAGAGTTTTCTGGTGGTTAGTCTTAAGTGTAGGAAGTGATCCTGGAATGTCTTTGCTGAGGTCGAATGCTTGGATCCCATTTTGCTTGTTTGATTAGCTTCAGGTCCCTCACTACCCAACAACGTTTTAACTGTTTCTTTCTTTGCGTGCCTACCCTTGGTCTACTTACATCTAGTCCCTGTGTTTCGATGCTCTGGGTTTGAAATTATTACTGGGGAGACATCATTATATAGTAAGGAATGGAGTGGCATTGTGCCTCGCTTCTTGAGATTTCTTGTTTATTCAGGAGACTTGATGAATGGGTATTTAGTATGGGCGTTGTTCGCGTCGGTAGTCTGCAATCTAATGGAACAGCTACCTTTTGGTAGCGTATCATGCTGTGGATGCTGTTTGTGAAGGCGAAGAAAGTTGGACTCATGGGGTGGTCTTAGGCCATTGGGCAGATTCTTCTTGCACCGGAAAGGGATGAAATTGTGGGTTCTGAGTTGGTGGAAGGTTGTTGTCGAATAGGAGCTTGCTGCTGGGGAACGGTTCTGCTTTATAATCTTCAGACGAATGAGGCCAGGGACATGTACATTGTCCAGTGTTTGATGTTTCTGGTTTTGTAATATTCTGGAAGTGCTCACTGTCTTTGCTTAATGTTCTGGTTTTGAGGGCTGCTAAGAGGTTGTAATAGCAGTTGGCTTTGTAATGTTTCTGTCCGGAGCCTTTGGCCTTTCTTTCAATGAATAAAAGTGTTATCCCTCAAAAAAAAAGTTATAGTATAAAATTTGTATTTATAATTTATTTAGAATTCAACAAAAATTTATAATAAAAATTAAATACATTTTATCATTAATCATTATAACTCTCGAGACAATGTTGTCAGTACTATCATTAATTATTGAAATAAATAAAATTAAAAAAATATAATTTTTGAAATTAATATAAATTAAAATATTTTGAATGAAATTCCCATATTGAAACAATATTTTTTTACACTTTTCTTTTCAATGTTTTAGTGGGTGTAATAATGCTATATGCAATGTCATTAATGAGATAATGACATGCGCTATATGTTTATTTAAATATTTGAACAAATTTAAATTAGATCGATCACTTTAATATTGGATATTCATATGTATTATAATTTATAGTACAAACTTTATATTTAATAATTTATTTATAAATCCACAAAAATACATAACATTAAATTCATTTTGTCATAATCATTACATCTCTCGAGACATTAGTATTACTATTAATTATTGAAATAAATAAAAATAAAAAAGAAAATATATTTTATGAAAATAATATAAATCAAAATATTTTGAATGAAATTCTTATTTTGAAAAAAAATACTTTTTTACACTTTTCAATTTAAGGGTGAGTGTGTAATAATAATATTCACCCTCTATTTAATTCATCTTTGTTTATAAATTTTTTATTCTTATTTATATAGGAAAGATATAGAAAAAATAAAATATGAAATGTCATTTACTTTCTATTTAAAATATTTTGAATGAACATCTCATCTTGAAAATAATTTCTTTTTACACTTTTCAACTCGAAGATTTTTATGAGTGTAATAATGAATCCCTCTATTTAATTCTATTTTTCTCTTTATATATTTTTATATTTATATAGAAAATAAAAGATATAAAGAGCAATTAATGTGGAGGAGAGAAGATTTTTGGGGGGAAAATTTATGGAGAATATTCCACTTTAGTATATTATAGATATAGGTCTATATATATGTGTATGTGTATCATTATCAAGAGGTAGCATTATTACTCCTCTCGTTTCTCTCTCTTCCTATTTCTTCTTCAATTTCTTTCTGTTCTATTTCCAATTCTATGCATTGTTGCTAAATATATACATACGTTCTATATCTATTATATATAAACAAAGTATAATTAAGCTAATAGGCATATATTCCACAACACGTTATCAGCATGAGCACTATTAGAGTTTGCTAATTCTACCAAGGTTCTGTTGAAAATTTAATTCATCCCGGAGTTCTGCCAAAAAATTTTCAAACCCAGAAGAAAATCACTTGAGGTAATATATTCCAACTATTTTCAATATCAATTATGACTAATTTGTCAAAACAGAAATCTATGCCGTTGAAAAGATCCGGGATTAATTATTTATCCTGATATATGGATATTAAAATTTATTTAAAAACAATGGGTCTAGAAAAGACCATTATAAAAGAAAATACGGCCACAGGCCTAGACCGCAGAGAAAAAAAAAATACGGCCACAGGCCAAGACCTAAAAAAAAACGGTCAAAAGATCATATTGATCAATATATGGGAAATAAGCATCTTGCCAATTCTTATTTTTGATAAGAAATAGTGACAGTTCCCTTAATGTGGGGGCAAATGACAGCTCTTTGATAAAATAAAGATTTTTGGCTGAAATCCCAAATGTGAGGCATCATAATGACTGTAAAACTATAAGTATGTAAATGATATACATCAGTCATATTCAGAATAATGTCACGATTGAGATATGTGACAAGATATTAATGAAAATGACATGAATACCAACAGAGTCCATAAATCTTAGTTCGGTTATACCAACAGATTTCGCGGGTCTTTAGTTTGGTCATGTGTACTGACAGAGTCAGATTCTTAAATGGCAAAATAATTTCCAGAAATTGTGCCTCTAAAAGGCGAAGCAATTGAAGAAAAATGCTATCAATATGGCAAGAGGACATAGTCCCATAATTTGTCGTACGACTAATAATTTGGTACTAGTTACCGAGAATTATTGATACAATAAAGCAAATAAAGGTTGAAATAAACCTTGCTAAAGTACGACAATATAAATATTACAAAATGCCATTATTGATATGCTAAATATATCATCGAAAGATATGCAAATTTCTTCAATGATACAATATTATTTAAATACTGCATTACATTTTATTATATTGTTTTTATTACGCTTTGTTTTTTTTTAAATATTCTACTATATTATTATCTATGCATTGTGTTGTCTCACTTATATTTAATCTTGTTTAGTATTAATTATATCTTGTTTTAATTACAGAAAAATGGGGATTTATAAAAGTGATAATATATGTCTTATTGATAGTGCTTCAACGCACACGATACAAAAAGACATAAGGTATTTTTCCAATTTAAAAATAGGAGATATAAGCATAAACACAATATGTGGTAGTGCAAATATTATACAAGGAATTGGCACAGCCAGCCTTATTTTCCCAAAGGGAACAAAATTAATTGTGAAAAATGCACTCCTATCTCCCAAGGCTCGAAGAAATTTATTGAGTTTTAAAGATATCTGAGAAAATGGGTATCATCTCGAGACATCGACTTCAGAGAATGTCGAATATTTATTAATTACAAATACCACTCATGGTAAGAAATATGTATGGAAAAATTACAAGCTCTGTCTTATGGATTGTGTTTTTCAAGGATAAACACATTTGAAAATTATCACTTAGACCACAGGTCTAATATTCCCCAAATAAACCAGAGGTTCATTGATGGAGGCCCACTAATATATATCATCTCAAAATATGCCAAAGGTCTATTGGAAGTCATAGGCTTAATGATGAATATATGATATGGCATGATCGCCTAGGCCATCCTGACTCTACAATGATGAGGCGAATTATTAAAAATAGTCATGGCCATTCATTAAAGGGACAAAAATTGCTCCAACATAATGATTATATATGTGTTGATTGCTCCCAAGAAAAATTGATTTCCAAACATTTACCAACAAAAGTGGGAACTAAAAGCCCTAATTTTCTTGAAAGAATTCAGGGCGATATATGTGAACCTATAGATCCACATATGGACCATTTAAATATTTTATGGTGCTAATTGATGCATCAACACGATGGTCCAATGTAACATTATTATCATCCCGCAACCATGCGTTTGCAAAATTACTTGCTCAAATTATTAAATTACGAGCACAGTTGCCTGATTATACAATAAAAAATATCCGATTGGATAATGCTGGTGAATATTCATCCCAGAGGTTTGATGAATACTGCATGTCAATTGGCATAACAGTTGAGCATCCTGTTTCTCATGTCCATACACAGAATGGACTTGCTGAATCGCTTATAAAGCGTTTACAATTAATTGCCAGACCATTATTAATGCGATCTGGTTTGCCACTAACAGCTTGGGGGCATGCAATATTACATACAGCAAAATTGGTGCGGATAAGACCGACACATTATCATGAATACTCCCCTATACAATTAACATTTGGGCATGAACCCAATATATCCCACCTCAGAATATTTGGTTGCGCAGTATATGTCCCGGTTGCACCACCTCAGCGCACAAAGATGGGTCCCCAACGTAGATTGGGAATATATGTCGGGTATGAATCACCATCGATTATTCGATATCTTGAACCATTAACTTGTGATTTATTTACTGCAAAATTCAAAGATTGTCATTTTGACGAATCTCATTTCCTGACATTAGGGGGAGACTGAAATCAACCAAAGAAAGAAAAAGAAATCAACTGGGAAACACTATTAGATTTCTTTGATCCTCGTACAAATGATTGTGAACTAGAAGTATAAAGAATTGTACATTTGCAGAATATTGCAAATCAATTGCTGGACGCATTATGCGACTCAAAAAGAGTAACAAAATCTCTTATACCGGCAGCAAATGTTTCAATCAAAATTAATGTCCCAGAGGGACCAATTACAAGTGTCAAAGATGAATTTACTGCACGCTTGAAGCGTGGTAGACCACCAGGTTCCAAAGATAAAAATCCTCGAAAGAAAAGAGGATCACAAATCATTGAAAGTGAAAAAATTACTGAAAATATTCCAGAGGAAAAAGAAGCTATCGAAGAGCAAATAGCTCCAGAGGAGCATGAATTTGCAGCTCCAGATGAGCATGAACTTGAAAATAATGAAATATCAATCAATTTTGTCACAAGCAGAAATTTTTGGAATCGAGATACAATTATCATAAATAATGTATTCTCATACCACATAGCACTTGAGATCATAGATGCTGACGAGGATCATGAACCAAAATCGGTTGATGAATGTCGGAAAATAAAAATTGGTCAAAATAGAAAGATGCAATCCAATCTGAATTGGATTCCCTGGCTAGACGAAATGTGTTTGGACCGATTGTCAAAACACCAGAAAATATAAAGCCAGTCGGATACAAATAGGTTTTTGTAAGAAAAAGAAATGCCAAAAATGTAATTATCAGATACAAAGCGAGATTAGTCGCCCAAGTGTTCTCACAGAGACCTGGATTTGATTATGATGAAATATATTCCCCTGTAATGGATGGAATAACATTTAGATATCTTATAAGTTTAGCGGTTTATCAAAATCTTGAAATGAGATTGATGGATGTTATTACTACGTATCTATATAGAAATTTAGATACAGATATCTATATGAAGATCCCAGAGGGATTAAAAATGTCAGAGACATATGAATCAAATCCTAAACATATGTATTCCATCAAATTACAGAAATCCCTATATGGACTAAAACAGTCTGGGAGAATGTGGTATAACCGACTCAGTGAGTCTTTGGTACAAAAGGGTTATACAAATGACCCAATCTGTCCATGTATTTTCATTAAAAAAAAATGGGCAAGAGTTTGTAATAATTGTAGTTCATGTTGATGATCTCAGCTTGATTGGAACTCCAGAGGAGCTCCAAAAGGCCGTTGAATACTTGAAAAATGAGTTTGAAATCAAAGATTTTGGTAAAGCCAAATCATGCCTTGGTCTGCAAATTGAATACTTAAATAATGGAACTTTTATCCATCAAACAGCTTATACTCAGAGAGTATTAAAACGATTTTATATGGATAAAGCACATCCATTGAGTACTCCAATGGTCGTAAGGTCACTTGATATAAAAAAAGGATCCGTTTAGACCACAAGAGAAATGTGAACAAATTATTGGACCAGAGGTCCCATATTTAAGTGTCATAGGTGCTTTAATGTATCTCGCAAACTGCACTAGATCAGATATATCATTAGCAGTAAATTTATTAGCGAGATTTAGTTCATCTCCTACAAGACGACATTGGAATAGAATTAAACACATTTTTCGCTATCTCCAATGAACTATTGATCGTGGGTTATTTTACCTAAATGATTCTCGACATGAAATAATCGGCTTTGCTGATGTTGGATATTTGTCAGATCCACATAAAGCCAAATCTCAAACTGGCTATGTTTTTACATGTGGCGGTACTGCAATTTCATTGAGATCAATGAAGCAGACATTGACTGCTACTTCCTCTAATCATGCTGAAATTTTAGCAATCAATAAAGCCAGTCGAGAATGTGTATGGTTGGGATCTTTGATGCACCATGTATTGAAAAATTGTGGCATAATTACTGAAGAAAAAATGTCCCCAACAATTTTATACGAAGATAATGCAGCCTGTATAGTACAATTGAAGGGAAGGTATATTAAAGGAGATAGAAGGAAACACATTTCACCAAAAATTTTTTACATTCATGATCTACAGAGAAATTGTGAAATAGATGTGCAACAAATCCGTTCAGCTGATAATCTTGCAGATTTGTTTACCAAGGCACTACCAACAGCAGCATTCGAGAAGTTGATGAAAAGCATCGGCATTCGCCAACTAAAGAATCTCAACTGATGCTTTGATCAGAGGGAGAAATAGATTACAAGAATCATGTACTCTTTTTTCTAACTTGGATTTTTTTTTCCCATAGAGTTTTTTCCAAGTAAGGTTTTAACGAGGCATATTCTTTTAGCGACGACGTCCAAGAGGGAGTGTTATACAACTAACAAACAGGTGGATGTCCCATCAGGTCTACCACATTTAAGTCTTTCTACCCACATTTTAGTGTATCTACCAAAGTGTCTACCGAAACTTCTATATATTATAGAATAGGAGTTGGCTTTTCTTTATATATAGGTTTATATATATGTGTATGTGTATCATTATCAAGAGGTAGCATTATTACTCCTCTCGTTTCTCTCTCTTCTTATTTCTTCTTCAATTTCTTTCTGTTCTATTTCCAATTCTATGCATTCTTGCTGAATATATACATACGTTCTATATCTATTATATATAAACAAAGTATAATTAAGCTAATAGGCATATATTCCGCAAC
This sequence comes from Hygrophila difformis, assembly GCA_030278955.1. Classification (NCBI taxonomy): domain Eukaryota; kingdom Viridiplantae; phylum Streptophyta; class Magnoliopsida; order Lamiales; family Acanthaceae; genus Hygrophila; species Hygrophila difformis. The sequence continues at coordinate 11,787,985 of JAOANR010000001.1, forward strand.
AATTAAATTATATTGTTTGGTATTTAAATTTAATTGGGCTTTGAATAATAAAGTGTAACTTATAGTGTACTATTATTTTTTTATTTTATAATTTAGTATTTTTAATGAAAGAATTATATTTTGATAAAGTACTAGACATAGACATTATTTTTTAAAATAAAATAATGAAAAAATTTTATTATTATTAATTTAAATTAATATAAATATATAATAAATTTTATATTATTATGATAGTATGTGCCAATTAATTTGTGAATTGTTATTATTTTTATAATTTAAATACACTATTTGGGTCAAATATTATATGGGATTGGTCAACTCCTTACATTCCTGGCCTTTGAATAATTGATTTTTTTTTTTTTTGAGAAGCAATACATATTTTTATTGCAAACATGATTGGTGCAACAACATCCGAATACACTTTGTACTAACCCCCTTAACTCCTCGTACCCACCCATCTCAGGCCCAAACGTAGGCCTCAGACAAAGAACCATGCAACTGATATCAATACATTCGACTCTGTGGCATGAACTCTGATGCTCAACTCATCCTCCCACCGTTCCGAAACTGTCCCCGCCACCATACCCACAGACTTACAACAAGAATTAACTAATCAGATAGCGAACAATACACCACAAAGACAAAAAACCCCTGCCATTCCACTACAACCTGTGGAGCGTAATCAGTGCCATTTCTCGAAGGATTCTCCCCCTGCAGCCCCCTTTTTGGCCAACTCGTCAGCTAAATAGTTGCATTCCCTAACCACATGTTCAAATCTTACCTCTCATCCACAGTGCTTCACTGCAACGATCGGCCCAAGCAAGTGATTAAATCGCCAAGGAATTTTATCCGGGTCCGCCATCCATCGGACAACGTTTATCGAGTCACATTCGAACACCATTTTCGGTAGGGGAAAGCCTTGATCGCGTAATATAACAGCACATGTTCTGCTAATCGTTGTAACCTCAGCCTCACTTGAATCCTTCCATCCAATGGCCTCAGACAGAGTAAATATGACTTTGCCATCCCCAGTTCTAATTACCCCCCAATTCCGGCCGGGCCAGGATTGCCGAGTGAGGACCCGTCGGTATTCACCTTCCACCAGCCCAACTCCGGACGTCTCCAAACAACCCCTATCCTCACAGTCCGACGCTTGCAATGAGTTACCAACCCCAACCCTTCACAGTGGTTCCTGTCAATATTATCGATGAGATAATCGTCATCACCATAGGCAACCTTCCACCATACTCCAATCCTCCAACTCACTTCAGACATAATCAGGTTAGTGTGAAATGTTGAATTTTTGAAAACAACCCCATTCCTGTTTTTCCAAATTGACCACATGACAGCCGCACCCACCATCTTCCAGGCTTCTTGGTTTCTGATTCTTGGGAACCACTCCACCCACCACGCCACCATTTGTCTCACCGTACTTGGCAATGTCCATTCTACACCAAACCATCCCACAGCCACATACCATAGCTCCTTCACAGTTGGACACGTACAGAATAAATGATCAATAAGTTCCTCCTCAAGACCACATAACGGACAACCTGCATTAGCCCAGTCCAAGCACCCCCTAGCCGCAAGACATGCTCTAACTGGTAAGGCATGCTTATAAGCTTTCCACATTAGCAATTTCACTTTGCCTGGGCATTTGATTTTCCACAGCTTATTCCACATGTTCTGCCGCTCTTCCTCCATCCCCAGATTACCCCTTTTCCAGCATGACCTAGCGGTAAAATCTCTATTTGCCTCCCACCTCCATTTAACTGTATCAACCAAAAATCTGTTCATTGGTTGTCCTTTAAGCAAGGTCATCAGATTGAGCCAGACATCAACTTCCCAATCGAATAATTGTCTTCGCCATTCTATTTTCCATTCCCACATCACCCCCGTCCATGAGCCAAACTCCTTAATAGTGCCATGTTTGTTACATGCTAAGGCAAATAATCACGGGAATGCCTCACAGAGAATGCCACAGCCCTCAAGCCAATTATCATGCCAAAAACGCGTCCGTTCACCGTTTCCCACCTGAATTATAAAATTACTTGCATCTCCCTCTTCTCCCATACTATCCCATGCTTTGCAAATATGTCCCCAAATGGATCGGGCTCTTACCCCCTTCGGGATTAGGGGGCACTCGCCATCATAGTACTTCTCATCAATAATGTCTTTCCATAGCGCATTGTCAACCCCGAACCTCCATCTCCATTTGAGCATCAATGCGTTGTTAAAATTCTGAATATGTCGGATCCCCAGGCCTCCCCTCGTCACAGGTGCACAAATCGAATCCCAGCTTATAGTATGTAACCTTCTTTGTCCATCCCATTCATTCAAAAAAAAAACTCCTTTTAATACGTTCCAATCGTTCCGCCACACTTCTCGGGACCTTAAAGATCGACAGAAAATACAATGGCAAATTATTCAAAACTGACTTAATCATACACAGTCGGCCAGCCTGTGATAAAAGACGCGTCTTTCACCCCGCCAATTTTCTTTCCACCCTCTCGATCACCGGCTTCCAAATCTTTACTCCATTAAGCCGGCCCCCAATCGGAATACCAAGGTAGTCCAAAGGCCAAGAACCAACCTTGCAGCCCATGGCCGCTGCCGCATCTCCAACCAACTCACCATCACAATTGATTCCCAGCAACGAGCTCTTATTATAATTTATCCTTAACCCCGTGGCTAATGAGAAACATCGGAGAATTCTTTTAATGAGTAAAACCTGCCGAACCTCACCTTCACAGAAGAGTATCGTGTCGTCCGCATATTGAAGATGGGATATTATCCGACCACCACTCGTCGCTTCCAGCCAACCAAAAATCCCCATCTCACGAGCTTTATTTAACATCATGTTAAGGATTTCAGCAATCAGAACAAAAATGTAGGGAGCTAATGGGTCTCCCTGACAAATTCCTTTATGAAGGTTAAAGAATTTCGTGGGAGATCCGTTGATGAGGACGGCCGCTGCTGCTGTGGTGATACAGTTCCTCAGCCACGCTATCCATTTGTCACCGAAATTCATCACCTCTAGCACCCTCAACAAAGCGTCCCACGAAACATTATCATAGGCCTTCGCGAAATCTAACTTAATCACAAATCCCTCTCTCCCGGCCTTTATAGTAGAGTTGATCGCTTCAGCCACGATCAAGACCCCATCAAGGATTTGCCTCCCTTTGACAAACGCCATTTGTTCGCCCCCCACCACATCACCAACAACAACTTTCAGTCTATTGGCTAGAACTTTCGCCACAATTTTGTATACGCTGCCTACGAGTGAGATAGGCCGGAAATCCCCAAAATCTGACGGGTTGGCCACCTTTGGGATCAAGGCAATGAAAGAATCACCAACCTTCCTGGGCAGCTTACCATCCTCCTCAAACCTCCTGAAAACAGCCATAATATCACTTTTCAACACCTCCCAGTACTTCTTAAAAAACTCTAAGTTAAAGCCATCCGGTCCCTGTGCTTTGTTGCCATTGCGCTCCCATACCACGGACCGAACCTCCTCCACATCAAAGCCCCTCGAAATCCACTCCCTGTCCTGGTTACCAATCTTTTTTAAACCGATCCCATCCATCTTAAACACCACTGCTTTGGGTTTCTTGAACTGTTCCTTGAAAAACTCAAACGCCATTTCTTTCACAACTTTTGGATCCTCAACCCAAACACCCTCCACCTTAATTCCCCCTATATAGTTCCTTCTCCTCCTAGCCCCTGTAACCGCATGGAAAAACTTCGTGTTTTGATCCCCCTCCCTCACCCATTGGATCCTTGACTTCTGAAACCATCGTCTTTCCTCATCTAACAGAAGATTCTTTAACTCTTTCTTTTTTCTAAGCCACACCTCCTTAACAGCCCCATCAATACTACCTCCTTGGCAAGAATCTTCGATCTCACTTATCTCATCTTGTGTTTTTTTGATACGGGAATCCATCTCCTTATGGCCGAACCCCTCCCATTTTTTAATTCTCGCCTTCAGGCCCCGGAGCCTGCTACATAATTTACTCTCCCACCTCGGACTATCCTCCTCCCACGCCTTGTAAACCAACTCGTTAATTGATAGTTCACTAATATTTATTCGTGAATTAATTATATATAAATAGTTCTTGCAATCAACAAATCAATATTATATTTTAATGTATAGCAAAAAAATATATATTACTATATTTTAATATTTGATTATTTAAACTATATTTCATTTATTGTTATCGTACTCTCGCCCATTCGTGCGGGAGTAATACTAGTAATTCTAAATATTGGCCCGCCAGGGATGCCTCAGTGTACGGATGCTACTATTTAGTGCCTTTTCTGCCATTTTGGGTAGAAAATATATAGTTTTAAAGTGATGTCAACTAACACATTTCTTATGTCTGATGTGGCAACAGGAACAATTACAGTAATATTAACATTCTTTTTATTCAACTAATTCATGTTGAATATTGTGTCACATCATACAGTTAATCACATCTAATTAGTACTCAATGATAAGTCTAGTTATTTACCATATGAGTGACAATAATTCTTTTGTTTCATTATTTTGTTTTTTTCTTTTTGTAAATGCTATGGTTGTAAAATATTTAGAGTTTGACAGTAAGGGTAAACAAATAGCTTTAAATTAATATTTTTTTTATGAACATTGACACTTATGTGTCAGCAAAGGTGTGAGGAAGCCCAAGCCACACAAATTACAAAAGGGGATAAAGAAGAGAGATAGCGGGCTGGGTGGGAATCGAAACCCCAAACTATGATTGGAAGGCATAGAGATGACCACAAGAATCAAGTCTCATTCCCTAAATTAATATAGTTTTGAGTAATGATGTGTGTATCAGAATTTAAAACTAAACTTTATATGTTATTTACAGGTTTTAAAATTATTTTTATTTAATAAATATTTTAAAACTTAAACACTAAATTACAAAGTGGATGGATAAGGAGCCAGGTGAAGAATCGAAACTCTAACACGAAGGTTGGAAGTCAATGGATTTAACCACTTAGAACTCACTCCCTTTTAAGGCAATAATTACAATAGAGTTGCACATTTATTTTTTCTTTAATAATTTGTGTGGCAATTAAGTTAATCGAATGAATCAAATTCTTCTAGAAAGAATAAAATTAAGTTTACTCTATGAGTGAGACATACTATATATTATGCACTTGTTGATTTATTAATCAATGAAGTGGTCACATTTCATTATTTTGTTAATACGACTTACGACAATTGGAATTATATATAATAACTAATGAAGGTTGTGCATATTACTGACATTAGATGTCCAAAAATATACTCCACTTGTTTATTGCAACAAGGCTGAAAAAAAAAAAAAAAAAAAAAAAAAAAAAAAAAAAAACAATACTTGTTTATATTATACTCAGCTACCACTTCCATGTGCAGTCTTTTGATTGGAGGGCAACATAAATTATACTCCACTCCATATTCCTAATAAGTGTCTTTTCTAAGATAATAGACGACTTTAACAAAATTTCAATTGAACTTATTGAATTCGATTATTAGGTATTTGGTAGCTAATCGATTTACTTTAAAAAAAAAAAAAAAAATCCTTAGCGTCACCTACCATTATTACCGAAGTCTAGGTAGGGATTTCAGCAGTCATAGAAGAACTGTTGTATATGAATTGTAATAAAAGCAAATAAATAGACGAGTAAGTCTCTGTTCTCTATGTCTTAATTTTTCTGGTCTGATCTGAATTTATAAGATCTGGTCTGGTCTGATTCCATCTGGTCTGGTCTGATCTGGTTTGATCTGATCTTATTTAATCTGATCTGATCTTAATGTTTCTTATCTGATCTGGTCTGATCTGATTTTTGTAAAAAATAAGTAATAAAGCCTGAAAATAAATCCTAGAGAACGGGACCTAAGACACGAATTTACCTCCTCCGATAATATGCCTAAAATTAGGCCAGGGTTCACATTTCTTATTTTTCTCAAGGGAAGATCGAGCCACAAGTGGACAACTTATTTTATCCTATTGAGCTATTTAATTAACGAGTACAAATATGGCTCCATTATAAGTGCTTATATGAAGTAAAAGCCTAAAAGGGGTAACAAGCAAAAATACATACATGTAAGAAAAATAGAAGAAAGGTGAATTTAAAAAAACTGGGTTGGTAAAAACAAGAATTAAATGGAGTAGTAAAGAAATGAGAATATAGATGGGATGGCATCCACATTCACTCGGACAAAATGAATGTCGACGACAAGTAATGGAGTGACACATGGCTGGCTAAATGAAAAGAGGGAGACTACTTATTTGGGATTCCAATGAACGGCATTAGCTTGTGGACAAATCCCATGCTGCCTATGTGCAGTGCAACCCCATGTGGTAATAATTCATAATTCATTCACTATTCTGTCACTTTTTTTGGGCTCTTTTCTCTATTTTATTACTTTACTTTATACTTCCTCCGTTTTTTATTGTTAGCTACATTGGAAGTTTTGCTACTATTCATTGAACTACTTTGATTTCAATTTTTCTCATAGTTATACAAGTTATAATATAGTCAAGCGTGATCTTGTTAGATTCGTCTCGTCATGCAGTTTTTAAATATGGAACTTATAGAATTTTTACTTGTGCCGAATTTGATTTATTAACGGTTTAAAATGTGCATTGGACTGCGTGCAATGTGGGTCCGTAGCAAACAAATAAAAACGGATGAAGTATTAATTAGTGGTGGCATTGTATTTGGAGTCGAAGTTAGAGAAATGATATACCATAACACACAAATTATAAATGGATAAAGGGAATAGATAGGAGATCGGGTGGAAAATCAAACCATTAACCCTAAAGTTGGAAGACATGAACTTGGCCACTTTCGCAAGTCATAATACCCTATTAGTGGTGGCATTTGAAATTTAGCTTTATGGGAAAGGGCGGCTGCAAGAGAAAGAACAGCTTTAATCAAGAAAACCCAATTCTTATTCATCTTTCTTTTTTTGAAGAGAAAGGGATGTAAACTACAAGAAAGTCGTCTAGAGATCAGAAGCCTCCAAAATGCAATAAAACAATAATTTAATCAAAGGAGGGGTCCATTGGGACAACAAGTACTTCCATAGTCTGTACTAGACATGGCAATATGGGTAAACATGTCGTGTATATTATACGTGTCAAGTACCTGTTTACCTGTTTGATCTGTATCTGTACACGACCTGTTTTTAGAATTTACCCGTATTTCAAAACCTGTACACGATCTGTTTTAAAAACGGATCACATGCGTGTCGACCTGTATACACGTGAATTTGAACATGTGGACACACGTGTCGAATTTACCTGTGACCTGTTTATCTGTATTTTGCCTGTTTACTTCTATTCTCTTTAAATTATATCAAATTACTTTTTCAACTTTTAAAATAAAATATAAAATATTACGTTCCCATAATTCAAATCTTAAAATTCCTAATAGACCCAGCAATTCATCTTCAAACATTCTAAACCCATAAACCCATACTTGAAATAATAAAAATATAAAAAAATAACTTAAATAATTAATATTAAATACTCGGGATGTTACAATATACAGGTAAAATACAGGTCAATTCGGGTAAAACAGATAAACCTGCATTTGACCCAAATTGTATTCGTGTACTAAACGGGTCGACCTGTTTTGACCCGTATCTGTTTTTTGAAGACCCGTACATGTAAAACACAGGTCGTGTACGTGTTGTGTCTACGTGTATTTACCCATATTGCCGGGTCTAGTCTGTACCCTTTCACAGTTTCACTTCCACCTCCGCTTTGCAATACCAATTTCAAGATTGAATTTTTCTTTTACGGGGGATGGATAATATGGGACCAAGATTCATGCTTCGGAGCTCCATGGACCCCACAACCAGATTGATCCACACCATTGGATCCAACCCCAATTCATAAATAGAGTTGGGGGTGGGGGGTGGGGGAGGGGGTGTGGGGCATCTCAAGCTCAACCACAGGAATACACCTAAGTGATGGGACATGAACCATCTCGAATGCATTCAATGGTGCCATTATAGTGTTCTTGCAATAACTACAGATGTGTGACCAGGCAAAAGACAATGGAAACAGGGGGAAACAAAAACCAAACTTTCTTTTTTTTTTTTGCCCTTTTCAGTCAGTCAACAAAATACAGCCACCTCAGGCAATATTAACTGGACAGCACCACCACACACGCACACACAAACACAGAAATGGACTTATCAAACCCACATCTCTTGTGGCTGTCCAAAATACCCTACCCCCACAAAGATGACAATCAATGCAAAAGTAAAAAATAAAAACAAACAAAAGACCTCATTTCTTTTATGTAAAACATCTACACGAGTCTATCCATTTCTAGCACAACATGTTGAGTTGTCTGGAGGGGGGGACCATAGCACAACTCCAACTTGTTTATTACTACTACAAAGTACAAACCCATATATGATGATATGATGGTATGTATGCCTCATCATCCCCCCCTCTTTCCAACCCCTTTGCAGATATCTATATACTGTAATCACAAGTACCACCACATTAACTAACAAAGAACATAGGAGTAATAATTTAACAATGACAATGAACTTGGGTGAAAGAAAAAAATCCACCTTACATAAACAATTGACAATGTTTAATCTGGACTCTTTCCTTTTCTTCCCATGATATATCTTGAAATGTTGACTGATCTCATTTTCTTAAGGCATTAGTACCAAATTGAGACATCCTGCTTGGACAGGTTATCCCTCGGCAATCCACGGAAGCCATCGGCGGCTGCGGTGTAATCCGCCGGTGGGATATTGAATGGAGAGCTGAACATCAACTGGAATCGCTCAGGGGGGTTGGGATTGAATGCTGAATTCATAACTTTGCATTGGTTGAACTGATCGGCTGGAAGGATTGTCGAACCGTTCTTAGAAACATTGCTGTTTTCGAACATATTATTTCCATCGAACATGAGGTATCCATCCTGCTGGCTTTGTGGATTGTTCTGCGATGGAAGGGACCGCTCGTTAGGGACGACATTGGAGGGCTTGTTGTTGTTTCCATGAATTGTGTTGTCGTAGAACGACATTAGGTCATTTATAACCCGCTGCCCGTCCTCTGGAACTCCAAGCACTGATAGATCAAAGGATGGCTGCTGTGGCGGAGCAGGATTCATTGGCAGGGGAGACGGCTTCGGCTGGACATACGGTTGGGGAAAGACGAGCGGCTTCACTTCATTTATGCTGAAGCTGGAAGCACCATACTCGGGAGACCGTTTGTACGGACAAGAGAGCTGGTGGTTGTCCCTGGAAGCTCTGTCCTGGAAGCCGTGGAGAAGATCGCTATGCGGACAGTGAAGAAACTCGCACGTGTATATCTTGTGATCCATCATCGCGTTCAAGTCGTCACCTGGTTTCCTCTTTCGCGAAAAGTCCAAATTGGAAATCAGATCGTCTTTCATTCCAATAGGCTGCTGCTGCTGCTGCTGAATCGGAAACCTATCAAACCTCTCCATCCCAATATTTAGCAAACCTAGCGTATTCGGCTTCTGCTCCTGCACGTCGAAATCAGGCTCGTTTTCGCCTACTTGGACATCATACTCGCTGCAATCATTGATCACGAACGAACCGCTGGCACCAGACGAGGACAGAGGAGGCGGCGGGGGGCAGGAATCGGGGTAGAGCTCCCTGGCCAGCGCCTCCTCCTGGTTTACAATAGCCAGCCAAGTAGCGCTCTCCTTCGCAGTCATCTTGTCCTGCAGACACTTGGACTGCCTCACGAGCTTCCTGATCTTCGCAATGTCGGGCGACATGTGCTTGATGACAGCCGTCAGAACGCCGACCTTCCACGCCTTCTTCAGATCGTGGGGCTTCTTGTAAGGCGGCGGCCCCCCCTGCTCCTTCTGCAGGCCGAGCTGGTGCCACCACTCCTCCTTCCCAGTAGGCCACCACGGCGGCGGGACGCCTTTCTCCAACGGGAACCGCCTCTGCGGCGGATCGCAGTGCTGCATGAGCGCGGATAATAGGGAACCGAGAGTCGTGTCCTGAAGCTCCTGGAGAGTGTGTGGAGTCGGGCCGACGGGGCTGGCGCCCTCGTTGGCGCCGGGGATTCCGTTAGCGGATTGGTATTTGGCGATCGCGGCCGGTCCGTTCCGGTCGAATCTGACCTTATCTTTCCACCACTCGCGGAGATTGTCCGACGCGCCGCTCACCGGCTTGCCTTTCTCCGGGATGATTCCGTAGACGAATCCCTGCGCCTTGCACACCTCCATCATCTTCAACATGTACTTGAGGATACCGTCCTGTGCCCTAGACATCTTCTTCCTACGCGCCTGCTCCTGCGACTGGCGCTGCTTCGCCACGTCCAATCCCTCTTTCCCCTTGTGCATCTCCTTGAGCCGTTTCAGGCGCATCTTGTCGCGCCACATTCGCCTCTCCAGTTCGTCCACGTCGATTTCCTCGTCGGTGTAATCGTCGTCCGCCACCACATCCGCCGCCTCTGCGGACGGCAGGGGAGGAGGAGGGCACATATCCACTTCCTTCATCGGAGCCGATGATGGAAAGAAATCGAAATCGCCACCAAACCCCATGTCCTCAAACATCATCATCGTGAACTCGGAATAATTTTTCCTGCGGCTTCCACCTGCAAACGAGGATAAAAACTGATAAACTCACAATCCAATTTTGAAACTCAAGGAACTACACATGGCAACAAAAGAACTACTGCGTCTGATGAAGCCCGATTTGATGATGATAACCCTTTTTTCTTTCCTGACATCTATCGCCAATTGGGTAATAATATAATAGTATATATACTGTATCATCACAAGAAACACATGAACTTTAACCAAAAAGAAAGGTCAGAGAATTGAAAAGAAGCCCCGGCCCCCTTTTAGTTGAGGAACTCAGATCCTCACATCTGTCGCAATAAAAGTTGTCAACATGGAGGAAGGATCTGATCTGAACATGTTATGAATAACAAGACAAAAAATCTAAAAATTAGGTTTCCTTCCACCAGCAATTTGGTGTCGAGAAATAAATGCGCAGCGCTGCCGTTCATTTCCGGTATCCATTGAAGGACATATCAAAAAATCAAAACTAACAACACTTTAAAAAATCTAACTCCTCCCTCGAGTTGTCTTTACCTGCAGATGAATTCTTCACTGATTCGTCTTCCTCCTTCCTTCCTTCGCGAGAATAAATGAAACACAGATTGATTATATTGTTACTCCGGAGTCCGGACAGTAGTACAATAATACAGCCGTAGTAATATCTTATCTAGTGCGTTTTGCGAGTGTACTGTGTTCGCTCCAATGTACAGTTATACGGTATAATAGTCCTCTCCCCCACCGCACCCCTCTCTCTCTCTCTCTCTCTCTCAAACAAGAATCAAGAATGGAGAAAATGGGGAAATAGCCAAATAGGCTGGGAATGAATTGGGTCGGGTTTAAAGGGGGGACTATTTGAACGCAAATTTTGAGGTGGGCACAGTTCAGGTGACAAAACTTTTTTACCATTACCGTATCACACTTTTTTTTGAGATCAGATTAGGCCAAGGGTTTAGACCATCCCTATCGATCTTTAACGGGAGACCCAATCTTCCACATCATCATTTATTTTTTTTTAAAAAAAGAAAAATCAATGGTAGTTGAGTTGGTAAGGTTGGTCATGGCCAAACTTCAGACCACTTAGTCTATTTCATTTGACCAATGGAATTGAGACACTTGTCTCAATTTCATTGGTCAAGTGATTTTTTTTAATTCATATAATAAAATGATTATATCTTTTATATAAATAAATAAATATAATTTTAAAATATATCAAATTTTATAATTTTTCATTCTCTACAAATAGAGACCATTCTTGATATATTTTTGTTAAATACATAATATATCAATTTTGATATATTTAACCTATTTTAAAATTTATAGGAAATAAAAATATATTAAAATTTTAGATTTTTTATTTTTTATAAGTAAGATAAAATATTTATTTTTTTGATACATTAATTTTTTTTATATTGCAACATAGTTTAAAATTGTACAAATTAAAATAATTATATATAATATTGTGGTTGGATGGTTGGGTGGTTATTGATAAAGTATGTAAAATTGGGATGGTTGGGTTGAGTAAATAATGATGAGTTGGAGGAGAGAAAAATTAATTAAATAATGAGATGGTTGGGTGGTTGGAGTGGTCATGAATAAAGATAGCCTTAGGTGTTTTAAAGCGGGGCTGCACCGCGGAACGGTTTGGTTTTGCAAGTTGCAGGGCAAAAAATATAAATGGGATATCACTACTAATTGAAAATAGTAGCATAAATTGGCAACACGGGGCTAAACGTTACAACTGGGTATTGAAAATTTATGTTTCGCTTTTAGGTATTATTATTACTAATGTTGCAAAAATATTGTTTTAAATTTTGCAACTCTATTGGCAACACGGACAAAATTTTACAATTTGAGGCATTGAAAATTATTATTATTATTATTATTATTATTATTATTATTATTATTATTATTATTATTGTTATTATTTTGCTTTTAAGCATTATTATTTCTAATGTTGCAAATATATTTTAAATTTTGCAACTCTTTTCATTACTCCCTTTGCTAATAGTGTGTTTTGTGCGATGATAATGATCTTTTGTATAATACTTCCTCCGTTCCTTTTTAAATGGCACATTTTGACTTTTGTTACTGTTCATTAAGTAGCTTTGACTCGACTTTTTAATACAATTATATAAGATAAAATATAGTAAAGTGAGATCTTGTTGGATTCGTCTAATCGCATAGATTTAGAATATCAAATTTTCATAATTTTTACTTATATGGAATTTGAGTTATTACGTATTAAAAACGTGTATTGGATTGCGTAAAATGTGGGTCCGTAGTATTTATTTAGGAACGGAGGAAGTAGAAGAATATGTGATGATAGAAATATTTTGTGTGATTCAATATATACATTTTGTAATGTTTGCGCATGTATACTGATCTTAAAGAGATAGTACTGTGAATAGATTGGTTTGATATATAGTAGTATTTAATTTCATTAGCCCAAGTGGTTAAGCTGCTGATTCTTAACCTTCGTGTTGAGGGGTTCGATTCCCACCGACCCCCTATCCCTTCTCTTTCTTCTTTTATAATTGCGTGGCATGGACTCCCACCACTTTTCTAGCATGTATAGACTGTTCAGCAAAAAAAAATCATATATCATGTTATATTCACGTAAATAAATACTTAACTGTGAACATATTTTCATCATAAATGCATAGTTTTCTTTGAAGAATAAAATCAAGTTGATTGCTTATCGTCGTTCAATTTTTTCGTGAACGTCGCGTCTTCCTATAAATACATTACTAGTATGATTTTATATATAAAATTAAGAAAAAGGTCATCATGAAAGGATGTTTTGCACTTAACCATAGCGTATTTATGAGTTTTCCTCATATTCTCAAAAGCCTTGTAAATTTGCATTATCTATCTATTGCATGTAAATTGTAAAAAAATTTTGGGTTCACAATGTAAGTTGTAAACTTAAAATCTTATAATGATGATAATAATATTAATTCACCCTATAATCGACAGTTGACTTATAGTATTCATTAATGAATCAAAATTATTGAGTGAATTTTAACTAGCATTTCAAAAAATAATATTAAGGACAAAAAGGATAAAAAAATAAAAAAAAAAGAAGGAAAGAAAGAAAGAAAATCGGTAGACTTGGGACATTCAAATAAATTAAATCTGTCCACCAGTATATGTTTGTATTTGCACACATCTGAGTTGTATTTTTGTCCCAAAAAAGAATACATATGACAACTAAGCTACGTGACTGCACATTAAAACCAGTACTCAATGGTGTATACGTGTCCGCTAAAGAATTGAATCTGGGGAAAAAACAAAGCAAGTTAGATTAAATATATGCAGCATATCTAAACATATAGATCTCATGTTTGCTTTTAATTTAAATTATTCCCAAAAACAATTCAATTCATTTTAGTTTATCTCATAATTAACAAGTAAAAGCATTATGTTGTATGTTTATGAATTTTGCAAGTTAATTAATACAATACAGTACAAAAACATCACAATCAAACATAAAATATTTCCACATACATACATATTATATTTTTTTACACATCATATAAGGAATACAAGCTCTTAAGTTTAAAATTAAAAGAAAAAAATTCTTTGATCCCAAATCATAAAATACTACAAAAATTTTATGCGTTTAAGAGGGTATGATCGTAAGATCGTATAAGCATTTGAGGGAGTGTGACCATAAGATCGTAACATTCTACTATCAGGATCGGGATCTTACTAATTTTAAAATCCTACAAGGATCGGGATCTTACAAATTTTAAGATCCTACAAGGATTGGGATCGTTTTAGAGAAGTTTGATCGTAAAATCGTAAGATCCTAATATCAGGATTAGGATCGGGATTTTAACAACTATGCATTGTTGCCTCCAACAGAAATTCTTCTATATTAAAAAAAAAAATGATAAGAAAAAAAAAATCAGGAAGTGGAGTGGTGTCCTAAACTCCTAATCATAATCAGGAACAACACGCAGAGATGAAGATGCGATGGAGGATAAAGGAAACTTGGTGGTTGTCCGTGGCAAGATGGGCGGGCGGTGGATAGCAGCAGGGGCAAACCAAATAGGGATGGAAAAATATCGAATATACCGCATATTGTATATATCATACCGAAAAAACACCGCGAATAACGAATTTTTCGGTATACCGTAATTTTTGGTACAGTATCATACCGTACCGTAAGATTTCGGTACGGTAACAGTATAAATTTTTTGATACCGCGGTATACCGTTACCGTAACGAACTTCGGTATATACCGCGGTATCGGTATGTCGGTATATACCGCGATACCGGTATATACCGCAATACCGATATGTTGGTATATAACGAATGTTCGGTATGTCGGTATATACCGCAAGACCGGTATGTCGGTATGTAGCGAATGTTCGGTATGTCGGTATGTAGCGAATGTTCGGTATGTCGGTATATACCGTGATACCGGTATGTAACGAATGTTCAGTATATCAGTATATACCGAACTTATCGAAATATCGGTATGACAACGGTATGAATATATTTCAGAGCTAGATCTTATGTGTTGTCGGATAGCATGACCTATTCCCACCTGTAAGTACGGGGCAAGATTATTATGGAGTTAATTATATATATTAGGGTAGTTTAATTATTTTAAGTGGTGAAGACATGTTAAATGATTAAGTTATGAATTTTTTCAAGAAATGTCAAGGCGACGGTAGATTTTTTTCAAAAGTTTGCACACCCTCATTTCAAATCCTGGAATCGCCACTGGCAACGGGGGCTGGTCTCCCAAATCAACCTGATTACTGAAAGATCTTACTCAAATTTACTGGAGGCACTACTAGAAAATATTGAAATAGTAACACAAATTAGCAACACTTTGCGTTGCAATTTGGGGTGTTGAAAACTTACTCCTTTTTTTTCCTTTTTTTTAGGTATTGTTACGGGCGTTGAAAATTTTGAAATAATAATTTTTGTAACTCTTTTTGTAACAATCTATTGAGTGTTGCTAATCAAATTATTTTAGTAGTGAGGGCCTGCATTTTTCTGAAATCTTGGAACAGTCAAGTTAGAAATTTATAGATAAAGTTGGATAAGATTCAAGTAAATAAATAAATTAAAAGATGGGGAATTCAATTGGAAGGGAGCCCCTACCATGCTTTTTACAGTATAATGGAAAAAAAAAAATCCAAATGGACACATGTTTGAATTCGCCCGAAAGCATCATTTGATGTCCCGTTTCCTACATTTTTACTCACATTCCGTCCCTCATTTGTTTCTTTTTCTTCTATGTAAAAGGAATGTTGTTACGAGTTTTTTTTTTTTTTTTTTTTTTTTTTTTTTTTTTTAGCTGGATGAAATGAATCGGATAATATAAATTGCTCACTAGTGAGGACTATTCTCATGTTTTCTCTCTGGCCCTTTTGCCAAATACATTTGGTGTTATGTTTCCTAAAATTTGGCTTCCTCTGATCTCAATCCCTTTCTTGTTTCCTCTTCTTTTGTTTTCCAATCACTTTTCAGCATTACTACAAAATTTTCAAATTCAGTAGTTAAAATTGTGGTGGCTTACAAATTTTAGTCGTTAAAATTGTGGTCTCCGACGAACTCTGGTTGCAGATTCGGTCGTTAAATCTCTTTAGTGACCGACTTTTACCAATTTTTTTCGTTGTTAAAATTGAAAATTCGTGTAGTGCAAAACAATATTTTTTTATTTTCTATTTTATTTTATTTTTAAAGCCAGCACTAGAAACAAAATTCCATACGAAAATGTCAACAAAAAATGTACTAACTACTACTATTAAAATAGTTAGTTTTACTATTTTTATGCATTACAATAGTTAAAAGGACGTGTATTTTAAAATGAAAAGAATATGCAAGAAACAACCTAGCTAGCTTAAGCATATACTGTATTTTATTTATTATTTTTATTTTTATTGATTGTGTAATATGTCCAAAATTGGAGTAAATGATAAAGACATTGCCACACAGTATTCTGTATTCATTTTGGCACGTGATGAAATCAATTCAAAGCAAGACTTTTCTATGATAATTTGATTAATTAATGGGAAATATACAGTGCTGATTAAGACAGTTTCTATCGATAATTAACACAATTAAAGTCTTTAATCTCATCCATAACTATATATTTTGTCTCTTATTGTCTGCGGGATTGACTAAAGACTAGACTGGCAGATATTTCGATTACCAAAATATTGAAGTATTTCAGTATTTTGTAGTATCAAATTGACGTACGTTTATGTATCCCAAAAAAAAACCCGCAATATATAACCATAAATTGGTAGCTAAATGACTAAATCATGCCCTGCACATCATAGTTGCATATTTTTCATATATGATGTGAGCTTGTTTGAAACAGGTATTTTAATAATTTATTAATTATGCTTGTGACATTGAGATGTCTCAAATATGATGTGAGCTTGTTTGACTAACAACCTATTTTCGGGAGACTCATTCTCATCTCTCTTCTTCTTGGCGTTTTTATGCTCTTTAGTCTTTAGGATAATACTCTGTATGGTATGTTCTTCCTTGCGTGAATGAGAGAGGGAAAAATATATGGAAATGGAGATTTTTTTTATTTATTTATTTTTTTAATTATATACTGTACTTATCAATTTCTAATGATCCTTATCTCTACGTAGAGCTGCATGTAGAGTTGTAGTTGAGAATTGAACGTATTGGTTGCGTTTGGATCAAAATTGTAACCGAACAAGAATAGTCTGACATAGCATCTAGTTTTAAATGCTATGAAAGTAGTTTCAATTTGCAAAGTTTCAAATTATTACCGGAAGCTAGTGTATAGATAAAGACAATTATTTTGATACAAAATTTAACAAATCCATATGAAAAAAAAAATACACGTCTCAGCTTAAATCTCAAAATGAGAAGACATACTACACGCTATTGGGAATAAGTTTTTTTTTTCCCTGAATAATCGAGTATTCCGATGTCACATTGGATCCAAAATTAATTCTCAAGAAATTAAGAACTATTGATTGACAAATTCTATGGATAGAATTACTATCCTGATTTTAAGAAATCTGGATATCCAGACTATGCTGCCATCGAGGAAAAAAAAAATGCTAAAATGTAAGTGTAGTGCAATCATACCAATTTGGTGCCATTAGTACAAATGGAAAGTTAATATGTCAAGCCCTAAATTTAAGACCAGAATAATTGAGTGGTCAGTAACTCCCAAATTTAAATGGAGCAATTATGGAGGTGTCTTGTGGCAATTGTAATTCCAATGGATGTCACGCACATAGGGGAAAAAAATCTACAGAACATATATGACCATTATTAGATTGCAAAATAAGACAGCATTTTAAGCATGTTTATATATCATGAAAGGAAAGGGAAAAGAATATTTTATAAGGCGTGAGCATCACATATCAAGTGCATTCACAACACAAGATAAACTTGTTGGCAGCTTATGCATATGCAAACATTAAATATTAAGAGTGTTGTCCGGACATATGAAGGTGTTGGTAGCATAGAATAAGAGTGTTGGGAGAACATGTGTATGCAATTTACGTTGCACATTTAAAAAGTGTTAGCAACACAAATTAAAGGTGTTCACAACATAAGTTAATTTTTTTGACAAATTATGCGTATATATATTCAAATATCACATAATACATGTGTTGGCAACACATAGTAAGGTGGACAACAAAAAAATAAGGGTACTGGTAACACACGCATGCAATTTAAGTAACGTTAATTAGAGGGCGTTGGTATAATAATGAAGTTGGCAGCACCAAACCCACCAAACCCAAACACAACCTGTTGTTAAAAAAAAAAAAAAAACTTCTCTAATTTGAAACGGAAGGTTGGAGGTTCGATTCCCACCGGCCCCCTATCCCTTTTATTCCCCCTTGTAATTGTGTGCCATGGACTCCCACTACCCCTTTCCAGGCCTTCAATGACTCCTTAAAAAAAACAATAATCTTGGCCCACCACACGTGTAAAGTAGGGTTGCAATCGAATCGAATCGAAGCGAATACCTCTCTATTCGATTCGGTATTCGAAAATTGTTCAACTATTCGTATTCGTATTCGATTATTTTTCGAATAATAAATAAGATTCGTATTCGATTCGAAGTTAATATTCGAATTATTCGAAACTATTCAAATATTCGATTCGATTTTTTTACACAATATTATTTGATCCGATTTGAAGATATTCGATTCGATTGTAACTATTCGTTCCGTAATTATTCGATTCGATTCGAATTGTTGTGACTTGTGAATAAACCTGTAAATTTTGAAGGCATACAAATCTGCATTCAACCATAGTTTGATGTCGGTGTTTTCTTTGCTCATGGGATGTGCCTTTCTTGTACATTTTCCACACCAACACAACATCAACAATGTCCGAATGGGACAAGAACAAAAAGAAAAAAATACAGCAACGATTGTGAAGAACAAAAGCATAAACTGAAAATACACAATAACAAAAAAAATAATTCTAAACTTTCGACCAGATTCTAATCAACTCAAAAAATCGAACCTAATCAAAGCAGTATCGAAGATTAGTTCTGAAATTTAACAAACATTAGCCTACACTGTCGGCTCCTCCTTTGCTTCAGCGCCTCCTTTGCTTCAACGGCTGATCGGCTCCTCCTTTGCTTCAGCGCCTCCTCGCAGCATAGGAATCTCATCCATTGTCAAATATCAACTAAGTACAAGTTTCCTCCGGCTGCTACAACATCGCACCCCTGGCTGTCTCATCTCTCTCGCCACAACCGTTGCTCAAGCATTTCTCCCCAGATTCGGTCACCACCACCGTTGTCACCAACACCATCGGCAGGGCCACCATTGAACGACGTCTCCATCTACTCGCTCAACACCATCGGCGGCTGCTGCGCTTGCTACCACAGCTCCGCTATTCTCCCCCTCACGCCCTCTTGCGTCTCCTCTGCTCACCAAACTCGCAGCCATGGCCACTGCTCAACCCTAAAACTCCTCAATCTGTATAGTATGAAGAAAAATGAAAGAAGAAAATAAATGGAAGAAGGGAAGAAAAGATTTAGCAGCGGCGCCAACCCAACCCTAAAACTCCTCAATCTGCTGACTAGACTGCTGTAATGCTTTCTTTTGTGCCCTCGTAAAGGGTATTGCAATAATAATAGGGAAAACTAGGGTTTAGGAAGCTGGGCCAAGAAGAAAATTGGGCTGTATGAATAATTGGGCTGGACAAAAAAAAAATAATATATGAAGTGAGATGGAAAAAAATATACTATATTATATAAATATAATAATATATATGATTTTATTAAATACATAAATATTTAATCGAATACGAACGAATATCGAATCGAATATTGAGATTTTGTATTCGTATTCGTTTACTTATCGAATCGAATCGAATATGTTTTATTCGAATTCGAATCATAAAATTCCGAATACGAATAGCAAAATTTCGGATCGAATCACGAATCGAATCACGAATCGGTCGATTCTGTTGCAACCCTACGTGTAAGCATTAGTTCCCTATAAAATATTCTCCCACGATTTCAGGGAAAATAATTGGAAACATCCCTTAATTTGGTCCAATTAATAAAGTATAAAAAATGAAAAAATATTAAAATCTACAGCCATCTGTCCTAAAAAAAGAAAAATGGCACATGTATTGCATATATATAGCATGTCCGGATATGCAGAGTCTGGACATGAACCTATTCGTTGGATTTGTATTTAATTGAGCATATTCAATTCATTTATTTTGTCTAAAAAAATACTTCATCCGTTTTTTTTTATTTGCTAGGGATCCTTGTGCACGTAATTCAATGCATATTTTAAATCATTAATTATAAATCCAATGGTGTTTGATAATGCAATTATAAATATGAGTTTCTGAAGTTTGGAAAGCTATAAATTGGGGAAGAGGAGCATTCGGATTTAGATTTTAAGATTAAAATTTGGTGGTTATTGAAATTAATGTTGACTATATTTAGATTTATATGCTATTTTAATATGTATTTTAAAAGTTAAAACGTATGTTTCCAAACACAGCCTTAAAGTGCAAGTATCTCAAAAAAATCGCATTGCGCCTAAAAAGACTTACTCCCTCCGTTTGTTTTTTATCTTCTCCCTTTGAATAGTGGAAACTATTCATTAAGTAACTTTGATTCATCATTTTATCATAGTTATATAAGATAAAACATAGTCAAGTGAGATGTTGTTGGATTCGTCTAATCACGTAATTTTAGAATATCAAATTTTTATAATTTTTACTTATCTATAATATGAGATATTGATGATTGAAAATGTGCATTGGATTACGTGCAGTGCAGGATGGGTGAAGTTAAAAAAAAACGGAGGGAGTATAACTCATCTGAAAAGTCGCGTTTTAGGGTTGAGATTTGATTTCATTTCCCAAACTGAAGCACGATTTTAGCACCAAAACTTTCTTGAAGCGGGTGAATTAAAACCGGGTACACATCTCCCCAATTTCAATTTTCAATCCCTTTTCCCCCTTTTTAGGCTTCACGCCACACTGCGGCAGATCGCCGGAGCCACGATCACCCGGCGGTGCTCCATTGCCATGGCGGTGGATTCCCCAACTTCTGTAATGGATTCTCTGTTGGAGAAGCTCAAGCTTGATGATCCGTGGGTTATACCAAGATCGTGGGACTCAATTCCTTGCCAACCCGTCGCCTCGTCTAAGCCTCCCTCTGACTGTCCGCCTGCTCGATATTCGAGTTCCGTTGTTTCTGTAAGCTACCTTCGTTCGTTATCTCTTGACGCCTGTGAATTTATTCCCGTGCTGCGGAGTGTGCTTGGGCTGTGGTTCTAGTATTGCGGCGTTTAAAATTTAATTATGAATTGTTGTTAGTTAAGCTTTTTAGTTCATTCTTAGGAAAGAAGAAAGAATGTCTAGTTAGAGATTTGATATGAGGATGTGGACGTTTTTGAGTTTTCCCACACTTATGAATGTGTTAACAGTTAAATAATCAGCCCAGAATATAGACATTGCAGTGTACAACAATTGCAACATTGGTTGCATCTTGCATTCTTGCCGGAGATTAATGCAACTATTCTTTCTGATTTTTTTTTTGCTCTTTTACTTTTCTTCTCTAAGTGGGTGTATTCAATCACATAGTTCTAATCAACAGTTATAAGATATTTTTGGACTTTCAGAGTTTGGTTATTCAATCTAGATTTTTAAAATTCTTTAAACTTTTTGAAGTATCCAATAAACATGTTAAAAGGAGTTATTCAATTCTTAATTTTTTTTTTTTTTGGTATTCAAAGGATTCTAATTCTCTATTTATTTTAATGCATTCTCTTAAAAACAAAATATAACTATACTAAATTTATCCCAACAACCAAAGATTTCTACGGATTCGATACAAATTCAGCCAAGCCAAACTTTACATAGATTCTGCACTAAGTTAGCCAACTCTACATGGAATATATGGATCTTTTAAATTTACCAACTTTTTTAAGTCCAAAAAATCCAACAAAATCTTAAACTATAATGATATGAAATCCCTCAAGTAATCCAAGGTATGAGAATCAGGTGATTGTTTTGCTTATTTTTTGGCTCACTTTGCAAAAGTTTGTGTTTCTATTTTGAACTATCCCTATTGTTTTAGGAGCCCAGTTTGGTGCGGTTGGCAATGAATGCTCTCCAAGGTGTTGAGTCAGCTTTGATATCTATTGAGAAGCTCTCTGCTGTCCTTTGTTATAGTTCTGCGGACAGAACTTCTCATCAAATTCCAAGTTTGTGGGTGAGGTGTTCAAGTACTGCTGCTCTAGGAAATCTACTAACTTCCATTGGTCAGTTTGGCTGCTTGGTCTTCCTCCTCCACAGATTTGTCAAACACTTTATGGCTCCAGATGTTTTTGTAGCAAAAGAGCCTAAGGAAAACCCAAAAACTAATTCACTCGATGAAGGGAAATTCCCCGAGAGTAATCTCACTCTCATTAATCAGGCGTTTGCGATTTCTGTGGGGAAGGTTATGGATGGGTACCTATCTGCTTTAAATACGTTGTCTGCATCTGCTAGTTTAAGACGTTTCTCAAATACCAATGAAGGTGGATGTCTTAGTTGCATTGGGCATTCAGAAGTTACACTCTTGGAGGTTTACCTTCATACAATGGGGTTACGTACACAGATTGAGGCTCTTGGTAATATCTGCAATGTTGATCATCAAATTGTTGGTTTTCCTTTGTCATCCTTTGAAGCTATGAAAACTAAAGCAGACACAGAGTTCAACAACTTCCCCAGAGGTGGCGCTTTACTCTCATTTCTGTATGCTCAACTGAAGGTTGTACTGTTTAAACCTCCTTTCCTTCTTTACCGTCCATTTTTATCTAAGCTGAAAAATATTAGTAACTTATATATTCTGAATCATTTATTTCACTTTCTTCTGATAACAAAATACGAAATTAGCATGCTACAGGTTTACATTTCAATATACAAGTAAAATTTTTTTGGGTGCCTTATCATTCTATGAAGTACTTACATAATGCCCAGAATATTTGTAAACTGGCAAGCTTTGTGACGAGGCCAACTTGAGCTTATATTTTAGAAAATGGATTTATATGTCTATTGCTGAAATGTGTGTGATATCAATTATGTGATTGTAAGCCTATTTTGTGCTGATCTTAGGAAGGGTGATCTCTTGCAAGAATTCCAACCTCAATGGTGTGGCTTAATCATGGTCCATGTGTTATCACATGCATTGATCATACATATATATGTAGAAATTAATTGCAGTTTTCTAAGACTTAACATTTGTCTCAATTTTTATAGATTGCAGATCCAGACAATTGTGCCCTCCTCAAGTTCCTCTTTATCAGGTCATATGAACCATATTGTAACTTTATTAGGACGTGGATTTTTGATGGATCCATCAGTGATCCATACCATGAATTTATTGTGGAATGCACCAATTATTATTCAACGCATGCAACAATGAGCAACACTGGTATTGCTGCTTACTCGCCTTTGCCTACCATTAGGGTAATCTTGTTCATTGTGCTTGACTTTCCCATGTTCTATTCATCATGACACCTAAGTATTTGGATTAATTTATCCAGGTTCGAGATACAGGTGTTTTACCATGTTTCCTTGAAGAGTGTATAGTTCCACTTTGTAGAACTGGTCAGCAGCTTCAAGTCATTATAAAGTTTCTTGAGCTATCTAATAATGTTGGTCCTTATGATACCCATGAAGAGGTCCTCCCCTCTTTGGTTGGCTTGTCCAGTGAACATCCATGGTTTGAGATTCCACTCACATTTGAGAAAGAAGCTATTGAAACAATGGTGCATGTGAGATCCAATTATTATTGTCAAATGCTGGAAAAGGTTGAAAGCATTGTAACAAAATTTGATTTTAGCGAACAGGTATATTTTTGTTAGCATCCTGTTTCCTGTTAATTTTGTGATTTGTTCACATCCTGTTACTCCAAATTATTTTTCATATGTTCTTCATGTCTTGTCACTTTGATAGCATGGGTATATCAGATGCAATATATCCGTATGACTGGGAGAATACAATAGTAATTTGGGTTTGACCATCAGGTGGACGTATTTTATTACTTAGGCATATGAAGTCCATATTGTCGCTTAGGCGAGCATATCTAATGTTACAGCAAACATGCATCTGTCATTGGTTGCATACAGTTATGATCTTTTTCATTATGTGATCATCAAGTTTGGTTAGATTCAGGCACAAATGGAGTACTTATTAGTTACCTTTTAACAGTTCAATGTAAACGATCCTCTTCCACTTTTGTATTTCAATATATTACCTTAGTTCTCTAAATTTAGTTGATCTTCATATTTTGCGCCTGACATTGCTGTGAAATCTGGTGGAGATGTTTCTCAATTCCGTGAGGCAATATGGCTTGTATTCTTGTGGACAAATTTCCGTTATCTTTTTTCCATTCTAACAATTATATTCTGTAAAATAATATGCTTTGGCTTGAACCATGTATTTTTCAGGTTGCTTCTCAAAGTGTTCCATTGAGTCTTTTAAATAATCATAGAAAGAATCCAAACCATAAAGGGTGTTCAGCAGATCAAAGTGTGATTTCAACACCAATGCATAAAAGAAATCAATATGTGTGAGTTCTCCCCACTTTCTATATAATTCTTAGAATGATCGAAATCTGTTGATGTAGTTGGAACACAAAATGTGAGACATAAATGTTCGTACCTGTGTGTCCCATTTTTCTTAATTGGTGATTCTAAGTTTCTTATATTTCCTGATATAATGATTACTGCATCTTACTATCTTGGTTTTCTTATTCATAATGAATATTTTTGTTCCTTGCAAATATCAAAACTCATATATCTACCTTTAAATCTAATATAACCATCTGTTTGACAGGAATTCAACAACAGTGGATGATGATTTATTGAGCACCGTGGATGAATATTCTTACACTGAAGATCTCTTAGAGTTATCTGAGTGTTCATCTTCTGAAGGATATGAGGAGCAAAATGAGGTTGAAAAGATGAATTTTGTATCTCAATGTGATCGGCCTAGTTATTTATCTGCTTTGGACATCTCCTCAACCATATCCACTGATGAAATCCCCCCAGTTAACCTAACGCGGAATGCCACCTGTTCTGTATATCAATCCCAAAAGGAAACACACTCTTTGTTAAGTGGGAAAAAGTACTCTGAAACTCCCCAAACTTGGGCTATAGATGATACATGCCCATCTGGTGGCTGTGATATTGACGTTGACGAAATTGATACTAATTTATGTCCATCTGATCATCAATTGAAGAGTATGGGAGATTTCTCATGGCTAAAAACTGAGATAGGTCTCGCGGAAGTGGCAAATAAAGATAAGCTTCTGCACTTAAGAGATGTATCTTCAAAAGCATTCAGTTTTCATGTTTCAAAACTGAGATATGATTCTGCTTTTTTCTGTATGAATCCGTCATTGAACCGAGGTTCTCTTTTCAATCTGAGAGCTATTATTGGAGAAAGGGCTCGGGCGAATTATATGAGTTCTTACTTTGACTTTACTTCTGTAAAAGATCCATTAGAAGCATGTGGTGCCAAATTGGCAGGTGATCATGGCCCTGAACTTGTGTCTGACCGTCAAGTTATGGCTGAGATTCCTGTTCCTGTTGCTGGTATTGATGCAGGAAATCATGCCGATGTAGGAATGTCTAATGATGTTATTGTGGAGAATACTGCCACATCATGTGATGTTAGTTTGCCACTGCATAAAGAGGGTGGTCATGAAGAACGTTTATTGCTTCCAAATATTTCTGGTGGAAGTGCTTGGGAGAGCTTGCTTGGTAGATCTGGAAATATTGTTGACATATGCGCACAATCCTGCCAGAGGAAATTTGTGGGTGGAGCTGATATGCCTTTGGATTTTGTCATTAAAAAATGTGTGATGGATGAGATTTTGCTGCAGTATCCTTATAGACATTTTTGTGATTTAATACCTATGAATAACATTTCAGAATTTTCTTCCCCAATTTACCTAGTATGATGGACCTGCAATATACTTCCTCCGTTAGCAATTAGTTGATACATAGGGTTTGGGCATGTAGTTTTAGGTGAATAACTAAGCTATTTGTAATTTCCACTTTGTGGAGGCCTGGAGGGGAGGGAAATAAAATTTTCTATTTAATAATAGCAGCAACACCCTTCTGCGTATCCCCCCCCCCCCCCCCCCCCCCCCCCCCCACAAAAAAAAAAAAAACAGCAGTACCCATGTATGTTCTCTTGAAATGCCGGGAGCCAATCTATTCACTTAGCAGAAGTTCGTCGATATATGGTTTTTTGGTGTCTTTTCATCCATCCACATTTTCTTGAACCTTGACCTGCAAACTTTGATCCTAACCTTCACATATATAGTTTTACATTTGCCTATCTTCATTTCCATGGCCATTTATCGTATTGGGCATGCTTTAGCCATTGAAGATATGACTATATGAGGAAACCAAAACAAGAAACCTTTTTCTTTCCCTCCATATTATGTGTTACTGTTTTTTTTGACTTGCCATCCATCTAGAATCTAGTTTTATCTGGAAAAGCATGTGTTGAATGTAACTGGCACCTACCCCAACAAAAGAATGTAACTCTTGAGTGGAATAGTCCAATGAAGTGCTGGTCAGCTCAGGGTCCTGTATTTATGTTTTTGTATCTCTGCTTTTAGATCTTTTCTTGACATAATTAGATACAACTATGTAAGCAAGCTGACCATCAAGTTGCTCATAGAAGGGTTCAAATTGCAAGAGCATTTGCAGGCATTGCGGTGCTATCATTTCATGGAAGTAGCTGACTGGGCCGATCTGTTTATCATGTCTCTCTGGCATCGCGTATGTTTGTAGACTATTTCACTGATCATGTTCATTGAGATTCCTAATTGATTTTTACTAATTTACTGATTCTGTACATTGGGCTTGGGTTCCTCTTCCAATATATTAAATTTACTTGTTCTTAAAAAAACAATTTAGAAATTGCATGTCAGTGATGTGGATAAAAGTATTCCTGAAATCCAAGGGGTTCTTGAGCTGGCAGTTCAGAGGTCATCATGTGAAGGTGACCCTCATAAGGAGCGGTTATATGTGTACCAGAAGGGGGATCGGATTAGAGATCTATCGACTTCTCCAATGGGTGAGGTTTTATTTTATATTTTC
Organism: Hygrophila difformis; assembly: GCA_030278955.1. Taxonomy (NCBI): domain Eukaryota; kingdom Viridiplantae; phylum Streptophyta; class Magnoliopsida; order Lamiales; family Acanthaceae; genus Hygrophila; species Hygrophila difformis. The sequence goes on from JAOANR010000001.1 coordinate 11,815,167, forward strand.
AAATGTGTATGTTTTGTTATATGCTCAGTGCTCATATTCTCATATTTTTTTTTTACAAAGAATATGAGAATATTATAGCCAAAAACCAAAAAAAAAGAACAGAATAGTGATGGAGATTGGAGCGTCTGCAAGAGAAGTGAAGTTAATCCTCTTGCTAGGACAAAATATAATAGGGCAAACATTTCTTAATAGCTGAAGTAGAAATAAATGATAATAAACGATAGTGGTGTGTTTGTTTTACCTCAAAAGTGTTATCAATGTAAAAGTTGGTGCATTTGGGTGTTCAAATTACGTTTGAAGAAACTTGCTGGTTCAAACATTGTTTCTGCAATTTGCCAATGGCTTCAAAAGGTCTGCAGACCTGATGAACTAGCATGTGCTTTAAAGATGAAACACCCTGTACTTTGCCTTAAGCTGTTAAAGGACCTTCCTGTTGCCAGAAGTCTGGAACAGCTTCTAAGTGCTTTACAGATCCAAATGTTTTGGGTCCTAAGCCTTCTATTGTTTGACTCGAGATAATTAAAGTTGCTATCACTGTTGTTTATCCTCTCTTGTCTAATTGCCTTATTTATGTCAGGAATTCACTACTTTGATTTCTTGGGTCTGGGTTACCGGGTTGATTGGCCAGTCAACATTATTCTTACTCCTGCTGCATTGGGAGTATATTCTGAGATATTTAATTTTTTAATACAAATCAAGCTTGCTGTTTCCTCATTGAGCGATGCATGGTGCTCATTAAAGGTATTGTTTCATACTTACCAGTCTTTTATATTCTGTTAATTGTGAGTCTACGAGGCACAATTCCTGTCCACCCTATCTAGTATGCTTTTGATATGCACGGTACTCTCTGATCTGTCTGTTCCTCTGTGGCCTTCCGTTGCAAATGTAGCTATACTGAGTGAAAACAATGAAGTTTTCCATTGGCTGTAAGAATTGTCCTCCCCCAACCCTCCTCTTGGTTAAAATGTGACTGGACTCTGGAGTGTCCAAAAGATCTGTGGTTGGTGTGTTGTGCTTAGGCTTTGTGGCTAATCCATGCTATGGTAAAAAGAGTGAACAGAGAGGTTGTGAATTTTTTTTTTTCTCACTTGATTTGTACTGAGCAAGCATTAGTAAGAATTTTGGTAAAAAAATAAAATTGAAGCAACTGCTTGCCATTTCTCTTTCAGTCAGTTATGCATCTGCAGTTTCTCTGTAACGTTAGGGCTCCTAAGTGGGATTTCAAGTCTGTGAAGTGACTGATATCAAGTCAATCCTGTTTTACACAGGAATGCGATTACATTCTAGAAACTACAAAAGGCTGCTTAAAATTTAACTGAAAAAAAACTTACAGAGAGTGAAAGAGAGAATATTATCCTGCATGCTTTATCATATTTTTGAAAAGAATGTATATGTCTCTGGTTCTTTCTGTAATAAGGCGGCGTATTCATTGGTAACTAGGTACTTACTAATAAACATCTCTACCTAATAGTTGGGTTGATTCCTTTATAAGCTACAGCTTCAAGCTTTTTCCTGTTCATGTAAATGGGCTTTTGCTTTTGTCTTATAATTTGTTCTTGAGCTCTTATCTCATTCAACAGTAAAACTTACATCGGATGAAAATTTAGTGGTTGAGGGCAACTTAGTGTTCTGGTTATGAATGTTTCCCACTGGGTTTGATTCCACTTTAGGAATGTTCACTAATAGGTGGAATTTTGCAATTTCATCTCTTAACTACAGTGGAATGATTTATAGATGGATCCTAACATAAATCTAATATTGCTATTTCCTATTTCGTGATGGGGTTTTGCTGGCAGGGTTATCATTTGGAGCAGCATAAGGGAGAGGCTAACCATCTTTCCGTATTAACTGAAACTAGGTACTGTTTAAAGTTAAGTTTGGTTGCTGATTGATTTTAATTGCTATAACAAAAAGAAACAGATTGGGTGCATATCTTGCTGTCATGAATTGGATATACGGCCTGTATTTGACATGCTTGATTATAGATTATCCATTCCTGTTCTATCGACTGCTGTACTTTTACTTGGGAAAGATATTGTCTGTTATATCAGTCATCCAAAGGAACGGGTATCATTTTGGATGCTTCAAAATGTGTTACATGTTCTAATTATTTCCTTACTTTTATTGCAGGCACAAGCTTATTCATTTTGTGTCTACATTACAGCAATATGTACAATCGCAATTATCTCAAGTATCTTGGTACAGGTTTCTACAATCTCTCAAACACAAGGTTTGTTCTGCATCTAGATACATATATTTCTTTTTTGTATTGGTTATCTTTTTCATTCAATTTTAACACCGTATTTTTGTTTGATAATCTGGTTACCATTTAGATGTGCTTATTGTAGTGCCTTTTTATGTATCTATTTTTCTGTATATTGTGCTTGAACATAGATAACAGTACCATAAAAAATCAGTTCGATAGTTCCTTATCTCTAATTCTGTTAACTTGGAATACCTGGGAGATGCTTTGCTGATGAAATGTGGTCCCTTAATTACATAAACTCTTTAAAAAACAGTAACAAGTGGTATTAAATAACCTCTCTTTTTCTTTGATATTTTTCTTGTCTGTTTAATCTCAATCTATGGGTAAATATCCACATTTACATGAATGGTGAAATTTGGATATACTACCTCCGTTTTCATATGTTCTTGACGTTTATTAATGTGTTACTATTCACCCACAGACTTTTACTTAAAGTTTTATCATAGTTATACAAGTTAAAATATAGTCAAGTGGGATCTTGTTAGATTCCTCTCGTCGAGTAGTTTTTAAATATTGAACTTTTAGAATTTTTACTTGTACCGAACTTGAGTTATTAATGGTTTAAAATGTGCATTGGACTGCGTGAAAAGTGGGTATGTAAAAAAGATTTGAAAACGGAGGAAGTATGTACTAATAAGTGCCTCCATTTCCATTAGGGCAAATATCTGCACTTTTAGGCTTTTAGCTGTAAGTAGAGGAAGATACTTTCAACTGATCTGGTGTAAGAATATTTCTTGAAATATTTTGTTTATCTTTCCTCGTTGACTTCCACACTTAATTGTACATTTCATCATTGGTCCTATTGAGCCAGGGCATGGAAGTCCATCTTATGTCCAAGTCATTTCAATACTTGATAATTTCCTTATTGAAATAGGAAAATAGTTCAATCGTGCTCCAGTATGATTATGATCTGAAAAACGGCGCTCAACTTAAAAATTATTCCTTTTGAAAATTTTGGATGTCACATTATAATTAAACTTTTTCTTTTGGAAACATTTCAGGTCAAAGACATGTTTGATCTGGAGTCAGTGCATATGGCATATTTGGCTGAGTCACTCCACATGTATGTCTTCTCTCAGTTGTTACATGAATTAATTGTGCTTGACTTCCGCTTAGTCTATGTATCCTCATTCCATTTCTGTATTTCATAGCCACATCACTGCTAGTTACATGAGTGTCCATTACACTTGATGCTCATTTAAGGATTCTTTTCAGTTTTCATTGAGCAAGGGTGACTTGTCTGTGGGATGTAAATAAGAGTATATGCACACTTAATTTGTGTCGTGTTAGCAAGAATGTATATGCATACATATTGTGGTAATGGATAAATGATTCTTCAAATAAACTCCTATATGAGGGTTTCTAAGATTCTACGAACGATAATTGACATGCTAAATTGGAATTACAGGAATTGATCTTGATCTGCAAATTTCAACTTTGACCAAAATAATTGATGTCATATCTTACAGTGTTTCTTTTTTAAAATTGTAAATTACAAACTTCTAATAATAATTATTTTTATGCTATTTAATTCAGTATTAGAATATCTTAGTGAGCACAGAAACACAAGTGATGCAAATAAAATTTAGTTCATACTTTAAAATAGATACATGTATGTATATGTTCATGTTAACAGTGATCAATCTTCCTACTTTCAGTCTAGCAATTATTTGAATTTTTCTTTTTGCTGGTTTAGTAGTGCAGAAATCAACATATTAGGATGTTAACTCTGATAATTGTATGTATACTTTTCACTACCAAATAGTCATGGATGATTTCCTTAGGTTGGATATTTATTAAGAAATGCAACTTGTCCAATTTTGTTTATATGTTGGTGTGCATATCATTATTTTGATGAAGAGCCTGTGTTTGCTGAGAAAACTCTCCTTGCAACTATAATTCTGTAGTTTAACCATCACTGCAATCTTGCAGATGTTTTCTATCCAATGAGACGCAGTCTATTGCAGGCATTATCCAGAGTATCTTGCAGTGTGCAATTGATTTTCGGTCCTGCTTGAATGGATGCCTCATGTTGGGTGGATCCAATAGTGAAGAATTGGCCGACAGATTTTCTCTAATTGATATTATGCAGGTGACATTTTCAATAATATTGCGCTTTTGAATCTATTAATTCTCCATAGCGCTTGCTGCAACATTTGATATGAGTACTATAACTCTTCTGAATTCCTTCCCTATCTAAGGAGCTTCATAGACAAATGTTTAGTAGCGTATAATTTATGAAATCACACCATGTTGCATCAAAGTAATATAAGCACTAGTGTTCAATGAAGTCAAATTTATTAGAGAACAGCAGAATTGGTGATGAAAAAAGCACATTGTTAGAAGAATTTATAAATACATAAACACTTCATTTAACACTTATCACAGAGGGTGTGCCCGTGCTTAAATCCTTGTCATCATCAATTTGTGAAACTAAAAACCTCTTTTTCACATTTAAAAGAGTGCCAAAGAAATTAGTAAATGAACTATTACGATACTATTTAAATGGTCACAATATAACATGAACTGCAAACTACTAAGTATCTTGTTTTGTATCTGTTGTGCCTTTGCATTCTCATGCCAAGTTGTAATGTGGATGGCGTCCACCATCTTTTGATAAAAGTGACCAAGTGTTCCTCCTGTTTCTACAGGTTCAGTCCATAAGAAAAGCATTTGCAAAGAGTGTGGAGGAGTTGTACTTAATTTATCTACAGTCGCCTAAACATGGCGAATTCGGTCTCTCTCGTTTCTGGGATTACCTTAATTACAACGAGTATTATGCAGGGGTGATGAGTAAAAAAATGGGCCACTGTATCTTTTATTAGCAGAGCATCTGAGGTATGCGCAATTATTGGGATATGGTGCATGGAGGTGGCGTTAGGTGCAAAATTTGGAGTCTTGCTAAAATGCAGAGTATTCTAATTGCTTATCTTTTAACTCAGCAAAGGCCCTTTTCTCATCATTTTTGTCTTGCTGATTGGTGTTTGTGACAGCCGAAATGTCACAATATATAGTGGTTTTCAAATGTCATAATCTTATGTTGCATTTGGATGGAGGTATTTTGTAAATTTTCTTTCATTTGTTTGGATTTATATATGTATTTAGACTGATTTCAAATCATCTCCCCAAATTTTAAGCTAATTTAGGGTGGATTTCATATTCATTCTAAAATGAGGGAGTCATTCTCCAAATACTCTTAAATCTAAACTCATTCCTCCAAATGCAACATTGTATTTGGATTGCTGGATTTGGGATGAGATTTAAAATCAATAATAACAAATCATTTCCATTGTTTGGATTAATAGAGGGATTTGTGAATGGATTTCAAATTTCATCCACTAATTTTAACCTAATTGAGGATGGATTTTAAATTCTTTTTAAAATGAGTCATTTCAAATTCATTCTCCAAATATCTTTTTAAGCCTAAATTCATCAATTCAAACGTAACATAACGGTGTATTTAGATGGATGAATTTGGATTTGGAGGATAATTTGAGGGAAATGTTTGAAATGAAAGTGAGGAATTTTAAATCCATCTACATTTTGTGGAAATTTTAAAAAGAGTACATCCTAAAATCCCCCATTAATCCAAACAAATAAAAAATAGTAGTAACAAATAAATAATTTTTTTTATTTTTTTTAATGGTGGAACCATTTAAAGGAACTTAGCAAACTTTGTCGAAATTGTACATATAGGGTGTGTTTGAATGTGGAATACAGGTGCATATAATATTTGGTAGGTAGCATATTGGATGACTAATGGCTCAATCTACTCGAATTAAAGGGGTAAGGTTAAGGTGCAATCACAAAAAGCGCAGCACATCAAGACACCAATCTCAACCGTTCATTAAAAATTCAACGGTTCAAAATGTAAGAGTAAAATTGTTCAAAAAAATATATAATGTCAAGTCACTGAAAATACACACAATGGTATCACTGAAAAATACTATATGTCGCTGAAATACACACTGCTCGTCGCTGAAATACACACAACTCGTCGCTGAAATATACTTAACTCGTCGCTGAAAATATAATTAACCACATAATTGGGTTCCAAATTTTATGAAGTCACTGAAATGCACAATATTAAGTCGCTGAAAAATACTATAACTTGTCGCTGAAATATACTATAAAGCATCGCTGAAATATACTATACTACGTCGTTGAAAATATATGGAAGGCTACATGTCGCTGAAAACAATATATTAATCAACAAATCGCTGAAAATACATACGTTGTCGCTGAAATGTACTAAAATATATTTTGGAGTAATATAGCAAAATTACCTTTTTACCCTTCCAGTTCATCTCAACCGTTGATTTTAAAACTTAATCAACGGTGAGGAGTTTCCGCAGTACATCATGTCATTCCTCTCAGTCGCACCCTAACAATGGCCCAATTAAAGGGTTCAGTTAGGGTGCAACCGGATTTTCCACAGTACATCAAGGCAACTATCTCAACCGTTCATTTAAAATCCAAGGGTTGTAAATGAAAAAGGGTATAATTGTTATAGGGAAAGCATAACTCTATTTTTAGTATGTAATCATATGTGATACTTGGTCAATCATATCTAATGGTAACCGTATCTAATATTTTAGCGACGCTACAAAAAATAATTCAGTGATGCTATCAAAATATTTTAGTAAGAATTCAACGACTAGCATATTTCAGTGAAAGTGCATAGCATAATTCAGCGACCGTGTATAGCATAATTCAGCGACATTGCATAACATAATTCAGCGATGCTACCAAAATACAATTCCGCGGTGCTACAAAAAATAATTCATTTATGCTATCAAAATAATTGAAGGGCACTGCCTACCAGAATTCAGCGACCATGCATAGCAGAATTCAGCAACACAACCAAGTAGAATTCAGCGATACTACCAACATACAATTCCGTGATGCTACCAAAAATAATTTAGTGATGCTATCAAATATATTTCAATTGACTATATGTAGAGGAATTCAGCGACCATACAAAGAAGAATTCAGCGATTCTGCCGAGAAGAATTCAACGACTTTACAAAGAAGAATTGAGTGATGCTACAGAATACAATGCAACGATGATACCAAAAATAATTCAGCGACATTATCAAAACAATTCAACGATGCAATCACGAACAATTCAGCGACTCAACTAGAACATTCCGGGTATGTTTTCATGAACAATTCAATGACTATTTAAAACCATTTCAACGACGTATATCTATGTATATCAGCATAATTAAACAAATTGGAGGGTAATGTAAGATCGATCGTTGAAATGTAGAGAAGAAGAGAAGAAGAATGGAAGAAGAAGAAGAAGAAGAAGAAGAAAAAGAAGAAGAAGAATATTCATTCTCAAATAATATAGCAAATTTACTATTTTAACCTTCAAGTTAATCTCAACTGTTGATTCACACAATTAATCAATGGTGGAAAACTGCCGCAGTACATCAAGTCATTTGACTTGATCGCACACTAACCAAAACCCAAATTAAATATGATACCTTTTGAAGCAGTTTGACAAGTATATCAACCAAATTAAATCTACTACTGTATATCAATTTTCACATACTAAATATGTTTTATGCTAATTGCAATATGGTAAGCTAATGAATATCTTTAATATTCCCATGTTGTTGTTGCATGGTCACCAGAGGGTTCAAAAGTGTTTTTGCATCCTCAAGTTCCACAGAAATTACACAACATTGCAGATTGCACATGAGCTTGCCAAACTGCACGAATTGAATGCCAACTCTTTTTAACTTAATAATGGTCTGATGTAATGGACTATCTGATAGCGAATATTAGCCATATATAGAGTGTATATTTTATTTCCTTGATTCTTTCCCTATTGTTGTAATCTTCTCCTGATTTGTCGGGATTGTTGTTACTATTGTTCCTATTAATAGGAGGCTCACTCACTCATAGTTTATTGAGTGATAATTATAAAATCATCATATTATCACATTGTATCAGCCTAAAACACACATATCCTAAACCCTAGCATCCGAAACCTTTTTTCCTTTCTTCCTCCTCATTGCCTCGGTTCTTCATGGCTGCGAATACCTCTTTTGTTTTGCAACTTGTGAATTGTGATTTATGGGGACCGGCTCCTGTTGTTACTGCTGAAGGTTATCGTTATTATGCTTCTTTTGTTGATGATTACTCCAGATTTACTAGGATTTATCCTATGCATGCCAAATCAGATTTTTACGCCATTTTTCTTCGGTTTCATACCTTTGTTTGCATTTTCGTGCAATATGAAAGTCTTGCAAAGTGATGGAGGAACAGAATTTGTTACTCACAGATTGCGCTCTTTCTTTGAAAGCAAAGGGATTCATCATCACATTTCCTGTCCGTATACGCCTCAGCAAAACGGGCGTGCGGAGAGGAAGCATCGTCATATTATTGAAACTGGCCTCTCAATGATGTTCAATGCTCATGTTCCAAGACGATTTTGGTTCGATGCCTTTGCTGCAGCAGTCTATGTTATCAATAGATTGCCCTCTACGGTCTTGGACATGACATCCCCATTTGAGCTCTTGTTTACTACTGCTCCTGACTTTTCCAACTTCAAGTGTTTTGGATGCAGGGTTTATCCGTATCTGAAGGATTATGCTGAGAACAAGCTTGCTCCGTGAAGCCGTCCTTGTATTTTTCTCAGATACAGCACAACTTACAAAGGATATAGGTGTTACGATCCTCAGACTTCTCGGACCTTCCTTACTCGGCACGCCAAATTTGATGAAGGATCTTTTCCTTTTTTGAGCTCTTCGCCCTCTTCGGTAGATGGTGATCAGCTTGAGATATCTACCTTTGATGATCCGACGCATGTGTTGACTCAACCATGCCCTATGCCTGATTGTTTGAATAATGATGACCATCCAGCCGTTTTGGAGCCGGCAGATCCGACTCCCGCCTCTCCGGTCGCGCCGGTCCAGCAGCCACTTCCGGCTCTTGATGAGTTGACGCCCCCTGCGCCGCCTCCTCTGCCTCCACCATGACGTCCGCGCGGGCCTCGTCGTCTTCAGGTACCGCATCATCCAATGGTTACAAGGGCTAAGGCTGGGGTCTTCAAACCAAAGTATCCTGTCGACCTTGCTTCAACAACTCTCTTATGCGCTCTATCTACTTCCTCCGAGCCTCGTGGGTTTAAGTCGGCAGCCAAATCTCCACATTGGCTTGCCGGATGCCTTACATGCAAATGACACTTGGGATTTGGTTGCTCCTCCTCCGCATGCAAATATTGTTGGTTCGAAGTGGGTATTCCGCACTAAGTTTAAACCTGATGGGACAGTTGAACGTTACAAGGCACGATTAGTGGCTCAAGGTTTCACGCAAGTCACGGGAGTTGACTTCCATCATACGTTCAGTCCGGTGGTTAAGGCTACAACAGTGCGGATCATTTTGTCATTGGCCGTTCATCACCATTGGCCATTGCATCAGCTCGATGTCAAAAATGCGTTTCTAAATGGCTTGTTGTCTAAGCCGGTGTTCATGGCTCAACCTCCAGGCTTCGTGGATCCTCGCCTCCCGAATCATGTGTGTCGTCTCAAGAAGGCTCTATATGGCCTTAAGCAAGCTCCCTTGGCCTGGTTTCAACGTTTTAGTACCTTTCTTGGTACTCTTGGCTTCACCCAAAGTCGCTGTGACAGCTCCTTATTTTATTATCATCGTGGCTCGGATGTTATCTTTTTATTGTTGTAGGCGGACGACATCATAGTCACTGGCAGCAACTGGTCTTTGCTACAGCAATTTATTCGTCGGACAGGTGATGAATTGGCACTTAAAGATCTAGGGAAGTTGAATTATTTTCTTGGTTTGGAGGTCTCCTACACTGATGATGGTCTTTTTATTGGTCAAGCTAAGTATGCTCATGACATCCTTGCCCGTGCTAATCTTGTCGATGCCAAGCCGGTGTCCACGCCTTTAGCCTCGGGAGTCACCTTGACAAGTTCGGGGGAATCCTATTCGGATCCGAAAGCCTATCGTTCTCTTGTTGGTGCTCTTCAGTACCTGACGATTACTCGCCCCGATCTATCATATGTTTTCAACCAAGTCAGCCAGTATCTTCAAACTCCGACTGTTGATCACTTCCTGGCGGTCAAGCGCATTCTACGTTATGTCAAAGGGACACTACATTATGGTTTGTCGTTTACATCTGAAGGTCGCCTCACTGTTCTTGGTTATTCTGATGCGGTTTGGGCACGTTGTGTGGACACACGACGATCCACCTACGGCTATTCCATCTTCCTTGGTTGGAATTTGATTTCTTGGAGTGCAAAGAAACAACCTACTGTTGCGCGTTCTAGCTGTGAATCCGAATATAGAGCCATGGCCAACACTGCTTCGGAGATCATTTGGATATTGAATCTCCTTACTGAACTTGGTGTTCCACCTTTGAAACCTACTATTCTATGCGACAACAATAGCGCTGTTTTCTTGAGTCAGAACCCTGTTGCGCATAAACGTGCCAAGCATATCGAAATTGATTATCACTTTATTCGGGAGCTCGTTTCTTTTGGAAAACTGACTACTCAATTTATCCCGTCCTCTCTACAGCTAGCTGATATCTTTACCAAAAGCCTGCCTCGACCAGCATTTGAGATGATCCGTTCCAAGCTCTGCGTTCTCTTGAATCCCACGCATCGCTTGAGGGGGGTGATAGCGAATATTAGCCATATATAGAGTGTATATTTTATTTCCTTGATTCTTTTCCTATTGTTGTAATCTTCTCCTGATTTGTCGGGATTGTTGTTACTATTGTTCCTATTAATACGAGGCTCACTCACTCATTGTTTATTGAGTGATAATTATCAAATCATCATATTATCACACTATCATTGATCACCTCTCAAAATCAATGAGATCAGTTGTGATTATTATTCAAATTACAAATAGAAATAAAGAGACCAATATTGATCCGCGGTTCATAATTGTGCAATGCTTTTTAAAATGTCATGGTGCAATGCGTCGACTTATTGTGGGAAAATTTCACAAATGCTACTACTAAAAGATAAAATAAATAAATAAATAAATAAATAAATAAATAAAAATTGGACGGACCTTCGCTTGTGAAGGCTGAGTCGGTGTGGGTAGGGATGTCAATTCAACCCGGTAGACCCGAGAACCGACCCGGACCCAACCCGTTTAGCTCGGTTCGGTTCTTCATTTTCGGGTCTTGGGTCGGTTCTAGGTCGGGTCCATGTTGTTCTTTCTCGGGCCGGGTCGGATCTTGGGTCCAGCAGTGGACCCGACCCAAGACCCGACCCGAGTATTTTTAAGTATGCACAATTAAAAATATTCTTAATTGTTTTATGTTTATTCAAGTCTTTGGAAGAGAACTAACCCGTAACTACTCGTATATTATCTGTAAATTTGTAAAAATTTGAGTAATGTGATATTATGATGTTTTTAGCTTCTTGCTTTTTTGTAAATAATTAGATTACTATGTGAATTTGAGTAGTGCTATTGTATAAATTTGTATTTTGGGTGTGGCATAGAGTATTTTGTTAAATTCATTTGGGTCCACGGGTTCGCGGGTCTGGGTCCGGGTCTTCTCGGGTCGGGTCTGTTCGGGTCTAGGGGAGTGTATCTCGGGTCTTGGGTCTGAAAATTTCCCTCGGTTCGGGTCTCGGGTCCGGCTGGACCCGACCCAGACCCGACCCATTGCCATCCCTAGGTGTGGGTCCCCTCCCTCCAGGACCACAGAGTTCCACTTGAGCTGCTGAGGACTAAGGTCCAGTCATCCACACCCTAGATGCCATGCCAGAACCTAGATTAGGCCCGGGTGAGGAAAACTTGACTCGGTACTCGATCAAAACTCGATAAATTATTAAATTTATAAAATAAGAAGTTAAAAAAAAATCTTTATCAAGCCTAACAAATTTATATTTTACAGCATAATAAGCAAAACTGTTAATTTAAATTCATATTATACTATCTAGCCTAGTTAAATTCGAATTAAAACTTTAAATTTTGTTACTGTACAAGTTTGAATTACACTGTTTAAGCTCGAAATACACTCGATAATCACCCCTTAGGCTGGACCGCTTTCCCCTTCATACCACGTACTACTCCCTCCGTCCCATTAATTTTATCTACATTTCCTTTTTGGGTTGTCCCAATAAAAGTGACTACTTTCTATTTCAAGCAACTTAAATCAATATAAACACGATTAAAATGTTAATTGCTATACCCATCTTATTAAAATTAACTTTATGTATAAAGTTCAATGCACAATCATAGTAAAAGTAATACTCCCTCCGTCCCACCCCAAGTGTCTTGTTACTGTTGGGCACAAAAATTAAGGTAGAGTTGGTTTGTGAGTATATGGTAGGTCCACATAGTTGTTGGAGGGGAAAATTATTTCTTTTTATAGAAAGAAGACATTTGTAATGAGACATCCAAAAATAGTAAGTAGGACATTTGGAATGGGACGGAGGGAGTAACTTTTTACTTTCAGCACAAAGTCCAATGCACATGTTTAACAGTTAATATCTCAAATTGGATATAAGTAAAAAATTAGATAAAATATACTATATATTTTAAATTATACAATTAGACAATTCTAAGAAACCATATTTGACTATTTTTTTCTTCTTACATAATTAACAATCATTAACAATAAATAGTATCAAAAGTGAGATGTAACAATTATAAAAGATATTAAGGGATTAACAAAGTGTAATCATACCACTTTAGCTACTAAACATTACTACCATATTTTGACTATTTTTTTCTTAGATCATTAACAATAAATAAATAGTTTCAAGAGTGAGATGTAACCATTGGAAAAGATATTAAGGGATTAACGAAGTGTAAAAATGAAATAGTCAAAATTATTGGTACGAGGGAGTATTGTAAATTGTAATAATAGGACTGACGAGTGACGTATAGATTTCATATGCACACAAACACTTCTTGGTCTATATAACTACAAGTCTACAAGAAATCCCATCCATGTGTGGGCGGGCCATAACATTTCTTTGATTTACATTCGTACGCGAATCCCAATGCCCAAGATTCGCAGCAGTTTCTGGCATAATAAATACTACTACTGTACTGTACTACCCTTTCGGGGGGAGGTTCGGTTCACTAGCTAGATGGAGAATTCTGCGGATGACTGTCTCGTCTTTCAGGTTAACGGGGAGCGATACGAGGTTCCAGAACTGGACCCGTCCACTACTCTGCTTGAGTTCCTCCGGACCCGTACCCGTTTCAAGAGTGTCAAGCTTGCCTGTGGTGAAGGTCTGTCGTCTTTCTCTCCTTCTGGTATCTAGATGGGTTCTTCCTGGTTTTTTTCTCTCTTCTGTCTTGAACAATTTTGATAGTTGAATTTGGATTTGCAGTTTCTGTTGATCAATCAGCTGCTAATTTTGTTTTGAATTTGCAATGGTTTTTCAATGGGTGTTTTGTAGACTGGGAAAACTTGGGCAATCTGCTCTTGCCTTTTACATCACTTTTAATTCTCAATGATTGCCTTCTGATGAGGGAAAAAGGGGAAAAGGGAGACCTTTTTCCCTTTTAAATAATTTCCAGTGCACTTGAGTTAAGTTGGTGCTGATAAGTTGGTGCTGATAGGTTGGTTCTTGTACATGTTGTTTTGTTTTGCCATGGGTTGGATCTTGATTGTGACAGCAAATATGTTATGTGTTTATTTTGGATAATCTGGAGGACTAAATCTCATTTCTGTGAGTGTTTTGCCAATAGTGTTGCTCTTTTCTGCTAGATTTTTTAACTGGGAGGATTGGCAATTATTATAAAGCATGTGCAGTGGATTATTTTGACTTTTTGAGATCAATTGGTAGCCATGTGGACATGTCTCGTGAAGCTCTTACGTAACAGGCTAACACCTATAGCCATCTTTTTAAATTTGAGTAATTGAATCTCCACAGGTGGTTGTGGGGCTTGCGTTGTTCTTCTGTCCAAGTATGATCCTGTACTGAAGCAGGTTGAGAATTTTTCGGTGAGTTCATGTCTCACGCTTCTTTGTAGTATTAATGGCTGTTCGGTTACAACCAGTGAAGGCCTTGGCAACAGTAAAGATGGATTCCATCCAATCCATCAAAGATTTGCCGGGTTTCATGCTTCTCAGTGCGGATTCTGCACCCCTGGAATGTGTATGTCGCTTTTCTCGGCACTTGCCAATGCCGAGAAAACCAACAGGCCCGAGGCTTTGCCTGGATGCTCCAAGCTGACAGCCTCTGAAGCCGAGAAGGCTATATCAGGAAATCTTTGTCGATGCACCGGGTATAGGCCCATTGCTGATGCTTGCAAAAGTTTTGCTGCAGATGTAGACTTGGAAGATTTAGGAATCAATTCATTTTGGGGAAAAGTGGATGCCAAGGAAGTTAGGTTAGGCAGATTGCCTTCGTATAATCCACGGGATCACATTTCTTCGCATACCAAAGATTTGGAAGATAAATGTAAAGAATTTAGGCTCTTGAACTCTCACAAAAACTCCTGGTACAGCCCAGCAACCATTGGAGAGCTTCAAAACTTGTTGCACTCTGATAAAGTTGAAAATGGTACCAGAGTCAAGCTAGTTGTTGGCAATACAGGGGATGGTTATTACAAAGAAACAAACAAATACGACAAATACATTGACCTGAGGTATATTCCAGAGCTGTCAGTAGTTCGAACAGATAGCTCAGGTATAGAATTCGGAGCAGCATTGCCAATTTCCAAAGTAATATCATACTTGAAAGAGAAATCCAGATCTGGCTTAGTGAGTGGGAATCTGGTGTTCGCCAAAATTGCTGATCATATGGAAAAGATTGCATCAGGCTTTGTCAGGAATTCGGCTAGTCTTGGTGGGAATTTGGTGATGGCTCAGAGGAAGAATTTTCCTTCGGACATTGTCACGTTACTGCTCGCTGTTGATTCCAGTGTCAACATCCTGATTAATCATCAGCGGAAAAAGCTTTCAATGGAGGAGTTCTTGAGCGCATCGCCATTGGAACCTAAAGACGTGCTCTTGACTGTCAGCATTTCCCTTTTGGAACCAACGAGAAGAGATGGTTCAGTACAGACCAGTTCAAGATTGTTGTTTGAAAGTTATCGTGCTGCACCACGCCCTCTTGGGAATGCATTGCCCTACCTGAATGCTGCTTTCTTGGCTGATATTTCTCATGGTATAAATGAAACATTTATAAACAGCATCAATCTGGCTTTCGGTGCTTATGGGACAAAACATGCAACGAGGGCAAGGGAAGTCGAGGAGTATCTGACAGGGAAATCACTGAGCATCAACGTTGTTGATGAAGCTATCAAATTGGTGAAAAATGCCGTGGTGTCAGACAAAGGCACTTCACATGCTGCTTACAGATCAAGCTTAGCGGTTGGATTTCTTTTCGAATTCCTCAAAAGTATTTCCAGCATCGCTTTGTTCAGTGAATCAAATGAAACATTGCTGGAAGGAGCTGGAAAAACTGACAATGATAGTGAACTCAATCAAATACGGAGCATGCCATTGCTGTCTTCTGCAAAACAAGTTATAGAGTCGAGTAGAGATTTTTATCCTGTTGGTGAACCAGTCACCAAATTTGGCGCTGCCACCCAAGCATCAGGTTTATCATGACCTATTCATCTTTCGTGTTTCTTGTCTCTCGTTCATTGCACCACAGCGAAATTCTGCTGGAAATATGTTTGTCTAACTGTATTTACTTTGTGCAACTGCAGGTGAAGCAATTTTTGTAGATGATGTTCCTTCACCGCCTGGTTGTCTGCACGGGGCATTTATTTACAGCACGAAGCCCTTAGCACAAGTGAAGAGCGTTACTTTGAATAACGACCAACCAGCTGAAGTTGCAGCTGTTATTACTGTCAAAGACATCCCTAAAGAAGGTGAAAATGTTGGAGCTATGGCCATGTTTGGTGCCGATCCTTTATTTGTCGATGAAATTGCCCAGTGCGCTGGGGGCCTCATTGCCTTTGTGGTAGATAATTCACACTTCCTTGGCTACTAATAGTCATAAAACTTTCCTTAATCTAGCCTTCCCCATTCTGAATATCTTCGAATGAATCGAATCTTAGAAATTGTGATATTTGTGAAAATCTCTCCAGGTTGCGGAGACACCAAAGGCTGCCAATGTAGCTGCCAAGACTGCTTTAGTCGAGTATGATACAGAAGGCTTGGATCCTCCCATTTTAACAGTTGAAGAAGCTGTTGAACGGTCAAGTTTCTTCGGTGTTCCTCCCTTTCTGTACCCAAAAGAAGTCGGTGACTTCTCAAAAGGAATGGCCGAAGCTGATCACAGGATTATGTCTGCTCAGGTACTTATTGATCAGCCTATTGTTTAAATCTTTTTGTGACTTCTTACAATGCATCCTGATGTTTCTGGTATGGTTAGTTAACCTCTTCACGGTCAATTCTTATCTCTAGATAAAACTTGGCTCGCAATACTACTTTTATATGGAGACCCATAGCGCGCTTGCAGTTCCCGATGAAGACAACTGCATGGTGGTATACAGTTCAAGTCAATGCCCTGAGTTTGCACACAGAGTTATTGCAAAGTGTCTTGGCGTTCCGGATCATAATGTCCGCGTTGTTACACGAAGAGTTGGCGGAGGCTTTGGGGGGAAGGCGATGAAAGCAATGCCTGTGAGTACGATTGAAACTATATGTGTATCTTCGCCTCATCTTGTTTGTTGGCATAATGTCTTGGTATTTGAATTCCAGGTCGCCACGGCATGCGCTCTTGCAGCTCATAAACTGCGCCGTCCTGTCAGAGTTTATCTAGACCGGAAGACTGACATGGTCATCGCAGGTGGGCGACATCCCATGAAGATAACTTACAGCGTCGGATTCAAATCAGATGGCAAGATCACAGCCCTTCGCCTCGACATACTTGTTAATGCTGGAATAACCGTAGATATTAGCCCTGTAATGCCAACTAATGTGATTGGTGCCATTAAAAAGTATGACTGGGGATCCCTCTCTTTTGATGTGAAAGTGTGCAGGACGAATCTTTCCGGCAAGTCTGCAATGCGGGCGCCTGGAGAGGTTCAGGGAACATTCATTGCCGAAGCTATAATAGAGCATGTAGCTTCATACCTGTCGATGGAAGCGGATGCGGTCAGGAAGAGAAACCTCCATTCAGCCGACAGCCTGAATTCGTTCTTCGGTGCAGCTGCTGGTGAATCCATGGAGTTCACACTGCCTTCTGTTTGGGATAAGTTGGCCATTTCATCTAACTTTGAGCAAAGGGCTGCGGCAATAGTGCAGTTCAATCACTTCAATGTATGGCGTAAACGAGCCATTTCTCGAGTACCTGTTGTGCAGCAAGTGCACGTGAGACCGGCTCCAGGGAAGGTGAGCATACTGTGGGACGGATCAATTGTCGTGGAAGTTGGAGGCATCGAATTGGGCCAGGGGATTTGGACGAAGGTGAAACAAGTCACGGCTTATGCCCTCGGTGCAATTCAATGCGAAGGAACAGAAAACCTGTTGGAAAGAGTAAGAGTTGTGCAGGCAGACACATTGAGCTTGGTACAAGGAGGCTTTACTGCTGGGAGCACTACATCCGAGTCGAGCTGTGCAGCTGTGAAACTATGCTGTAATGCTTTGGTCGAGAGATTAACGCCACTTATGGAACGGTTGCAGGAGCAAACAGGTCGTGTGAAGTGGGATGATCTGATTCTCCAGGTTTGTAGGTTTTCACCATCCCAATTCTTCACTAAATACACTTTTTCTTATCGTCCATTTTATGAATGCAGGCGAATCAACAGAGCGTAAACTTATCTGCGAATTCTTTCTTTGTGCCCGGATTTAGTGCTATGGCGTACTTGAACTACGGTGCTGCAGTAAGCGAGGCAAGTTGTTTAATTTTCTGTTTCTGTCCTCTTCTGTCATATACACACATGTGATCCTTTCTTCAACTTAAACTCCCCCTTGAGTTGTTAGCTATCTCTTGTTGGTCTGATCGATGAGTATATGTTGCAGGTCGAGGTAGACATAATAACAGGGGAAACACGAATATTGAGAACCGATATTGTTTATGATTGTGGCCAGAGCATGAACCCGGCTGTTGATTTAGGGCAGGTTTGTATTGTCAACAACCGAACTATTGAAGCTACAAGATTTTTTATAGTTAGATTCATCACATCGTGCAGTTCTTTTAAAAAAAAAATTACCATCTGTGTTGTGTTTCTCAGATAGAAGGCGCGTTTGTACAAGGCCTAGGCTACTTCATGCTCGAAGAATACACGTTTAATTCTGATGGACTGATGGTGTCGGATGGCACATGGAACTACAAGATCCCTACCATCGACACGATCCCAAAACAATTCAATGTGGAAATTGTTAACAGCGGGCATCATAAAAACCGAGTCCTTTCATCCAAAGGTAGTCTCAAGTCGAAAACTACCTCAATGCACTTGCTATATATCTAATTGTGCATACAAAGCTAATCTTTTTGGGTATTAATGCTGCAGCTTCGGGTGAGCCACCATTGCTTCTGGCGGTGTCGGTTCACTGTGCAACGAGGGCAGCCATTAAGGAAGCACGGAAGCAGCTCCAATCGTGGGGATCCGTGGAAGGGACCGATCCAACATTTCATCTTGATGTCCCGGCTACTATGCCGGTGGTTAAGCAACTGTGTGGGCTGGACACGGTTGAGACCTATTTGAAGATGCTCTCCAGACAGCAAACCTGAGTAGTTCATTTTCTGCATTGATGCAGTGGCTGTGATGTGCAGACAGCAAGCATTTGATGCATTAATAGAGACATATAAGCTCCACTGTTTATGTTGTAGAAAATCATGAAAATTTACAGGTGGGTGCAAATTCATACTTGTATTGTGTCACATTTTTTTTTCTTTCAATTTAATAAAATTGTTTAATTTGCAACTAGATTTGTCGAAATGATGAAAACTACAAGTTCAAACATCAACTGCCCCGGCTCTTTTAACAACATTATTTGCACTACTATTTGTAGGGACAGAAATGATCAAAATTTGGGGTTTGGATTCAATAAAAATACACTCTTGTCTGTTTGGTGTATCCAGATCACTCTGTGGATCTTTCATTCTTCCATCATTTCATAGAACAAGTGGGTTTGGGTTATTTTATTATTTCAGGTACAGACAAGCAGATTTCAAGGCCCGGTGGATTAGAAGTGACCCACATTCATAAATTTCACTCGCCTTCATTCAATACCTCTCAGACATGGTGTATTTCTTGTAATAAACTAGAAATGATCTACAAAAGGATGCGGAAATTTGATGTTCCATGTAAAGATTAAGGAGAATTGGTGCGACAGTTGTGAGTGGCCTTCTTTTATTGCATGGTTGTACTTACATTTATATTGAACTGAAAGTTTCAGCCTTTTTTGCAAATACTTAAATAACCAATTACTACTACAATGCAATGCAACGAAGAATTAATTAATTACTAGAAATTATTTGCACAGAAATTACATAACAAAGAATATTGAGTCTAAAATAACTCAAAATTGAAGCCAAAATAACTTGATTAGAATATACTAGTACTTAGTACATGAAAATGATTATTCATACAAGAATTTACTCATTTTCAAGCCATGGACAAAAATTAGTAGTAAAAGCTACTGTCTTGAGATGGGAGTGAAAAAACAAGGCATTGAATTGCATTTAAAGGAGTTGTAAGGAGTTTGGTACACAATTTGGACTGATTTTTCAATTCATATCCTTTCAAATACACTCAAGAAACTAGAAATTAATACTGTATATGGTGGGGAGGCTCTGCTTGTAATGAATGGGGAAGAATGAGGCTAGAGAAGATACACCAGGCAGTCATACTGATAGCCTTGGACATACCCCTTTATATCCTGGATTTCACTGTGCACTGCAGTTTCTTACACAAGTGGTCCCAATATAGAGAATGCTACAGTGTTCCAAGGAAAAACATTGATCTTACCAATCCATTAACCCCTAGGCTTCAGAATTCAGTCCCAAAGTAAAAAAAAGAAAAACACCTAGGAAAAATTTTCAACACAAGAGGGAATTGATGACGTGCTTTTGCAGGTTGTCCATTTGACTAATCACTCTTCAGAAATTTGGTGAGAGTAACCTTTATGACATCATAGTCTAATGTAGAATGTCGATCACTTGTTTGTCTGAAAGACTGTTGTGTTCCATGTATGATTATTGCCTATTGGTTATAGTTCCATTATTACAACTACTTTGTGCTTTAGTATTAAAAGTTAGTCTAAAACCTTTTAAAAAGTGGGCTCCTACAGATACATAATGCACATGATATAAAAATCTGATCTTGCAGTAGTCATTACACATTTACACCTATATTGAATGTTGGGGGGAGAGATGAACAGTGTACTTCATTTCATATCATAGCTCATTTAGTCATTTGAATGCCTGCAATTTTCATTTACTACACAGCATAAACAGTGGCTGAAGAAGAAAACACACAGTGTGAGTGAGACAGTGTGTAATTATAACCCTCCAACAACTTTAGAGAACACATACAGGTCATGATGATGTCCCCTCCATGCTTACAGCAGTCACATTCTTTTTTTGTTTTCCCTTTTTTCTTAATAAATAAACAATTCATTCACCACAAAAAAAAAAAAGCACTGAATTCTGAATAGAGTGGTTCAAAACAGGACCAGAGGCAAACAGTTCTTTAGCAAGAAGATTATCATAACATAATGATGAATTATCTTCTTGGGCTAAACAAATCTGTCACTCTCCTGCAAATACTAAATTCTCACTACTAACTGCTCTGCTAAAAGTAATTGCACTACACTCTACACATTACTAGCAATAAAAACATCTTTTCTAGCCTTCAGATCTTTTGCTCATATAGTATTTTATTTACCACAGTCGTCAAAGCTTTTTCTCCAGGCTCAAATTTTTCAACACACGCATGTAGGCCTCAGGCAGCTGGAAAAGATTCCCCATGACCTCTTCTGCACAATTTGGTAAACAAAAGGGGTTGATTTAGGAATTGCCTAACATTATGATGATAACATCTGAATTTAAGGCCTTAATAATTAGCACTGTTTCTGGAATGGTCATGGAATTCAAAGAGTTGAATGATTTTTTACTACTGACCCTTTTGGCGTGTTGGCGGAGGAGATGAGGGGAGATCTTGTACAGATCCTCATCAACAGCTTTTGGTGGTGCTTTAAGAGAGGGGAAGGCATGTGGAGAGGCTGCTGACACAGGGCTTCCTCCCCCTGATTTCACTTCACAGTCACCATCACAGACCACCCACCCTTCCTTTTTACCTTCTTTCACCTTAGGATATCCTCCTTTACCCTGCAATGTTTCATCATCTTGTCAAATAAATCCACAGCCCATTTTAAGCTACAGGAAGAAAGAATGAACTAGCTATGATATCATAGGCAGGCTCTCCATTTTGATGATCTACAAATTACACATTCTGCTGTTGGATTTCTTTCTCATTCTCTTTATAATTAGATACTCTATGCCTATGCAGGTGAGAATTGACAGGATTACAGTTTACAATAGAGCTGCATTACACAAACAATACACCACAAAGAAGGGGGGGAAATGAAGGGAAAAAAGATTCAATTTTTGATAGTCTAAGATGTAGTGTATTCTTGAATTTATAAGCAGAGTTGGCTTACTCTTCTGCGAGGAACAACAATCATTGCAGGAGTAACAACATCATTCTCATGGAGATCCCCTGCGACATACAAATCTTGCTCCTCGGGATAGGTGTAATGGAAGAGGCCGGCTTGCCTTGCCGTTTCAAAGCATTGTGTGAAAGGTAAGTCGTAGTTGCAATCCCAACTCCCAAATGCTGGAACATGGCTCCTTCCGAAGTAAAATTCCTGCAACAACAAGTACACACATCAGCACCTCACAAGAATCAATCAACAAGTAAAAACACCACGAATGTTCATACTATGAAAGGCTAACTGGCTTACATCCATTGGAAGAGACTGGAAATTTGGGGGGAGGAGGGTATGAAAAGGGATGGAGAAAGTGTGGGAAGATTGACTGATTTCTGGTAAAAGGGTCTAATAAGAAACTTCTTTAGAAATTCAAAAGAATGATGGATGGGACTTTTGTTCTTGTTAGGCTTTTCTAATGGAGGTGTGTGTGTGAGGAGAAGTGTATATAAAGGGAATGAGAAGTAAAAGAGGGCTAAATAGGCTGAGCTGTTTTTTCTCTTTTTGTTTTCTTTTTCTTGCAAGTGTGGGGAGTGATTTTAAAGTTTCTAACATTAATTAAAGTAAAAAAAAAAAGAAAAAAAAATGAGTAAAGGAATAGGGGTGTTGAAAAAAGGGGGTGAAGGAAGGAGAGCCAGATGGATTAAAATACATTAAAACTTAAATGCTAGAAGACAGAAGAACACAGAGGTAAGGTCAAGTGTGACAGAGGGCCTGCCTTTAGTTTAATACTAATACCATAACAATGGAAGTAATCTTTTTAAAGCTTTTAATGAGATGTGTCATTAGTTTTGCCTGGTTTGTCTCTGGAAAAAGTATATATTCTCATGAGAAGAAATGTGCAAAAAAAGCAATAAAGTTTTAGCAGATGAAAACGAAAAGGGAATAGGAATAGGTTTTAATGAATGAGATGATCAATCAGCAGCAGCAGTACTGTGGTGGTATGAGGTTTAGTTTTTGCCATTGAATTGTCCGTTTCAGCATTGGATTTGAAGAAGTCTTTGTTTAGATTCAAGATTCTTGCAAGAGGGGGGAGAATATGACCAAAAATTAAAACAAAAAAGAGATCTTTGGTCAATTGGGTTTACATTTTTTCTTGAAACCCTTTTATTTAACTCTTTCTTTGGTACCATTACTGTCTTTCAGATTTAGGATTATTACACTATTACAGGACAATTGTGGTTTTCTTTATTACTAAAAGACAAAAGAAGACTCTAAACCCCTTTTACTAACTTTGACACAATTACTTATAATGATATCACTAATTTGCTATACTCCCATTTTTTATGTTTACACCCAACAAAAGTACTCCAAAGGGGCTCAAAAACCAAAGCCCATGTCCCCAGAAAACACATTTATTTTTTTAAATTTGAAAAAAGCTAAGAAAAGTTGAAAAAGCCCTTTTAACCCCACATGCAAGAAGGCAAAAATAAATTTCTTGGCTAACTGTGCCCACCAGTGAAAACTGTGTGTGTCTCCTCCACACACTACCCCTCCTCTCCAACTGTTAAAACATTAAAAGTAAAAAAAAATACTACTAATAACCTAAACAATAGTAAAAATGTGATTTTTGTAGCATGAAGAATATCTGGCAACAAGTCAGTTAAAGTTTTATAGAAATTCAATTAATAGAGCATGAATTATGTTCATGGGGACTCCAAAGTCAACACTGTGGTATGGTAAGGGCATCAGAAGGAAGTACTGTGTGGCAACAGTGCTCATATAAGGGATGAATTACCATCAAGAAAGGCCCATAACTTGCAGAGGCATTAAAAGCCCCTTGTGGAAGAAAAGGTGTCCCACTTTTGAATCATGAATAGAGAAAGGATGGAAACTGGAAATCTGGAAATCTGGAAAGAGGGTCTTGCAGTAGACTATACTACTGCTGATTGCTGTTTGGCTGATTTATTTATTTATTTATTTATTTTGTTTAAAAAAACACAATTGATTTGAGAGGAAAATAGAAAAAGACATCATCATAGGTTGTCATATTGGGGGGCATTAGGTGGGGTGGGCAAGCATGTGCTGCTGTTATGGTGTTATTATGTGGCCAAAATTGAAGTTGAGACAATGTAGTTTAGGGCATCTAGCAAAGGAAGGTTCAAATCAAGCAATAGATACACAGACAGTACACAGTAATGAATAATGATCCAAGATGCTGCTGAGTTAGGACAGGAATTGGTAATGTCATTGCTAGAATGATGTTGATGATGAATGTAATGGAATGGTGGAAGTTGGAACTTATTGGAAGGATGTTGTTTTTGTGTGATTACTGTTGTTGGTTTTGTAGTAGTATGTTGTGAAGATGATGAGAGGAATTGATTCAGATCAGATTGAGGAGCGGTCAGACTTGAGACAGCACTGCAGTAGTGATTCCAATGGGATGATATGAGAAATTGAGAATTGAGGAGTGGACATGGAAAATAAGAACTACTCCATGTACTACTACTACTACAATTTCTGTATTGCTTGTTCATCTCCACAGTGTCTTTTAGTACACCCCAATTTTGGTTAATTTACACTTTTTCTTTTTCTTAGGAACAAGGTTCAGAAAATTATTTTTGGAAAAGCAAAAAATTCAGAAAATTATTTGATTGATCAAAAAATTTACTCTCTGATTCTTTGCCAAAAAAACAGTTTACTCTCTGATTTTTCAGAAGTTTTAAGTTTGTGTTTTAGGTGTGCAAGAGCTAAAATATTATGAGTATTACCACAAACTAAAAAGTGTGGTCAATTTGTTCTGGCATTAGGAAATAGTAATATATATATATATATATATATATTTTTCTGGTGAACAAATAGTAAGATATTTGAAGTTTATTACAGAAATTTAAAGGTCATTTGCCATTTCATTTGAAGGATGGGTTAAGATGCTCAATTTGCACCACTTAACACACGGAATATGATGAAAATAATTGTTTTTATAATAATTATTACTATTGTACTATATTGTACTCAATTATTAATTTATTTTAGGGAAAATTATTTATTGGTACCATTTTGAAGGTTATAATTTGTTAAGTAGTGCCAAGTATAAAAAATTTAGTATCTAGTACCATTAGGTTAAAAAAATTATATTTTTACTAAATTTATATGAATTTTACCATTTTTTACCATTGGATCAATTATACTTATATCTTATTCACGGAAAAAATTATATTTATATCTTAAACTTTTTAAAATTTTTAAGTTTTTCGTAACATTTTAATTTTTTCCTTTAATCTTTTTTTTATCTTTTGAACCTCTTGTATCAATTATATTTTTCATCATCGGGTTGAGCCTTTGTGTATGCAGAATTCTGCTTTGGGAGAGGTAACCCTTCAATACCCACCAGATCCTCGAATGATTAGTTTTGGGTCCAACATGGCCTGAGGATACCCGGTACACGCCAAAAAAATTATATTTTTCGTCATCGAATTTCGAGTATTTGTGTGTGTAGAATTATGTTTTGGAAGAGGTAACCATTCAATGCCTACAAGATATTCGAGGGATTAATCTTAGCCCAATGTGGCTTGGAAATACCCGGTATATGCTAAAAAAATTATACTTTTTTGTCACAAAAAAATTATATTTTTCATCCTAAGAAATTTATTTAGTGAGATAAATAATTTTTTTATTTAAACTAGATTTTATTTTGTATAAATTAAAAACTATATTTTTTGTTTTCATCCCAAGAGATTTTTTAAGTAAGATAAATAAAAGAATAAAATAAAATAGATTTTTTACATACTAAAAAATATAAATAATAGAATTAATAATGTGTTATTTAGAGAATAAAATTTAATTTTTAAATACTTTTATTTTAAAAAAGTAAGTATTTGAATGATATGAGAATTTTCAAAAAAGAAAGAAAAATAAAAAATTAAGGAAAATTTTAAAGTACTGTAATGAAAATTATGTAATTTTTTAGTTATTTACAATACTGTAATGAAAGTGTTTAAACTTTAAAGTACTGTTATGCACTTATTAAGAGTACTATTATGTGATTATGTAGAGTAGTAGTACTATTATCAAAGTATTTAAAGTACTGTTATGCACTTATTAGGAGTACCATTATATGCTTAGTACAATACTGTTATTTAATTATTTAAAGTACTGTTATGTACCTATTAAGAGTACTATAATGTTATTATGTAGAGTACTGTTATGCACTTATTAAATTACTCTATATAATCACATAATAATACTCTTAATAAGTACATAACAGTAATTTAAATACTTTCATAATAATACTTTACTAAGCACATAATGGTATTCTTAATAAGCGCATAAAAATACTTTAAATACTTTCATAACAGTACTCTACACAATCACACAAACTCTTAATAAGTACATAACAGTACTTTAAATAATTAAATAACTGTACTCTACTAAGAACATAATGATACTTTTAATAAGTACATAATAGTACTTTAAATAACTAAATAACAGTACTATAGACTGTAACACCCCAAGTATTTTATTATGATTTTATTTAAATTATTAACTATTTTTAAACTATTAATCTAAGTATTCTTGTTAGTTAGATTTATGGGCTTAGAATTATTTCTTTTGAGTTGAGATAATAGTTGGAGCCAACATTGAGGACTTTGGGGTCTTATATATTTTTGTTTCTCAAATTATAGCTCAAGCCCAAGCTATAACTTAAGCCCACCAACCCATTTTCTTATGTTAGCCGATTGTTAAGAGATTGAGAGAGGAAAATGTTTTTTTCCATTCACCACCACCACGGCAGCAGCAGGTCTAGGGTAGGGAGTGATTTTCTTCTTCCAAAATTGGTGGGGAAATCTTCAATTCCTCCGTAGTCAAGCTAGTTTAAGGATCCTAGGTAAGTTCTTGTGTTGTTCTTGAGTTGAATCTAAAGTTTGGGGGTTGGAGGTGCCGACGGGTTTGGGAGAATTGTTGGGGGATTTTGTGTTCTTGTTTGGGGGAAACTTAAATACATGTTTTAGATATATTCTTGAGCTTCTATGGTGTTGATTTTGGAGTTGGTTGTTGATGTTAGGTTTTGGGTTGATTTTGTTCGATTGGAGCTTGGAATCGACGAATCGGAGGCCGATTATTGTTGGAAGACATCAGGCAAGGGATTATATTGCTTAAATTACGTGTTTGGGGGGTATTTGGGGGTCGGATTCCGGCGAAATCGCCGGAAAACCGATTGGAAAATCGGAGAAGACGATGAACAGTAACTGCTACAGTACTGCTACAGTACTGCTACAGTAACTGTACAGTAGTTACCGCGGTAACTCGTGTAGTTACCGCAGTAATTCACCACAGTAATTACCACGGTAATTTGAACAGTAATTACCACGGTAATTTGAACAGTAACCACCACAGTAACTTGTACAGTAGTTACCGCAGTAATTCGCTACAGTAGTTACCGCAGTAACTCGCTACAGTAATCGCTACAGTAATTGCTACAGTAATCGCTACAGTAATTGCTACAGTAATCGCTACAGTACTGGGCTGCGTATGTCACGCGTTTTACGCGCGCGAGCGCAGTGAGCGCAGGATGGCTCTGTTTGGCCCCTTTTTGTGCGATTTTGATTATATAATGATGTTTTCTTTGCACCAATTATTTTTATGACTTCCCCAAATGTTATTGGTAAACCGTGGGTTAATCAATTGGCCCGTGGGGGTTGTTGAATTGCTTAGGGGAACTGTTGAATTATTATATCATTAATGACTTAGCCTAGGGGGCTATGTATTGAATTCCTTATATGTTGAGAAGCATGCGAACCTAGTATGTAGGTGTTTGAATATCACTGTATTGTCATATGCATGTTATTGCATTGTAATTGACGGTTATTAACCCGATGGGTTGTTATGATGTTTATGACTGATCGGGCAGCCTTTACCGGTGTTGTTGAGTCCCGATGACCCTGCGGGGTGGATTATTGGTTGTTATTCATGTTGGCCCTTTTGGGCTGGTTATTATAATGCATGGTATTGCATTATGGATGGATGGACATATTGGAAATGTCTGATCGGGCAGCCTTTACCGGTGTTGTTGAGTCCCGATGGCCCTGCGGGGTGATTATTAGGCTGTGATGCCTGTGATTTGGCTGTGATGCCTGTGATTTGGCTGTTATGCCTGTGATTGGGCTGTGATGCCTGTGGTCCCTGCGGGGATGGTGTATGTTACCCTGTAACGGGTTGGAGTTGATGATATCCTCACCCGTGGGTTCATACCGCCCGGGTTTAGGTTGCCGGCTAGGCATATTCATTTGCATTTGCATATAGGGTAGATAGGTGTATGTTAGGCCATGCATCACGTGCATAAATTGTATGTTTGTGGTCGAAGCACCGGTATGGGACGGTGTGATGATTTATTTATGTCAATTGTATGATCGTGGTTGAAGCACCGGTATGGGACGGTGTGGTGTTTAACTGCTTTATTTATATTCTGCCGTTATTAATATGTTTATTTATTACCTATATTTTTACTATCTTGAGATGTGGTTCTGTTTTCCCTTACTCCCCGGCACGTAGCCTTGCTCAGTACGTTGTACTGACCCCCTTTGCTTTTGTCTGTTTTATAGATCCTGCTGGAGGCGCTGGAACATGATTTGGGTTTGGGGTATTGAGAGATCACATAGATAGGAGTATATAGGACGCGTTCATTATGCTAATGTGATACTATGTGACTATCTGTGGTTGGTATTTGGACTACTGCTGGTTGAGGCCTGTGAGCCTGGGATTTACATACTGTCGGCCGGTGGCCTTATGTGATTTACAGCTTTGGGCTGGTAGCCCTGTTTGAGATATTGGTATGCTGTTGGGAGGCTTGTAGCCTGGATGGGTCGCTGGGACCGTTATTTGAATATTATTGGGTGACATTTTTATGTGCCTATGTGTTTTTAATTTATTTATAGCTTCTGCATTAAACTGGATTAATCAGATGATCACTTTATGTTTACTCAGTATTGTACTAGCTGTTTTGAATTAGCTGGCCACTAGTTTAGGATAGTTAGTACATCGGTAATGCTTGCGAAAATCAGGTTTGAATTTTCGGGGCGTTACATACTATGTACATAATGGTACTCTTAACAAGTGTATAACATTACTTTAAATACTTGCATAATAGTACTCTATATAATTACATAATAGTACTCTTAATAAGTGCATAACAGTACTTTAATTTTTTATTTATTTGTTTCTTTCTTGTTTGAAAATTCTCATATCATTCGAATATTTACGTCTTTCGATATTACAATATTTTTTGTCGAAATAAAAATTTATTCGTCATCTTTATTTATTTTTTTAGGATTAAAAAAATCTATTTTATTTATTTTTTTATTTATCTTACTTAAAAATTCTTTTGGGATAAAAACAAAAAATATAGTTTTTAATTGATACAAAATAAAATCTAGTTTAAATAAATAAAATTATTTATCTTATCTAATAAAATTTGTTAGGATGAAAAATATGATTATTTTTTCGATGACAAAAAAATATAATTTTTTTGGCATCACCGGCCAAAAACTAGTTTTTGAATTAGGTATTCTCAAGCCATATTCGGCTAAGATTAATCCTTTGAGTATCTGTTGGGTATTGAAATATTGCATCTTCAAAAGTATAACTCTACATACATAAAAACTCAAATCCGATGATGAAAATATAATTGATACAAGAATTTCAAAAGAAAAAATTAAAAAAACAAAAATATTAAAGAAAAAAATTAAAAATATTACAAAAAACTTAAAATTTAAAAAGAAGATATAAATTAAAAAAAATGGTGAATAAAATGTAAGTATAATTGATAATGGTACAAAAATGGTAAAATTCATATAAATATACTAAAAATAGAATTTTTTACCTAATGGTACTAAATAATAAATTTTTTTAACTTGGTACTACTTAACAAATTTAAACTTCCAAAATGGTACCAATAAATAATTTCCCCTTTATTTTACTGAACAACCTAGAAAAAAAAGTAGTGCTACACTGCAACTATAATTTCTGTATTAAAAAAGAAAAAGAACTTAAAAATTCTGTTATTCATCTACCCTACCGAAACAATTCTTGCTTTTTCCACACAATTTTATCGGTAATGGATAATTATTTTTATTTATAGGGAGATAGATACAGAAAATTCGACAGTAAAATCCAAACAAATTGCTAAAAGTAGAAAGATTTGATAAATGTAAATTGGTAGAGTGCATTAGCTTTAATTGAACAAAAACAAAGCAGAAGAGTGTAAAGTTTGTTTAGACATTTCAGAATAATATAATGCCGTCTCGTCACTTCCATAGTTCCATTCACATTTTTCTTTATATAGTACTACTATTAGATATAAATGATTGTTTTAAAATGAATATATAAGATTGATGTAATAAACATATGAAGTATTTTCTTTCACAATTTATCTCAACATTATTTTTACATGCCGATACATAAGTGTCACTATTTGCCAAAAAAAACATTATTGTTACATAATATAGGGGTATTTTAATCTAATCAAATTTTCTTAATTGGAAAATTATGAAAAAAGATAAATATTGTAATATACTCCATCTGTCCCATGTAAGATGTTTTATTTTATTTCTGCACACAATCCAATGCTCTTTTTCAACCGTTGATATTTCAAAATATGTAAAATAAAAAATTATAAAAAATATATATTCTAAAACTACATGATTATACGATTCTAACAAGACCCAACTCGACTATTTTTTCTCAAATATATACATGTAACAAAATTGAGTCAAAGCTAAACAATGAACAGTGTCAAAAAGTCAAACAAGACATTTTCTCTAGGACGGAGGGTGTATTATACTAGAATATTCCCATTTCGATGCATGAATATTTTTTGTAGTTTTTTCCCAATTTTTCCTTTTTATTGCTGACGCATTCGCCATGTTTATAAATAAATAAATTTTTTTTTAAAAAAAAACTCTTAATTAAGTTCATCATCCGATCACTTTCTAACTATAAGAATAAATTAAAATGTCACTAGTAATACAGTTAACAAAAAACTTTTTATAAACATTACCATGAAATAAATATATTTATAAATTTAATAAATACATATAATGAGACCATTTATTGTACCTATAAAAACGAAATACACATGAGTAATTCATTAAGGACGTGGCAATAACCGTATACCTACCTATACACAAAATGTTTTAGTAGTAGTAGTAACTTTTAGCATATGAAAATGGGATTTTTATGAAAATCAAGAAACATATCAGATACAGCAGCAAGCTAATTATAAGTGGCGATAACCTATACATGACTAACTAATACACAATGTTATGTTGTTTTGACATGATGAAACGTAAACAGTGGAAATATATAGTAATAAAAGTGTAACTGTGTAGTACAGTAGCTAGTATTAATAATATTAAAAACAAAATGTTAGAAGTAGTCTTATTAAAACAAAAAAGAAAAAGTGAAGAAAATGCAATTGTAGTAGATTAATATATATAGCTTAACTCTAGCTAGTAGGAGTAGTATTTAATAGTAGTAATACAATGAGTTGGATTGTGAGGAGACAGGGTAGGGTTTGATCAAATTTCACCGACGACAAGGCTCTAAAATACGTATGTATGTATGTATGTATGTATGTATGTCGAAAGAGGAGGAGACTGTGAGTGTGTGTGTGTGCAAGAGCCATGAGGGAGGGACAGACAGTCAGAAGGTGTAAAGTGGAGTAGTACTACTACATAGGAGTACTATCAAAGTGTAGAAGAAGAAACAAGTAAATGGCCGGCCGGGATTGATTACATTTTATTAATGCAAATTGACAGTAATTGCATAATATAAATATAATTGCATGAATAATGATGATGTACGTAGTCGTGATCGATTATCTCATCATGTCCACTTAATTATATAGTTGTTCCTTTGGAAGTTGCTGCTGCTGCTGCTGCTGCTAATTAGGGGAAAACATATGGACCATGGATCTTCTTAATTTGATCACTGCTCTCATCTGCTCACCATCTTATTATATACTTCTATATATATACTTAGTGAAGCTAAGTAGTACGTAGTATCACTCCACACTCTCTATATAATATATATATATATATATATATATATATATATATATATGTTGTCTTGTAGTACAGTAAATTATATGGGCCGGGTCCTTGCCCTTTCTCCTCCTCCATAATTAATTACTACTACTATAGTATACTACTCCTATTACATGTATATAGCAATACACACCAAGTAAATAGTACATTTCTAAGTAATTCATTACTACTATTTCATTTCTAAGTAGTACTTTACATTACACGAAGAAGATATATTTATTAATAAGGATTAATAATAAAGCAAGGTGCAATATAATGCGAGTGTGGGATCGGACAAGACAAATGCAGTGTGACCACATATAACGCATCCCGTGAACCCTTAATTACCCCACATACCTATATATGCACATTAAGTATATCTTTTTATTTTTTAATTTTTATTTCTTATACTAATAATTACAAGTATGTAACTAAACAAATTTAACAACATCAATCATAATTATATATATATTTTTTATTATATGCTTAACATAAAATTGAAACATAAACAATTTGAAAAAAAAAAAGAGAGAGAGAGAAAGGTGTCACGGGGTATATAGAATATATAGTATGAAAGTGAAACCCCAGAGAGGCACAGACCCCAGTCGTTAATTCTTCCACCCAACCCAACCTTCTTGTGACTACTTGTGAGTTTTGGCTCCTTCGTCTATTTATACATACCATATATACCCGGCCCCAATCATAGTCATACCACCATTCGATATATATATATATATATATCTCCATATATACACAATAATCAAATCAGAATATATATATATGTTTATGATGGGCGGTAGTGTGGCTGTGGCTGTGGTGGCGCTACTAGTGGCGGTGGTGGTGGTACTGGAGGGAGGCGGAGGGGAGGCATTCACGCTGTGCAATGTGACCGAGGAAGGTTTCGAGGCGTGCAAGCCGGCGTTGGTGCAGCAGCCTAACCCGGCGGCACCATCGCCGGAGTGCTGCGATGCGGTGTCGGTGGCGGACATAAAGTGCCTGTGCTCGTACCGGAATTCGACGGGGGGGTTGGCGCTTCTGGGGATCGATCCTGAGCTGGCCCTGGCACTCCCTGAGAAGTGCAATTTGGGGCCTCCTGTACAGTGTTGACCGACGACCACTTTGGAGTTTAATTTGTGGATGCATAATAATGCATAATTGCTTCTCTGTATGTTTTTAATTAATACTATAAGCTTAATTATTGCTGCTGGTTAATTAATGGTTATGACGACATGAATTAATTTGTATGCTATATATGCAATTAACATTGCGAATGAATTACTAGTATTTATGTCTCATTGTCAATTTGTCATATGGGGTGCTCCAGTCCAGTCCCCCTCCATTTCTTATTGCTTCTGTCCACAACTTATACTTCCTCCGTTCCTAAATAAATGCAACATACCCACATTTCACGTAATTCAATGCACATTTTTAATTCGTAATAACTCAAATTCCATACAAGTAAAAATTATGAAAATTTGATATTCTAAATCAATGCGATTAGACGAATCCAACAAGATCTCACTTGACTATATTTTATCTTATATAATTGTATTAAAAAGTCGAGTCAAAGCTACTCAATGAACAGTGACAAAAGTCAAAACGTGCAAATAAAAAAGAACGGAGGAAGTATTAATTAGTACTACTACACTTTTAATTTGTTTATTTCAGGATGGGAAACTTTGACAAACAAAATAAAAGAATCAATTGACAGATCTGAAATCTGGGTTGCCACTCACTTACTTATAAGTCACAACCCAATCCATGTTCTGTTCGGTTTGTGTTCCATACTTCTATTGATTGGATCAGTAGTACCTTTACTGGTAAAACTTAGCCCAATGTCTAGTCTGGTGAGCCTTCATACTGGTACTGGGCTGGGCTCGGCAGCTCAGCCCAAAATTTCTGTCCGGCCCATTCACCAAATTCATTTCACACCAATCATCATAGGAGTATTAGTACTCCCCGTTTAGAAAAGATATCTACATTGGTAAAATTGACACTATTCACCTAAACACTTTGATTTGAAGTTTTATCATAGATATACAAGTTAAAATATAGCCAAATGAGATCATGTTAGATTCGTCTCATCTTGTAGTTTTTAAATACCGAAGTTTTAGAATTTTTACTTCTACCGAATTTGAGTTATTAATGGTTTAAATTGTGCATTGGACTGCGTGCTGGGTTGGTCAGTAGCTATCTTTAAAAAACGGAGGAAGTACTATATTACGCCTACTATTTTATTACCAATTTATTATTTTTAACAACTTAAATCAGGGCATTGACACCCACATACCAGTGATAGGCCACGTCCCAATGAATTCTGTAACTAAATCAAAATATTCTTACATTAAGGATGTTTGGGAGTTGGTATATGTATCCGCTAGCGAATAACAGATTCGAAGAGAGAACTGTGAGACAATCTACTCTTCGAATCTGCTATCTGCGGGCTCTCAAACATCCCCAGTATACTTCGTATTTTTATTTTCTTTTTAGACCCAACGGGATTTCTAGTGCCTCTTTGTGAGTTTGATAGATTTTTTTCCAAGTAAAACAAAAGGGTTTCCCAAGCCTTTTTTGAGTTTTATAGATTTTGTATTGCAAATGTATGTTAATAAAATATGCTACTATACAAAAGAACATAAAATAAAATGACTGATGAGATGCGTGTGTCACTAGTGACAAGTGACAAGCAACCCAATTAATAGTCTATGCGGTGTGAGGTCGACAAGAAATTCCTATTCAAAAAGTTTGGTAATGAAGCAATTAGTATCCACAATGATTCACTATTCCACTAATTATTAATCATGCATGTGAACATGTATATCGTGTATGGATATTATTGCAATATTAAATAATTTTTTTAAATTTTTCCAAAAAATACTATACTACTACTAGTAGACGTCACTTGCGTTGCATGTCAACATTAGATTAGATGTATAGATTAGGATAATAAGTACGTAATAATGGATGAGATTAGTAGTTAGTTAAGCAGTCTTGGTAATAGGAGATTGACTGATATGACAGAGATTGAGATTGAGATTGAGAATGAGATTTGAGTGTGTGGACAAAAATGACCCTACCCATCCATGTTCCATTGTTCCTCTCCTCTCACTCAACCCTACCCACATTTATTAAACATTTACTACTATTTCAATACCTTTCCAGTTTCCCCATGCGTGCGTGCGTTTTGATTTGTCCATTCTCATTTCTTCCCCCAATCCTCTATTTTATTTATTTATTTATATTACTTTATAACACCTAGTCTAGCCGCATCCCTTCTAAATCTAAGGAACACTTTCATATGTCCCGTGATGTTTTTTTCCCCCCTTTAATTACAGATTTTAATTAATGTAAAATTTTAATTGGTATCCAATTATCCAAATATAAACGAGGTTAATTTTTTTTTTTTTCCCTCCTTACTAGCTAGCCAATTGGTATATACAGTGA
Organism: Hygrophila difformis; assembly: GCA_030278955.1. NCBI lineage: Eukaryota > Viridiplantae > Streptophyta > Magnoliopsida > Lamiales > Acanthaceae > Hygrophila > Hygrophila difformis. The sequence goes on from JAOANR010000001.1 coordinate 11,850,526, forward strand.
TGAGATGATGATTGATGTTGTGATGCCCCAAAACACAACAAGTAGCAAAATACGAATTTGAGAACATTCAAAATGCTCCCTGTACGTCCGTAGCTATATTTAAATTAATCAACCATTCCTAAAATATGAGAACAATAATTAAGCTTTAATAGTAGTAACATTTTGGAATTTGGAGTAAGGAGGCCAGCTTGTTTTCAACACTTTGGACCTGACGAGAAAGAAGAAAAACAAGATACATCAGCTTATATTGCTTTCACCTTTTATAAAAGCCACAAAAAAAAAAAAGATAAAAAAAGGACTTAAATTTATTATGCATTCTATGCTTGAATTTCACTTGCTGTATCAAAAAAAACAAAAAAAAACATTCATAATAATGTTACTATATTTACTAAAACGATAAATAAACTCATTAAGTTGAATATTTTGATGGAATATTATTGGCGAGCCTCCTCAAAATATTCAATGGGCACCTTTTGCTTTTTATGTCGGCCAAGTAATACTGTATACTGTTAATAATATTATTATCATAAATATATATATGTATTTTTGTGTAAAGAATATTTGTGCATGTATGGGTATTTTGTAGGGTTTGGAATGGGCTTCAACTCTGGATTTCTTCTTGATGTGACTTTGATATTGTCCTCGATAAATTTTTGTGTCCTTTTAAAGATTTTGATGTCTAATAATGATACACTCTTGCACTCCTCCATCAAACATTCCATGAAATTTTATTCAAATAAATAATGTTGGGGCCACAAAGGATAGTGAGCCATGGAGAGAAAATTGGGCCATAAAAGATGGGCCGAAGAAGGATTTCTAAAGAGAGTTGAGTTTGAGATCCATTGGGCCGAAGAAGCAAAAGAGAACGATCCAGAGCAGCAGGAGAGACTCGAAAGGAAGAAAGCTCCGGGAGGGAAGGATTTCGGCCGAAATGATATCAAGTCAGCCGATTGAAGCACAGTGGAGTCGACTTAGGGGAATCGGCCGGAGAGCGGTTATTTCAGCTCCGGCTATAAATAGGGGATGCCATGCACAAAATAAGAAAGATCAATCCAACCCCCAAAATCCCTTTATCAAATTTACTTCTTTGTATCTTTACTGCTTTCCTTTACTGCTTTCCTTTACAGTTTTTCCTAGATTCTAGCTTAGCTCATAGCGGTTACTTCCAAGTCCACCGTTGTTTCTCAACAACCGGTAGTTTGGTTCTAGTTTTTCCGGTGAATTCGCCGTTGTTTCTTAACAACAGGTAGATTCTCCATTGTATTTTGTTGCCATTTGAATACCAAAGAAGATTCAGTCAAGTTTGGGCGTAATTTGTCAAGTTTGGGCGCATTATCATTAATCCGGACCCGTAACCGGTTTGATCCTTTCTCCGGTAGCCTCCCTTGAGGAGAAAAAGGTCCTTTTGGCACACCAGGGCTTAAAACAGTGGCACGCCCAGTGCGACGCGAAATGGCATTCAAACAAGCAACTCCAGCAGTTAACACGGCGGCGAGGACTGATTTGCCGCCGATCCAGGAAGAGCGCGCAGCAGAAGCCGGAGAATTCTCCCCAGGGTTCCCCGGACCATCACACTTCCACAATCAGGAGTTTTCAAACGATGATTTAACCCCGTGGTTCCGAGATCAGGTTCAATTTATGGTTGAAGCGGCGGTTACTAATTCGGTTCGCCAAATAGAAGGCAATATCCTGGCAGCAATGCCAGCTATGTTCAGAGCCGAAATAGCGAGGAATATGTATCCGATGGGAACGCAGCAAGCTCCAATGGCGCAAAATCCACCACCTGCGATGCAAAATCCTCATAATTTTCAACAGCAGGCCTTTCGGCCGCCAGGAGGGCACGGACCTCGGCCTTTTGTCCTTCCGCAGCAAAGGTACGATCAGCAACAGAATCAACAGCCTCAACCAGTCGTTCAACCGCCTGCTCCAGTGGTCCAACAACAATACGCACCACCGCAGCAGAATCCACCACAGCTGGTTGACAGGGAGTTAATTGCTGAGATTATTCGTACTCAGTTTGGAAATATCATCGGCCAGGAGAATAGGCCGATGTATCGGAAACCTTATCCAGATTATATTGAGGAGCAGTATCCACTGCCTAGAGGAGTAAAGGTTCCAGATTTTAACACTTTTTCTGGAGAAGTCGGCCGCTCTACAATTGAGCATATTGGCCGATTTACAGCTCAATGCACCAGAATCGCGCAAAACGATTTTCACAAGCTGATATTGTTCAGCTTGCCGTTAACTGGCCCAGCATTTGAGTGGTACATCAATTTGCCAGCGGGATCGGTCAATACATGGGCTGAGATGGAGCGGTTATTCCATGACCGATTCTATAATACCAGTCCTGAAGTTTCGGTAGTTGATCTGACGTCAACCAAGCAGAAGGCGTCTGAATCAGTTACTGAATTCATTGAAAGGTTTTATGCAGTGAAGGCTCAGATGAAAACAATGCTGCCTGAGCATGAATATATTCAAATGCTGAAGCAGAATTTGAATTTGCCATCAAAGACAGATTGATGGTTACAAGACCAAGGACGGTGGCCGAATTAACGGCCGAAGCTATAAGGATGGAGACTTATTTGGCAGAACAAGCGGCTTTCAAATCAAGCCGAAGTCAAAGTGGAAGATCACAACCTATCCAGTCAGCTGCTTCATTTGCTGAGTCTCTGGATAGATGTGAAGTCCAGGAAGAGTACAACACGGATGACGTTCCCGCATTAGCCGAGGTTGCAAGGGCAGAATTAATCATAAAAAAGCCCATGACTTGTCCAGCACTTCGGCCAGCCAGAGGCAAGGAGAAACAAGGAGGAGATGAATCTCAAAGGTTTTACTCTTTCGACTTGTCACAAATGGACGAAATATTTGATTACTGTCAGAAGAACGGATTGCTTGAGTTTAAAGGAAACCATCCACAGCCCACCAAGGATCAATTGGAAGCCGGATGGTGCAGATTCCATGGATCGGCTACTCATTCCACGGCGGTTTGTGGACATTTTAGGAAGCTAATTCAGAAGCATGTCGATGATGGGAAGCTGAAGTTCCCAGATAGGCTTATGGCGATCGATAAGAATCCGTTCCCTGTTGCCAACATGGTGATGGTACATCCCGACCAGAATAGATCTGTGCATGACCGATTGGGGGAGCAAACATCATCTAGCAAGAATTCTGTGCACGATCGGCTTGGAGATCGGCCATCGGCTCAGAAGTCAGGAGTATGGAAACGATTAGGATCTCCGAAGGGAAAGGAGAAAGTTACAGATGTTTTCGACCGATTGGGGAATTATGAGGTAAAGGAATGGATCAAGCAATCGGAGAAACATCAGGAGATCGAGATCAGAGATAAGAGCGAGAGGCCAACGTTGAAAATCATAACTAACGGATGGGACTCAGAGATGAAGTTAACAGCTGACAAGCAGAATGGAAAAACTGTAAATCAGATCACAATTCCCGAAGAAGCTGTCAGTCCCGAAATGAAGAAGCTCAGAAGGCCACCAGCAAATACTCAGGTAGGCCGATGGGTCCAAAATTCCCCAGAAAAGAGGCATTTCGGCCAACGCCGATTTGACCATTCAGCCTGGAGGGCAGATGAGAGAAAAGTTCCGAAAGGAAAGGGATCATATCGTACGTTCAAACGAAGAATGCAACGGCTTAAAGCAGCTGCTGTTTCTGAGCAAGAGGAGTATGATATGATGTATATGGAAGAGGACTTCCAAAACGATTGTTCGTTCTCGGAAGGAGGAATACTCAATAGAGTATTTTCGGCTCGTTTGAAGTCCGAAGGGAAAGAAAAGAGGAAGCCGAAAGAAGGACAGGATCGGCTAAAGAACAAAACTGAATTTCGGCCGAAAGTAATACAGCCGAAAATAAAAAAAGAACAGCCGAAAGCAAAGGAAGAATGGAAGCCTATGCCAGTCCGAACAAGGGAATGGAAGCCAAAAACAAGTATTGTTCCGAATAGTGATACACTTTCAATCGGACAGTTCAAGTTCGGCTTCGGGTCTAGTGCAAACATGGTAGGAATGACCATAACAGCAGAGGAGGAGTACTGGTCTGATTCCGAACCAGCCGTGGTCTTCTGCCAGAAAGAGGGAGAATATTTTGGCGATGAAGAGCCCATTGTAGATTTCTGTTTCGCCAAACTTGAAGCATTTCGGCCTGAGGCCGAAACTGAGAAAGTAGTTGAAGAAGGCTATGAGGCGTTTGTCCCGGAAGCTCAACCAAGCACGATTCTACCGCCGACTGCAAAGATGTCTCAACATGTGAGACCTTTGTATGTGAAGGGTTGGGTCAATGGGAGACCGCTCAGAAGAATGTTTATTGACGGAGGAGCAACCGTCAATATCATGCCATTGGCTACATTGACAAAGATAGGCCGTTCAAAGGAAGATCTACTCCCTACAAGGATGAAAGTACTGAGTTTTGTGGGATCCCAAACCGCGGCCGAAGGGTGTATTTTGGTGGATGTAACGGTCGGAACGATATCGATTCCGACCATGTTCTTTGTTGTAGATGCCGAAGTTCCGTACGCGGCCCTTTTAGGCCGATGCTGGATACATACATCTCGTTGTTTACCGTCAACGCTGCACCAGAAAGTGTGGTTCTGGAAAAAGGATGGCACAGTTGAAGAAGTGGAAGGAGACCAACCTCCGTTTCCAGTCAGCTCAGCTGGCCGAATTGATGCGGTGTTATACGAAGAACCCATACAACCATTCCTAGCGGTGGTAGGGGATCGGTACCCGCAGGTTGTCGAGTGTGATTGGACAGATTTAGGGTTTGAGGTCAGATATCAGGCCGACGAACGGCCAGTCGAAGAAGAAAGTAAATGATGGATGCACAACCGAATCAAGCAGTCGAGTTCGAATCGGCCGAACTCGGAGTTTCAGACGACAAAGCAGGATGGAGTGAATTAATGGATGCAATTCCAAAACAAACACCAGATTTTAAAGCTCAAGACCCCTTGAAAATGGTCAAAGTTGGTACAGATGAGCACCCGAGGGAGATCCCATTGAGTGCAAATTTAGATCAGCAGATGACAAGCCGATTCAAGGAGGTCCTAATCGAGTTCAAAGATTGTTTCGCATGGGATTATACAGAGATGCCAGGACTGGAGCGATCGATTGTCGAACATAGACTGCCAATCAAAGAAGGGTTCAGGCCGCATAAACAGCCGGCCAGGAGGGCAGCGCCCGAAATAGTTCCAAGAGTAAAAGAGGAAATAGAAAAATTGTTAGCGGCCGGATTTGTGAGGCCAGCTAAATATATAGAGTGGTTATCGAATATTGTTCCTGTAATAAAAAAGAATGGGAAGTTGAGAGTTTGTATCGATTTCAGAAATCTTAATATAGCCACTCCTAAAGATGAGTATATGATGCCTATTGTTGATTTGTTGATTGATTCGGCCGCAAAACAGGGGATGTTGTCATTCATGGATGGATATTCAGGATACAACCAAATCTTTATGGCCGAAGAAGATGTTCATAAAACTGCATTTCGGTGCCCGGGAGCCATAGGAATATACGAATGGGTAGTAATGCCATTCGGTTTGAAGAATGCAGGAGCTACTTATCAAAGGGCCATGAATTACGTTTTTCATGATCTAATAGGGGAATGTGTTGAAGTCTATATTGATGATGTCATGGTCAGATCTAGAGATATGAAAAGCCACTTGGACGATTTGCAGAGGGTGTTCGCAAGAATGAGATTACATGGAGTGAAGATGAATCCAGCTAAGTGTGCTTTTGGAGTGCAAGCAGGAAATTTTCTTGGGTTCTTGGTACACAATAAGGGCATAGAAGTCGATGCGAATAAGACCAGAGCAATCCGAGAAGCCGGGCCTCCACATGATAAGAAGAGTCTGCAGAAATTCCTTGGAAAGATCGGTTTCTTGAGGCGAATTTTGGCAAATGCGGCTGGAAAGTCGAAACCATTAACCGATTTACTAAGGTTAAAGAAAGAGGAGGAATTCATATGGGGAGGTGATCAACAGAGAGCCTTTGAGCAATTGAAGCAAGCTTTGGTGAATCCACCAGTGTTGGTCCCTCCAGTTTTGGGTCGACCGCTCAAATTATACATAGCAGCGGCCGAAGAGTCTATTGGAGCGTTGTTGGCTCAAGAGGACGATGAAGGAAGAGATCGGGCGATTTACTATCTAAGCCGAATCCTTAGGGATGCCGAATTAAGGTACTCGCCGATTCATAAATTGTGTTTAAGTCTTTATCATGCATGTCAAAAGTTGGAATATTATATTCAACCACGGCAAGTGATATTGGTAGCTTCGGTTGATATAGTAAAAATTATGATGAATGATCCGATCAGTAGCCGAAGAATGGCCAAATGGGCCATGAAGTTAAATGCATATGACTAGGGGTGGGCATTTTTTATCGGGTATCGGGTACCCGACCCGAACCCGACATGTCGGGTTCGGGTATTGTCGGGTTTTAAAATTAAAAACCCGATAGATCGGGTACCCGAACCCGATATTAATTGATCGGGTCGGGTATCGGGTTATGATTAACTACCCGATCGGGTATCGGGTACCCGATAATATAAGTAGTATATTTCAGATTTTTCATCTTCCTTTAAGTTCCCCATAAACCATTAACTCCCATCGGTCATCCCATAAGTCTTTCTAGAGAGTTGAAACTCATGGTCGGACTTTGAATTGGTTTATGGAACCTTGTGTATTGATTTTGCATAATCCATCTGTCAGTGATCTGACTGTCATGCCCACAATACATGACCAATCAGAGCAACAAAATGCATAATGGAGGTAATTAAAATGAATTTTTTGGATAATCTAGTTTGATGGCGCTTACTAATTATTGATATCCCCATGTGCCACTTTTTGCAGCTAAACACGAAATAAGTATTGTGATTACTTTCTGGGTTCTTTTTATACATGTTCTTGTAAATTTTATTTGCTTTCTATTTTAAAAATAGACCTTCATGAGACATCTTTGAACAATCTGGTTTGATGCTACTTACTAATAGTTTAAAAAAGTGCCACTTTTTGAAGCATGAACAAAGTGTCGGGTATCGGGTACCCGACATAACCCGACCCGACTTCATCGGGTACCCGAATATCGGGTACCCGCTTTTGTGCGGGTCGGATTCGGGTAGGCATTTTCAAAACCCGACACTGTCGGGTACCCGACTTTCAGATACCCGAACCCGATAACCCGACCCGATGCCCACCCCTACATATGACTTGAAATATCAGCCACTTAGGGCTATGAGAGGGCAAATTGTAGCCGATTTTTTGGCCGATCATGTGATGCTCCCAGTGTCCGAGGACATCGGGGATCAAGTTCGGCCGAAAGAAATAAATGAGGAAGGAATCGTATATCTGCAACCATGGATAATGATGTTCGATGGTTCAAAAGCAGCTTCAGGAGTTGGAGCAGGGTTTATTCTACATACACCGGAGGGCAAGATATACAAGTATTTCGTACAGTTACCGAAGTCATACACGAATAACCAAGCTGAATATAAGGCATTAATCTCGGGATTACGACGACTTATAGAAGAAGGAATAAGAGCTATCGTAATCAGAGGAGATTCACAAGTGGTTATTCAGCAGCTGTTAGGAGATTTTTCGGTCAAAAGTTCCCAATTAATCGGATTGTATGAAGAAGCAATCGGTTTGTTAGAAGAATTCGACGAGGTATACATCGAATATTTTCCAAGGGAGAAAAACGAATCAGCTAACGAACTGGCTCAGCATGCAGCTAGGTATCGGCTGATGCCAATAGCGGGAAATTTGGAAATATATTTGGCCGAAACTGAAAAGGCCGAATGATAAAAAAGATAGCACAGACATTGGAAAATCCATCCGAAGCTAGTCCAGTTGAGAAGCAGAAGGTGATGGATTATATAGTGATAGGAGGGTTACTCTTTAAGCGAGCCATTGATGGAGTGTTACTCAGATACGTCGGAGAAGAAGATGCTAAAAGAGTAATGGGAGAAGTCCATGAAGGAATATGCGGCGCACACCGCGCAGGAAAATCGATGAAATGGAGTATTATTCGGCTGAGATATTATTGGCCAAATATGGGAATTGATTGTGAGAAATATGCCAAAGGATGCCGCGAATGTCAGAAGCACGGGCCAATTCAAAAGTTACCGGCCGAAGAAATGCATCTAATGATTAAGCCATGGCCATTTCGGGGATGGGCTATGGATATAATTGGGAAGATCCATCCTTCTTCATCGAAAAGGCATGAGTTTGTGCTAGTGGCAACGGATTATTTCACAAAATGGGCCGAAGCTCAGGCATACGTCAGCATTTCGCAAGAAGAAGTGATCGAATTTATTAAGAGGCAGTTGATATATAGATTTGGAATTCCACAGACGATTCTAACAGACAGATGAACTGTATTTGTGGGAGAAAAAGTCAAGGCCTTTGCGAAAGAGTATGGGATAAAGATTGTGCATTCGTCGCCATATTATCCACAGGGTAATGGACAGGCAGAGGCCACGAATAAGCAGTTGATAGGAATTATAAAGAAAATGATAGAAGATCAACCAAGAAAGTGGCATGAGAAGTTATCGGAAGCATTATGGGCTTATCGAAATGCCAAGACTTCAGCCACTGGATTTACACCATTTCGGCTGACTTATGGAATGGACGCAGTACTTCCAGCCGAAATAACAGTGCCGACCTTAAGAACAAGCCAAGCAGATCTAATGACGGCCGAACAATATGATTGTGCGATGAAGAATGAATTATAGGAAGTTAATTCTGATCGGGTGCAAGCTTTTGAGAATTTGCAGAAAAATAAAGATATTGTGGCCGATTGGTATAACAAGCGAATCCGTGTGAAACGATTTGAAGTCGGCGATTTAGTTTGGAAAGTTATATGGCCACCTAAACAGAAGGATGGCCGATTAGGTAAGTGGAGCCCCAATTGGGAGGGGCCGTTTATTGTTCAGACGAAATTACCGAATGGAGCATACATGTTGGTGGATGAAAATGGCGAACATATGTCAAATCCAGTAAATGCAAGATATATGAAGAAATATTATCCATCAGTGTGGGATTAAACATCAAGTGAGGCGAAAAAGTAAAGATTTTATTGCATAAACAAGCATTACAAAAACGGTACTACTTCGGCCGAGGACGGCGTCGATAGTCCGAAATTACAATATACAAGGGAAACGTCCTATGCCAAGTGGGCATATACAAGGGAAAGGTCCTTGAAGGATGCTCAGCCTTGTAGAAATGCCGCTAAAACTATCGGCAAGACAGAAACAGGGCACAGTTGCTTGCCCCAGAACAGTATTGCCGATTTAAGTCCTACCACCAAACTTCTACTCCTAGATACGCTATAACGAATGGTACAATGTCCCAGAGGTAGAAGTCAAACTCGGGTACATCATCCGCACGACCTCAGACAGAAGTAGGAGGAGTGCAGCGAGGCAGTCACCCAAAAACGGTGGAAGGGGGGAGGGATGGAGAAATAACTAGGGGTAGTTATTCCCCCCATTAGAAGGTCCGACCGGGTATGCAACCGCAAAGTCGAAAAGAGGAACACATCCGCATAGCCGTCGAGACCTGCATTTGGAATAATAAATGAAGATCCTCGCCCATACTAGCATGATGAGAGGGGTGTTAGCTGAACTCGTGCCACATGGGCTGAAAGTTTTCGTATCACGTCTGGAAATCCTTAAAGATACATGATCCAGAAACCATGGGGGCACTAGAGATAAGGGATTGAATAAAGGAAAAATGAAAGCCATACCAAGTTGAAGAAGCGATAGATAAACATGGATAAAAGCCAGGTATTTATAGAAGAAGGATAAGTACATGGCAGAGGAAGCGGTCAATATTAAATGTTATTTATGGGAAAACATTACAGCTGATTCCCGGAAAAAGCTGCTAACATCCAGGAATCAGTAATGAAGAAGACCGAAGAAATCGTGAAATGAATCAGATACGAATCATATAGCAGAAATAAAAAGATACGAATCCAAGTACATTCCGTCGGCCAATACAATTTACAAAAAAAAAAGGGCCGACAACAGTTGGTGGAAATAGCCGAAATTCATATGCAAAAGCAAAACAGGGCGAAATTTCGGCCCATATACACAGTCAAATAACACAAAGGAAACTAATGATCAGCGTTGTCGTCAAAAAGGATATCGTCGTCCAATCCTTGGAGAGCGTCGATAGAAGGGTTAAGTGTAGACACCATCAAATCTGAACCCGCTGTCGAATAAGGGCCAGGAACGCTGCTTGAAGAAGGACGATGGGTGGCTAAATTAGCGCCAACATCAGACTTCCCTGAGACAAGTAGGAGAAAAGGGACGATGGAATAAGAGGACATAAAGAGCAATCAAATGACAAAAGGGAAAAAGGTAGAGTACCTGCCGGAACTTTTGAAGATGAAGGAACATCACCCGACGGGGAAGATTCCGTCTCCGACGGGTCCAAAGGGAATAAAGTTGGAGGAGAAAGAACATGAGCAGTACTCTTCCCACCAAGGCTTTTGATAGCCGTATCAAGGTGGCCAACCAAAGATTGAGTATCGGCCCACTTCTCCTGAAAGGTACCAATTATGTAGTCATTGAAATTTGACCGCAGGGACAAGTAAGAAGCATTCCGGTGGGAGTCCAAAATCTTTGCTTTAGGAGCTTCGGCCGTTTGACGGAGAGATTTAATTGATCGTTTCAAACCGGCCGATTTCTGTCTAGTTTGATCTAGAACTAATTGCAGCTCCTGTTCCTTTTGTTGAAGTTTAGCTATTTCAGAGCGGATCGAAGAAAGATCCTCGGAGTACTTATGCTCCTGGGATTCTATTTCAGAAAGGATATCCATTTGAGCCCGATACTCCACCGAATAGTTGTTGAAAATAACTTGAGAAGTTGCCACGGCTTCACGTTCGGCGGCAAGTTTGCTTCGCATCTCTAAGTGTGCTCTCAGTTCTTGATCCAAAGAAACGACAGACTTCATAATCGTCTGAAGAGGGCCATTCAGGTTCAACAGACCATCTCCTCATGGAAGTGCTGTTCCAGATGGGACAAAAGAGGATTGGTTTCGGATTGACAAATTCTACATCGGATTGCCTAGCGATCATGTTACACAACTTTCCTAAACAATCTTCGAGATGTGCTGAAGGGTCTGACGGGAGAGAGGTCGAAGACACAGGAGAAAAGAATTCATCCAAGACATGCCGATCAGGAAATGGAGACGAAGGGGCCGAGTCGGCAGAGGTGTTATCGACAGTCGTACCACCAGGTATAGGATCAAGAGATGCCAAAACCGCCGAAGATGGAGGTACAGTAGAATCCCCGACTGGCTGGAGGAGGTCAACAGAAGAAGAGATAATAGGATCAGGTGAAACATGATCCTCAACCAATTGCCGGGGTTCGGCCAAAGAAGGATCAATGGGAGCAGCCGAATCAGTAGCACCAGTCGAAACACGGGGGTCAGCGATAAGGAAATCCGAAGCTGCGGTCGAGACAGGCGAAATGGTGGACAATGGTAGAGCAGAAGAAATCTAAGGAAAAAAAATGAACGAATGATGATCGGATGAAAAAGGGGAGTGCAAAAAAAAAAAAAAAAAAAAAGAGAAGGAGAAGAGAAGTGGAAAAACAACAAACCATAAGGCCAGCGGAGGGAATTCTGCCGAGGGGAGAACGAGAGGAACGCTTCCGAGATTGTACATGAGGAAGAGAGCTGACAAAAGGGGCCGAAGACGAAGCAGGTCTTTTTCGGCCAGGATCCGAAGTAGAAGGACGGAGGATACCTAAGTTCAAAATGGCAACCGAATGAAGAACACAAGATGGAAAGAAGATAATAGTTAAGAAAAAAAAGCATACCTGGGCGAGAAGAAGAAGGCGAATCAAGACGACGTTGGAGAGTGGAATCCGGTGACGACAGAGGATAAGAAGAGAAAGGCAAAATGGGCAAAAAACCACTCCGACGCAGTAGTGGGTTGAGATCAGCACTAAAGAAAGTACGAGCAACACCGTCCCACCAAAGCCGAAAACGAGACGTGGAAAGCCCAGGGCGAACAAGGAATTTCGGAACATCAAAACTGATTAAACGCCGATGATGAGTAGAACATAGCCGGCGGCTGGAAGAGGGAGTAAGTCGTTTGTCAACCCGACAAGCCTCTACCAAATCCTGGCCGAAACCAAATTGGCGGCTAACCAAATGAGGATTATAAACCTCAGAAGGAATGGTAGCATTTGGAAGAGCCATAGAACCATTGAAAATATGACGAGGAAGAATGCAACGATTCCAAACTTGAGCGAGAGGTAAGGGAAGGAGGTCGCCAAAAGGAGCAATGGCAATCTCTTTCACCCAAGTAAACTCGGTTCCCCGATAGTGATACTGAGAAAAGGATTAATCAGCAGTTCGGCCTAAGAAATAACTGATCCAATGAGGAACCGGCATAGCGGGAAACGATGTCCCTAGAAGATCGGGGCCAACAAAATAGTCAGGCCGAATGTCATGGGGAGGGAAACCAGAAATGTCACGGAAATGCCAAACCAACTATAAGTGAAGAAACCATAAAGGACCTCGAGCCTTGTCTGAGGATCCTTTCTCCCAACCCGAAACAGTAGCCGATATGCCTGCATATAGATGAGCCAGGAAGAAATCGGCCAATGGTAAGGTGTCATTGGCAATAATCGCAGAGGCCAGAGGAAATGTTTCAAGAACAGCCCCTTTAGAAGAAGAGCACCAGAAGAACCGCGTCAGAAAATACATCAAGAAAGCCAATGGTTCTTGAGAGTGAGGAACGGGAGAGGAAGCATCACTCTGATGGTTACTATCCAATTACTAAAAGAGTTGGAAGACGGGAAACCAGTGGACTTCTCTGTAGGGCGAGATTCAGAAGAAACACCGAGATTATCCCCGCGAACGTAAAGACTTAAGAGGAGTTTCACATCCTGAATGGTGGGGGTCATCAACCCCCAGGGAAAACAAAAGCAGTTCACAGAGGGATTCCAAAAACACAAAAGTGCCTGAATGGGGCGAAGGTCAGTCGGAAAAGGGAAAGTACTGAGAACGATCAATCGACGGATAGAAGAGTTGGACCAGGAACTGCGGCAATGAGGCTCGAGATGACGGTACCAAGCCACGTAATCTGCAGGGGGTGAAGACCAGTTAGGAAAGGGTGAAGCGAAGAGTCGAGAGGAGAAATAAGAGGAATATAGGGGTATATAACGGTTTTCAGAGAAAATACGAGCAGTACACTCATCGATTTCTTCAGGAATACCCAATGGGCCTAAGGAGTAGAAGTTTTCAGGAAGATAACGAACTGCAGAATGAGAGGCGAAAGAGCTCTCAATCTTGAGGAGTTCTGACGAAGGAACGGGAATGGATTGGGGATCCATTGAAGAAGACGAGTTGAAAAAAAAAAAAAAAGGAATGAAGTTGAAGAGACGGTTTTATGCTGGAGGTAGAGGTAAGTGGTGACGGGATTCCTCGAAAAGAAGAAATAACCGTCAGGAAGGACGAGAAAAGAAATTACTTGAGCTCTTTTCCAGACAAAAAACCGCCCAAGTAAGGAGGGCATCTGTTGGGGCCATAAAGGATAGTGGGCCACGGAGAGAAAATTGGGCCATAAAAGATGGGCCGAAGAAGGATTTCTAAAGAGAATTGAGTTTGAGATCCATTGGGCCGAAGAAGCAAAAGAGAACGATCCAGAGCAGCAGGAGAGACCCGAAAGGAAGAAAGCTCCGGGAGGGAAGGATTTCGGCCGAAATGATATCAAGTCAGCCGATTGAAGCACAGTGGAGTCGACTTAGGGGAATCGGCCGGAGAGCGGTTATTTCAGCTCCGGCTATAAATAGGGGATGCCATGCACAAAATAAGAGAGATCAATCCAACCCCCAAAATCCTTTTATCAAATTTACTTCTTTGTATCTTTACTGCTTTCCTTTACTGCTTTCCTTTACAGTTTTTCCTAGATTCTAGCTTAGCTCATAGCGGTTACTTCCAAGTCCACCGTTGTTTCTCAACAACCGGTAGTTTGGTTCTAGTTTTTCCGGTGAATTCGCCGTTGTTTCTTAACAACAGGTAGATTCTCCATTGTATTTTGTTGCCATTTGAATACCAAAGAAGATTCAGTCAAGTTTGGGCGTAATTTGTCAAGTTTGGGCGCATTATCATTAATCCGGACCCGTAACCGGTTTGATCCTTTCTCCGGTAGCCTCCCTTGAGGAGAAAAATGTCCTTTTGGCACACCAGGGCCAAAAACAAATAAATATAGAATTTTTTGCTAATAAATATAGATATTACTACTAATAAATTGAAAGATGAAGGGAAAAAATAATTACCTTAGGGGATATCTACCGTACCTGTTTATTACTCCATTCATACATCATTTCGCGAGACTTTTATAGAGTGAGCTTTCAAATAATCCGAAAATACCAAATCAACCGGAGAAAAAAAAAAAAAAAGTTACGGCATGTCGGGTAGCAAAACTCATTTGGCGGATCAATTTGATTATTGCTTGTGGGGAGGCCACGTAGTGTGTGGCCCTTTTGAGAGATTCCCAAAACCCATATCCCATATCGGAAGAATGGAGAAACATAACCTTAAATATAAGAGTCCACCTAACTCTGTTAGTATGAAGCTTTTTAGGAGATGTCCGGAAACAAAACCGTAAGGGCGCAACCCAAAGTGTGGACTGGACAAATACAGTGTATTTTTTGGCATTTTTTTGACTTTTATAAAGTGAAAATAGATGTATTTAATTTATTTAAAATTGATAAGTGGTCTACCAAAGGCAGTTGGGCTGAGTGGTATGGAGCTCTGACAGCTTAAGCAAAGGTCTCGGGTTTGAGTCTTTGTGTATGTAGAATTTTGCTTTGGGAGAGGCAACCCTTTAATGCCCACCAGATTCTTGGATTAGTCTTAGGTACAATGTGGCATGAGGATACCTTGGTGTATTCACATCAAAAAAATAAATAAATAAATTGATGAGTGGTCTAAGAGACGGATCGACAATACCCAATTAATGTTACGAAAGTACCCAATCTGGCAATCTCTAGATAATTTTTTTGGCATAATCTCTAGATAATAAAACTGTTTAAAGTTTTAATTAAAAAAGTATTATTATTAGTTAATAAGATAAAACTAATTATAGATTGCCAATGTAGCGACAATACTAAGAAATACTACTATTGGTAATAATTAGACGCACACCCTTAATTCAAATTCCATCACTGAAAATTGCAATGGGTTTGTTGCGACGTTATTAAGTTTTCATTTAATATAGTATATAAGTTGGAACCGGTTTGTGTGCAGAATTCTGCATATGCACCCTGATGTACAAACCCAAAAAAATGATGCATATAATAAAACCCGCTCTTTACACAGGAAACCCTTCCTCTGTTTTGTGCATCTAAAAGAATCGCACCCAATGAAGAAATCAATTCAAAAACCTAGAAGATTTTGTTTTCGAATTAGATTTAGAAGATTTTGTATCCAGATTTAATTGGGTAGAATATTTCTTTGCCACGATGAGTCAATTGGGGTTTCCAATCTGGAGCAGCAGAACGACATCGTCGTCAAATTCCACCACTGCTGCGCAGCGTCGCCTCCACCTCTATTGCACAGAGGCGTCGCTCGTCTCTCTCTCGCACTCCCATCCCTTCACCCGCTCCATCCCGTCGCCCCTCCTTCAACCGGCACCCCTCCGCCGCTCCCTCTCTTCCCGTCGCAATTCCCGGCCCTGCCTTTCGCCTTTCGCGACTGTGAGTCGCAACGCCTCCATAGAAGACGCGAGCCGGCGACGCCGCCCACCATCCTTCATTGCGCCGCCGTCACTGCCCTTGCCGGTCGGCGTCCTCCCCTTTTCACCGCTACTGCCCTGTGGGTTTGGTAAGGGATAGCTTTTACCCTTTCGTTGTTCTGTAAATACTTGGTGATATTGGGCATTTTTTGGTTTAAGTTTTGCACTACTGTTTTTTGAGCTTGATTGGGCATTCTTTGATTTCATTTGTAATTGCTGAGTTCACATTGCAAAATTGAATTGGACTGTTAATGTTGGGCAAAAATTTTGTGTGCTTTCTTTTGACTTTCTTAACATATTGATTTTCATTTACCGGTGTTTAATTTAGAAATTTGATAATTAAGATCTAGTGGTGGACAATGAGCAAACATGGAAAACTTGAATAGCCTAAAAAGGCATTATTGGATGAGTTTTCAGTGAGTCATATTGAAAAACATAACAATGTGATCAACTTAAAAAATACAGGACTCCGATGATGCACCTGCACAATTAAGCATGTGCAACGTGCTTCCATATGTTGTAATATGTTGTAATGTGTTGTCTGTATATATATACAAATGATATGTGTGTTCATATATATGATGCGAGATGAGAACGGCCAATGTGTCTTTGGGGCTTTCGATGATGGGCAGCAGGATATATGTGATGTCTACATATAGAGAAGTGATGTCGGGCCGCTATCGATGATGAGGGCATGGTGTATATGATGCCTACATATAGAGAAGTGATGTCTATGGGGCTTTCGATGATGGGGGGCATGGTGTATGTGATGACTGATGCCTATATATAGAGAAATGATGTCTGTGGGGCTTTCAATGATGGGGGGCAGGGTGTATATGGTGTTTATAAAACTGAATGGAGGTCGAATTTTAAGTTTAAAGTATGAGTGTATGCAAGCCGGATTTTCTGGTTTTCTACTTAAAAATATATATATATATATTGCATCAATAGTGGTGGTATGATGAACCTTAAAAATGTAGAAGTGATATTTGCCTTCATATATATGATATGTGATGAATATTTGATGATTATGTGGAAACATGCATGATTTTTTTTTTCTTCACCCAATGCGTATTGAATATCGTTTTTTTTCCCTTTAACAGGGTCCATATCATGCTAACAATGACAGGAAAGAGTGGCTGACTCTGAGGCATGAGTTTCTAGGAAGGAAATTGGAACAGTTGAGGGCGGAGGAAGTAGCCTGTTAGAAAGAGTATGAAGCAACTGACATTAAATTGTGGACACATTTTGTAGAAAATGAGGTAGATGATGGATTGGAGCAGGGGTTTGAGCAGGCTGTTGCTGGCATTGCTGTTGCTGTTGCTGGCATTCACAAATCTCAATTCGTTCGTAATGCTTTCTCCAGATGTATTTAGGTTTTTTTTTATTTTTTATTATTATATATATAATTGGTTCCACAATTTATTAATGAGAGGTTATGAAGTCATGTTTTTAGGGATTTGATTCAATTACATATTTTGGGGATTTGGGATAATGTAACAATTTAAATATGCCATCACTTCTAGAGTAGCAAACATCATGGTGCACATGCAGACAAGTTCTCAATCTGCACCGTATCTCTTCCGATATAAGTTGATGGATTAGAGATCCAGAATCCTCATCATTATTTCATAATTAATTATAATAATTGACTGATGTAATTCCTAAGGAGCCACCATATGAATATGATTGTGACATAACAACATGAAATTTTATTAATATTTTTGCTGCTTAGCTTCATTTCAAATAATTGATCAAATATATCTTTGCCACACTTATTTACTACACACGGACTACCAATAATATCTAACCATAATTATATACATACACACACGACATATAATATAATTAAAAAAACAAAACAAAAAAAAAAACTTTAGAAACGCTCCAAGCTAAGGGTTGAATGTTATTGTTGCTGAAAAATTGACAATTTATATGTTTAATATATTTGGCTACAAGTTTATCGATCCACTTTTAAATTGAAATTTGTAATATTCAAACCCTACTTTAATTCATGAGTAGCTAAAAATGTAAAACACAATATTGAAGAGATAAATACTTCCTCTGTTTTTAAATGTTTGCTACGAACCCACATAGCACGCAGTCCAATTCACATTTTAAACCACTAATAACTCAAGTTCGTATAAGTCAAAATTCTAAAAGATCGATATCTAAAAACTACACGACGAGAATAATCTAACAAGATCCTACTTGACTATATTTTAACTTGTATAACTATGATAAAACTTTAAGTTAAAATGTATGCGTAAACAGTCTTGGAAATTCAAATGAAGCAATCTTTAAAAACCGGAGTAAAGTATATAATTATAACTAGCTACCAACAATCACAACTCATTAATAATATTATACTATTAATTAATATAACAACTATGTACATGGAGTATATAATTTCTTATTAATATAAACTCCATTCATTGCTAAGTAAATTAAATGATTGATGGTGAAGTTAGAATTCCTGGTTCTTACATCACTGGTTTCATTCAATTCGCCCTTTAAAATATTAGTAGCAAATTAAAACTGTGAGGAATTTTTATTAGGAAAAGACATCACATCACCCGTGTCTGGTACTATACGTGTAAAAAGACATTATTAAGTTTATATAAAAAATTAAATTAGGGAATCAGATTCCAATAATAATAATAAGATGAGGATAAGAAAAAATATATACTCTATAGTCTATATAATTAAGAAAGAATTAGGCTCCACAAATGACGAGATAAGACATTAATTAGATAATAGGCAGAGAGAGCTTTCAATATAGTGTCATGCTCATTATTCTTCAGAGTCCACAGATACCTTCTCTTTATTCATATACCGGGATTATTATTTAATTAATTAATTAATATCCCCTCTCAATTTTAATATATGTGTCGGAATAAGGACCTGATAAATTAGTGATTAAGTCCCTTAATTTTTCCATTCGATCCCATATATTTTCCCTTTATTCTATTGAAATTTTTTAGCTATTAAACTGTATGAATTTTTATACACTGTAAAAAGTCAGTGAACTTTATTTGGAGCTGATGTATTTTCTAAATTTACCACTTTTTAAAATTATATAGAATCTCAATTGAATACTCTAATATGCTAAAAATTACTCCCTCCGTCCAACTTAAAATGTCTTTTTTTTTGTACACAATCCAATGTACTTTTTTAATCGATCATATCTAAAAATATATAAAAGTAAAAAATGATACTATAAAATATATATTCTAAAACTATACGATTAGACAAATCTAACAAGATCAAACTCGAATATTTTTTTCTGAATATATACATATAAAAATATTGAGTCACGGTTTAAAAATGAACAATATCAAAAAGTCAAAACAAGATATTTCTATTGTAACGAATGGATTACTATAAATAGTAAATATTTTTAATTCTAACCATTAAACTCTAAATCTTACTTGTTAAATCTCCCCCAAACACCCCCCCCCCAAAAAAAAAACAAAAAAAAAAAATAAAACTTTACTCCTAAATTATGAATAGTATCTCTCCTCCAAGATTTCCCATCCTTTCAAGAATCCAATTACTAGCACCACATGTCTACTGACTCTTCCATGGAGGATCACGGCGGGCTTCCGCCAGAACCACCCGATCCCAGAGGTGCTAAGCGAGCGAGACCATCCTATAGTGAGATAACACAACGTAATGCTCGACGCGAGGCCGGCTTTCTTCACGTCGTCTTGGACAAAGACTCTGATCCCATGATAGGAGATGAATCCGACATCACAAGAGTTGTGGAGAATGGCATCCCCAAATTCATTCTCTCCAAGGCCTTTAAAGAAAGTTTGATTCGGCAATGGAGTACTTCTGTGATCATCAAAATTATCGGCCGGAACATCTCTTACAATATCCTGAAATCCAGACTCGAGAAGCTCTGGCCAGCTTCCTCCAATGTTCCATTGATCGATCTTGACAATGGCTTTTTCATTGTTAAATTTCAACAGAAGGACGATGCCATAGCTGCCATCACCGGAGGGCCGTGGATGCTTCTTGAAAACTACATGCATGTAGAAAGATGGCATGAAAAATTTAACCCCCTTTCCCACCAAATTACTTCCTGTGTGGCTTGGGTCCGAGTCCCTCGTCTCCCCATATTTCTTTATAACAGAAAGATCCTCTATGATGCTGGTTCTGATATAGGTGAGGTATTGAGTATTGATTTTAATACGGATAAAGCCTCAAGGGGGAGATTTGCTCGCCTTGCAGTCCGAATTGATATGTCTAAACCGCTCGCCACTTACTTGATTGTTGATGATTGGAAAGTTCACGTGGAATACGAAAATCTGAGGACTATTTGCTTCCATTGTGGGAGATTCGGCCATTCTCGTGACAAATGCCCGAACATTGTATCCAAGAAATCCACTCCGGCAGCTCCCATCACCCGTGAGCAAGAATCGCCATCCTCGCCAACGGAGAAGCATTCTTTCGGGCCGTGGATGATAGCCAAACCTCGTCGCCGCCCCCAAATTAGGCCTTCAGACCCATTGCAACCCCCTCCTCAACATTCCAGAGGAAACCGCTTCTCCTCTCTCAATGATGTATCTGAGCCGGAACCTCTCTCCCCTTGGCATCAGCCTCCAATCCCTTCTGTGACGAACATCAGATCGTCCTCCTCTCCACCTCGTCAATCTCCCCGCACTTTCCATCCTCCCCAGATCCCCAAATCCATTCCCATTGTCCCTCCCACTCGCCACCCAACGTTCATTACCCCAAACTCTAACCCTGGCCCTAATCCCAATTTGGTGATGACTCCTGCCCATGGGACGCTTCAACCGTCAGGAGCTGTTTCCAGACCCTCACCTTCCTTACTCCCCTCCGACAGACACACTGTGGTTTCGGTTGACGACCCTTCCACTCGGTCCAGCCGAAGGTTTCGTGATCCGCTCTTCTCTAAAACTGGCCGCCCACCAGACCCATTGCAGATCACGGTTTCTGATCCCATGGACATGTCGGAACCTCTGGATTGAGAAAGGGCTGCAAGCGTGCCGCCTCCTACGACTCATTGATTCTTCTTTTTTCCTTTTTTGTTATTCTTTTCTTGTATTCTTTGTTTCTGCATTCAATTTACACATGAATTTCAATATATGTTGCTGGAACGTACAGGGTGCTGGATCGGATTCCTTACGACGGGAGGTTAGAGACCTCGCTTTTACCAGGAATATCGAACTATTCACTATTTTTGAACCACGTATCAATGGCCTCCGTGCTGATCGTTTTATCCGGAGGTGTCAATTTCCTCATTCCTTCAGGGTTGAAGCGGCTGGCTTCGCTGGTGGCATCTGGATCTTGTGGAATGATAATATCCATGTTGATATTGTCGAATGCCATTCCCAATATGTTGATATGCGTGTGCAGTCGGATTCATCCCTTGTCTTCATCACTATGGTCTATGCGGCCCCAAATAAATTTAGTAGATCATGGCTATGGCCGCAACTTTCTAGGATCAACATCAACAGGAGTGAGCCATGGTTAGTGGGGGGAGACCTCAACTGTATAGCCAGCCTGAGTGAAGCTCGTGGAGGTCACTACTCTCTCCTTACCACCTTGGAACTTAGGGAATGGATTGACAACTCTGAGTTGCATGATCTTCAAACATTTGGCAGCCAGTATACATGGGCGAGAGGAATGATCAGGCGCCGGCTTGATAGGATTCTTGCCAATAAAGAATGGCTCAACACCTACCCTTCTAGCACCGTTGAAGTCTTACCCCGTTTGCATTCAGACTATGCTCCTCTTTTTCTCAGCATTGCAGCCGGGAATCTCCACAGTAACACTTCTCAAAATCACATTTTCCGATTCCAAGTGGCCTGGCAGAACAAATCTATGTTTCATAATATTTTGAAATCAGTTTGGAATCAGTTTGGTCCAGCTCATTCTAAACTCTTCACTCTTCAGAGGCAGTTGTCTGTTTGGCATAAGGATCAATCCCTACTTCAAAGGCGCAGAAAGAGCAGAATCAGGGCAAGGATTCAGGGTATTGAAAGAAATTCCAGGTGGGAGAAAGACCGCTTTTTACATAGACTTCACAATCAACTCTCTTTGGAACTTGATAAAATCCTTGCTCTTGAGGAAACAACCTGGATTCAGAGAAGTATAAAGAATTGGGACCATGCAGGCGATAGGAATTCCAAATTTTTATCATAGCTTCGTTAAAAATCGCGCTGACAAGAAACGTATTACTCTTCTCGAGGATTCTAATGGCCTGGTGCATCATGGTGAAGAGAACATACGTAACATGGTGGCAGATTTCTTCACTAAGCTTTATATGACATTCCTCCCAGACATAACTCTCATTCCGAGCTTTCTCCTGGCATGCAATGTCTTAATGGGCAGGAGTTGTCTTTTCTAGATGAAGTTCCTTCTCTTGAAGAGATTCACAAGGCAGTCAAAGATATGGCTCCGCTCAAAGCACCCGGGCCCGATGGATTCCAAGCTTTCTTTTATCAACATAATTGGAGTATTATTGGTAACTCTATTCATCTCTTCATTTCCGAAAGCTTCATGGGCACCAGGAGCTTTGATTCCATTAATCACACACACCTTGCCTTTATTCCCAAAGTCTCCAATCCAAGATCCGTCACTCAACTTCGTCCAATTAGCTTATGCAATGTACTTTATAAGATCATGACAAAAGTCATGGCCAACAGATGTCTCATATCATGCCAACTATCATTAGTGAATGACAAGCCAGCTTAGTCAAAGGAAGGGCCATTCATGATAACATCTTGTTGGCTCAAGAAATCTCCCATTTCCTTGAGAAGTCCAGAGCTCATCTTGGTTTCATGGCCCTCAAACTGGATTTAGAAAAAGCCTATGACAAGTTGAATTGGGACTTTATTCACGAGACTCTTCTGACAGCAGGCTTCCCTCCCCGTTTCTCTAATTTTGTCATGCTTTGCATTCGTTCTTCCTCTTTTCAGGTGCTTTGGAATGGTCATCTCTCTTCAGTATTTTATCCTACTCGTAGTATCCGTCAAGGTGATCCTATCTCTCCCTATATCTTCATTCTTTGCCTTGGGCGCCTTAGCTGCCAGATTAACAAGGCTATGGAGGAGGGTACATGGAAATCTTTGAGATGGAATAAGGGAAGTTTTAATATTCCTTTTTTTTTTATTTTTTGCAGATGATATATTGTTGTTTGCTAAAGCTCTTTCTTCTCAAGCTAATCTTATTAATTCCATCATGAAGTCTTTCTGTGATAGATCTGGTCTGTCGATTAACCTCAATAAGTCTAGAATTATCTTTGGCAAAGTTGTTGATCGATATACCGGATATCAGATTTCTAATGAGTTTCAACTTCAGCCTGTAGATAACATTGGCACCTATCTTGGCACTCCTAATATAATGGGCAGTAGGAAGCCATCTCAGTTTTCCTTCTTAATTGATAAGCTATTCCATAAATTGGGGAATTGGTCTAATCGTTACCTCAGCTTTGCAGGGAGAGTGACACTAGCCATGTCTGTCCTCAACACAATTGGAGCCTATGCTATGCAAGCCTTCCGTCTCCCTAAATCTATCACCAATGAGATGGATAGAATTACGAGGGATTTCATATGGGGTTCCACTTCTAGCCGTAAGAGAGTCCATCTTTTGGCCTGGGACAACATCACTCTCAACACTTCTAGAGGAGGTTTAGGAATTCGACGCACTCATGATCTAAATAAAAATTTTTCTCATGAAGAGTGGCTGGATTCTCTTGACAAAGGATAAACCTTGGACTAGGCTCATGAAGATCCGACATGGCTGGAAAAATCACAATTTTAAACACCACTACCAAACACTTTCATATGCAGCTAAAGACATTCTTTCGGTTTGGGGCGATCTCTCTAAGCATGTTGGCTGGCACTTGGGTAATGGTAAGGAAATTTACTTTTGGACCGATAGATGGCTTAATTCTGAATTTTCTTTGCAGGACTGCGCCAACTCAGCCATCCCACCTACGGAGATTGACAGAAAAGTGGATTCCCTTGCTCTTAATGGCAGCTGGTCCCTTAATGCGTTCGATTCCTTTATTCCCCCTGCGATCACAACTTTGATAATGAACATCTAGCCACCTGCTGTGGATTCTTCAAATGATTTACCATTTTGGCGGCTGACTCCTAGAGGTAACTTCACCATTTCAAGTGCTCTGGCTGATTTTGAAATCCGACGCAACCCCCTGCTGAAGATCGTAGATGGCAAATCATATGGCGATGGCCATCTTCCCAACGTGTCAGAATTTTTCTTTGGTTGGCTATGCATAACAGAATATCAACTGCATTGGAATTCTTTCACAGACACATATCCTCCTCTCCAGCTTGTCATATTTGTGGCAGTGATGAATCGGGGATCCATGCACTTAGAGACTGCACTTCCTCAAAGTTAGTTTGGAGCTCCTTGGGATTTGGTAGCTCCTCTACTTTCTGGACGGATCCCATCGATACGTGGATTCTCTCGAATCAGAATGATTTGGTTGGTGAAACCGCTGCCGCCCTTTTTGGCATTGGTATTTGGTCTTTATGGAAAGCACGTTGCCAGGAGCGCTATGGTGAGGAGACCATTTCCTGGAACAATCTCCACTGGAATATTAAGCGGAAAATGAAGGTTTTCTTGGATGGTAAAAGAGACCTCAGTAATAAAGGAGTTAACTCGTGGCATAGTCGCAATATTCGATGGGAGAAACCCGAGACGGGTTGGATCAAGGCTAATTGTGACGGCTGCATAACTGGTGAGACTTGTAAAGCTGGAGGTATACTTCGAGACGCTGATGGTATTTGGATTGGAGGTGTTATAGCCAAAGGAGGGAAGACGCATGCTACACTAGTTGAGACATGGGGCATTCTTATTTGCCTACAATATGCATGGGATAAAGGCTTCCGTAAGATCATGGTTGAAGTTGATAGTAAGGAAGCTGTTGATATTATCCTCAACACTTCTGAAAGTTCTGGACCCCATATCCGGACTATCGTTCAGATCCAAGATATGCTTACATGGGATTGGGACATATCCATTCGATCCATTCCGAGAGCTGGGAACTCAGCGGTTGACACCCTACTTCGCAGACTTTCCCCCATGTTTGGTGTTGAACATCTTAGTAGACCTCTTGAATGTATTCTAGATGTTTTACGCTTAGACAATATGGGAATGTATTACTTGCATCAAGTTTTTGAATAAATGGCTATGGCCCTCCCTTTTTCCCAAAAAAAAAAAAAAAAATACACAAAACTATCACAATTTAGAACTATTTTCACATGTTAACTCCTAAATCCAAACTCAAACTCTGATTTTTTTTCCCAAACATAACCAACATCTATTTTTGGGATTCTCCCTAATAACATAAATTTATCGTTATGCCATGATGGGTGGCCAAATCCCGCAACTTTATGACTAGGGGTGCAAATTTTCACCCGATCCCTATTCTAATTTTTATTAATTAAATGATATGAACTCCCACTGTATCCTTTAACTACGCAAACGACAGCAATTTTTTTTTTTAATCACCATTATTTACAGAGCTAATGTCTTGTTTGGAGAAGAAATAAAGGATATCGCTGATCATAAACATTCCAAGCCAAGAAAAGGACGCCTGAACATGGGCTTCGATCGATATCGATATATATATATACTTATAACTCAATTTCGCCAAACCCTAATGGGATAATTAAGAAGGTGATATGAGGAGAGTTGTAAGAAAATAAAACATTGATACACGGATGTACGCAACACACACACACACACACACACATATATATATATATATATCCCAATAATAATTAGTAATTAATAAATTAATAAATTAATTAATTAATTGATTGATGTATATAATATAGTGTGATAGTCATGTCACGCAATCACAATGCAACCATATGCTGCACGATATGAGCTTAATTAGGACACACAACGACGGCCATTCATTAATTAATACAATAGTCGTGTTAATGATAAATATTAAATATTAATCTACACTTGACAATGAAACATATATGTCTTATATATAGTGAAGATTAATCATCCATCACTTGTTTCTCCGATCCCATCATTATCTCAAACTACAATTGGATTAACTAGACTTAAAGCTATATCTATTTAATCTATTTAATATATACTATAACACCTAATTATCAACATCATCATCGAACTGCCCATTGTTTTCTTTTTGTCTCTTTTCTTTTTTGCACTCTGACGTTTGCAAAATAATTTTTTTTTAAAAAAAAGAAAAGAAAAAATGATAAATCATTATTGCAACTAAACATGATTACAAAAGCTGAATTTCACAACAATTCTGCTAATTACTATGCTTTCATGCATGGTGCATGTCTGTATGCTGAAACAATTATGTTCATATATAAAAGGTTTGAAAGGCAAAATGATATATTCAATATAATTTTTTTTTATAAAATATATACTAACTATTATTGAAACATTAAATTAAATTTCGATGCTAAGCATGACATGATATCGACCCAATCTAAATGCATTTATTAATTATAAATCTTCAAGTTTACGTGCATTCCACGAGGCTCAACTTTTTTCCACTAGTTACACCGTTACACCTAAAAATAATCAACCTTAGGCTTGTCTCTTTCAACTAAATTTTTTGCTTTATTTATGCAAGCCTTGGGTTGGGAGTGAGGACATTAACGCAAATTTTCCAATAAAAAGGAAAATCAGGATTTTTTGGAGGAAGAAAGGGGGAACAATTATGAATTAATTTAATTAATAAATTAACATGAGCCATGAACAAATTTTAGCTAGCTACATGTACAGTATACACCCCCTTTCCATTTTTTTCGCAATTAATTAGGATGCATTTTGGACGAGGTTTTCAACCTTTGCTTGTTCCACAACCCCAGTAATAATTGCAGTTTTAGTTCAATAAATTTGTTTCATTGTTTGTAAAATTATTATTCATTTCTATTAATGAGCTAATTTAGTACTATATGTATTACTACAAATTATCCTCACAAAATCAATCCTAATAATGCACTTAATCACTATTCAATCAGTGCTTTATTTTTCTAGCTAATAATAATTGTCTAACTTAGGGATGGCAAAAAAGTCCATCCCCAATGGTGAAAACCGAAAATCAAATTTTCGGTTCGGTTTTGGAGAGAGAATTATTGGGGATGGGGATTTTTTTTGGGGACGGGGATGGAGACGGGCGAAGTAGTCTCCGCCCCGCGGCCCATCCCCGATATACTTTATACTTTATTTATTATACTCCCTCCGTTTAGAAATAATTGTAACATTTGCATAGTTGTTTGGCTCTGGTGTAGCCAAGGACCTTTTTCTCCTCAAGGGAGGCTATCGGAAAAGGATCAAACCGATTACGGGTTCGAATTAACAATAATGCGCCCACAATTGAATGAATCTTCCTTGAATTGATCAACAATAACACGATACAACGGAGAATCTGCCTGTTGTTAAGAAACAACGGCGGAATTCACCAAAAACAGAGAACCAAACTACCAGCTGCTAAGGAGCAACGGTGGATTTGGAAATGGTAACCGCTACAAACTAGGCTAGATTCTAAGGAAAGCTGTAAAGGAAAGCTGTAAAGAAAGCAGTAAAGATAACAAGGAATTAAAATTGATAAGGGTAATTTGGGGGTTGGATTGATCTCTCTGATTTTGAGTGTGTCGACCCCTATTTATAGCCGGAGCTGGAATAACCGCTCTCCGGCTAACTCCTCTGAGCCGAATTCTTTCCCTCTTCCATTCGGTTGTTTAGGTTTCGGCTATTTCTTCCCGTTTCGGCCGAAATTTCCATCAGCTTCGATTTCCTCCCTTCGGTTTACTATGTGCTTTCGGCCTTACCAATTTCGAGCCCATCTTCTTCTTGGACTTCCTCTTTTCTTCCGGCCCATGTCTTATGGCCCAATAGCTCCTTCGCGGCCCATTATTCCATATGGCCCTAACAGATGCCCTCCTTACTTGGGCGAATTGCTTCCATGCGAAGGAGCCCAAGTAACTTCTCTCTCTCTCTCTTCCTCTTCGTGCGCTAACTCCTCCTTAATATCCGGTCACGTTCTTTTACGCCTTTTCGTTTGCCCCTACTTTGTTTTTATAACCATTTTCCTCTTTCCTGCTTACTCACTCTCCCTTCGTCTTCTCGCCCTTTTTTCCTCTTTATCGATGGCGCAACCGACTCTTTCCTCTTCCTCTCAAAAAATCAAAGATGTTGAAGATTCTCTAGCTGAAACTTCTTCGCTCCGTCTTATTGATGATGACCTCGTTACTCTTGGGCCTCTTGCGACTTCAGCCGAGGCCACGATTTCTGCTTCTGTTTTCTTTGGGGAATCGAAGACGATCCCCTTGTTTTCGGACTATTTCTCTGTCAAGCTTTTCGGCCCTCTCAGTACTTGGCCGTTGGTGACCCAGGAACATGTTGCTTGGTACGACAGGGCCCTTCCTCATTGCGGATTAGGTTGGACTAACTCTGGCATTATTCACCTGATTAAGCTGAGTACTCAACCCTTTCCTACTACTTACAATTATATTCAGGCCCTCCTTTGCTTCTGGAACTCATCCATCAACTGCTTCTGTTTTCCATGGGGTATGATGACTCCAACCATCGAGGATGTTAAGCTTCTTCTGGACTTGCCCTCTCTTGGAAAGCCTGTCTTAGGGGTTACTGACTCCGACAAGCCTAATACGAAGAACACCGGCTTTGTTTCTGGGCTCACCTTTGCTTCATGGATTAGCAAGTATCGTGAGGATAAGGCCGAATTCTCTGAGGACGAATCTGTGGCTTTTATGATGCATTTCCTCAGCCGATTCTTTTGGTGCGCCCCTGCCAAGAATGTTATTCTTGAGACCTACCCTCTGGCCAAGGCCCTTATGAAAAAGAATCATTTGCCTCTCGCCGACTACTTCTTGGCGCATCTATATTCTGGCATGTCTTCCTTGGTTCATGGATGGGCTGACGGCCACTCTAGCCGGTCTCATGGTCCTCTTTGGTTCCTTCACCTCTGGTTGGTATGGCATTTCAGAGATATGTCCTTTTTTGAACCTCAACCCTTCGAGACTACCCATCCTTCCGCCAACGATCTTCTCGGGGTTCGGTTTCCCGAGATGCGTTCTGAACAATGGATCTACTATTTCATGAGTCGATCCCCACTTGGTCCTTCTTCCTGCCACCTGTATTCTGGCACTCCGGATAGTTGGGTTTCGGCTATCAACACTCCCCCTTTCGGTAGACCCCTTCCAAAGGCGTTCGCTCAAGTCTGGAATGCTTGTATCATTCCTCGTCACATTTTCAACTGTTCGTTGTTCGTCCCCCCTGATCACTCTATCCCTTCTGAGGTTTACAATCCTCACTTAGTTAGCCGTCAATTCGGCTTTGTTCAGGATGTGGTTGTTCCTCTCTATGGGGACCCGAATCGATACAGCAAATCCTTCAAAGGATTCGGCTCTGAGAACAGCCGAAATCTCTGTCGTATTTGGGCCCTCCGGATTTGCAACTTTGAAGTTCGTTCCTTCGACATCCGCCCTGGTCTTTCAACTGAGCGTTTCGATACCTGGTGGGAAAAAGCTCTTTCTTATGCTAATTTTGGCACTAACTTGCAGAGCCTCCTTGTCTCTCGCGGCTTTCCAGGTATTATGATGTTTTCGGTTGTTGGTTCAGCCCCTGATTACTCCTGCTCTTCTCAAGAGGATGACCCTCTACTTCCTTTACTTAGTAAGTCTTTCGGCTTTCTTTTTATTGTGTATCGTACATTTCTCTCAAATTTCCCCCTTTTCTTTCGCTTTGCAGGGGCTGCTTTGGATGATGTTTCCTCTCTTCCCCCTCATCCGCGTATTTCGTCTGCTCCCGCTACTTCCGGAAAACGCAAACGTGCTACTTCTGGTTCAGGGAAGTCGAAAAAAGAACCAGCACCCAAGACGTTGCGACGTTCGGCCCGTTCGCCTCTTCCGGGTTCGGCCTCGTCTGCTGATCAGGTTTCTTGCCGTTCTTTTCTTCTATGCATTTTTTTTTCACCATCCTCCCTTTAATATTTGTCTCGCCCCTTTTTTCTCTAGGCTCTTCGAGTCACCGTCTCTTCCGGCCCTTCCGAATCACCTAATCCCTCATCTACGGCCCTTGATCCTATTGATGAGGACCCGGCTATTACTTCAAGTACCACTCCCATTCCTTCGGCCGATATGGGGCTGGGATTGACTTCTCGCACGCTTGAGGGTGGCAACACTGGTTCGGCTGTTCCCATTTCGACTACTTCTCTAGTCGTAGCTCTTCCCTCTCCTTCTATTGCCTCTATTCCTAACCCCTCCCCTGTACACACTCGGCTGGGAGAATTGGCCGTTGGTAATGTTAATCCTTCTTCACCTTTCCCGGATAAGGCTGTTCTAGATGATTTCTTTTCTCTTTCATTTGTTTCTTCTTCGTCGGAACTTCCTCGTTCTTTTAAAGCCTGCCTGGATAAGCTTGATCTCTTGATTTCTGAACCACCCGACGCCTTCTCCGTTCAGACCAGGCCCATCCTATTGCTTATCTCTTATATCAAGCGGTCTTTTCCTCAAGATCTTCTGGTCTCTGGCTTGTCCAAAGTCGTTGATGCAATGTTCACCTGTCTATTACGGATAGACATGGAGCTTCCCAGTCTCTTGGTCTTTCGCAAAACCCTTGAAGATGAACATACTTCCCTTACCCTTCACAGGGAGGAATTTGACAAGCATGCTTCTGACTATCATTCTTATATGAGTCAATTGTCGGCCAATGATGGCCTCAGATCCAATTACTTGAATCGTCTCTCCGCCATTGACTATGAAATCAACCGTCTTCAGCATGAGGCACAAGGTGTGAAGAATGCCTTAGCCGAAGTTGACCAAGAATCGGCTCACTTGCAAGGACTTATAAAAGAGCTCCACAAGTCTGCTCAAGCTCCGCGGGACAAACTTGCTAGTCTTAAAGAGACAACAGACTACCTTGCTTTGAGGTTATCCTTTAGTGACACCGTCCTTAATGTTTTCCGCGACTTATGGTCAGATACTCAGAAGGCGCTTGATCGGATACGTTCTGTCGCGATTCAACTTCCTTCGGCACCAAATACTTCAATGTCTTCTGATAACCTTCTCGTCGATCCTCCTTCAGGGGATAATCTGAAGAATTCTGGTAATATTTAATTTGTTCTTTTGATCCTGACGATATTCGATGATTATGTCTTCCTTTTCTTTTAATTTCTCTTCTTAGATGCTCCGCGTTATCCTTTCGAAGACACTACCGACAAGCTTTTCTCGTCTCAACCCGATGATCCTCTGGTTTCGGCCGAAGCTGAAGCTCGATCGTATCGGGAGTTTCAATCGGTATTGGATCCAACTTCTACTAGTACTTCGGCCGCTCCTCTTACCAGTGACTTCGGTGAAGACATTGCTTATGATTTGAGCGGCGATTGAACTTTGTTGTTATTATTTTCTTTTTTGGATGTAATAATATCCCCCCTTACTGTACTCTTGGTTTCTGTTTCGGCCGATTCGCTCTGCATATTTAATCGGCCCATTATAAAATGTTTGTCTTTTTGCGGACTTATTTCGCCTGTTTCTTCCTTGTTCCCAAGGATATTTTCTGATACAATATTATCTTCTGCAGCTTTATTGGGATTCTTGAAACGTTTCTTCCGTAATCAATGCTTTTCTCTTTACGTTTCCTCTTTTTGTTGTAACTGACATCTCTCCATTTTTCTCTATAAATACCAGCTCCTCCTCATTCCTTGTTCCATAATCTCACAAACACCAGTCATGAACATCTCGATGCTTTTAATTCCTTCTCTTCCCTGGCCCCCTTGGCCCGTTGGCTCTTCGGTTGGTCCTTTACTTATAAGCCGAAAGCCTCTTTTATATGCAACGCGAGTTCAACTAATCCTTTCACCATTATCTTCATATACATTGGGATCTTCTCACACTTTTCTCAACATGTATTCCGACGGTCATACTCGGGCTCTGCCCTATCCCCTCTTGTTGTTGTGACCCGTCGTAATCTTACTAATATCGGTCCCAAAGTCTTGGGCGGTCGAATAATAATCGCGGCTTTCTATGGGACCGAATTATTTTCTAAGCTCCGAAGGCCATACCCCTCGAATTTCGTCCCTATCTTCAATGCTAAGAAAGGGGTATCCTTGCTGGAGCAGATTAAAATTTTCTTCTTCCTGGTCTGGGAGTTGGCTTTCTTGGCACAGCCATCTCTTCTCTCGCCGGCTAGAAGAATTTGGGCTTGGGAATGAATGTTGGCCATCTACCACTTCAGATCCCATTTGCCTCTGCCTCTGTCTAGCCGTTTTAGCCCAGGACGTTTCCCTTGTATATTGTAATTTCGGGCTATCGACGCCGCTTTCGGCCGAAGTAGCACCTTCTTTGTACTTATTCGTTCATGCAATAAAATCTTTACTTTTTCGCATCGCTTAATGTTTGATCCCATACTGATGGATAATATTTCTTCATGTATCTCGCATTAACTGGATTTGACATCTGCTCACCATTTTCGTCCACCAACACGTACGCTCCATTCGGTAATCTTGTATGAACAATAAATGGTCCCTCCCAATTGGGACTCCACTTACCTAATCGGCCGTCCTTCTGCTTCGGCGGCCATATAACTTTCCAAATTAAGTCTCCAACTTCAAATCGCTTAAGACGAATTCGCTTATTGTACCAATCGGCCACAATATCTTTATTTTTCTGCAAATTCTCAAAGGCCTGCACCCGATTGGCATTTATCTCCAATAACTCATCTTTCATTGCACAATCATACTGTTCGGCTGACATCGAATCCGCCTGGCTTGTTCTTAAAGTCGGCACTGTTATTTCGGCTGGCAATACTGCATCCATTCCATAAGTCAGCCGAAATGGTGTGAACCCAGTAGCTGAAGTTTTAGTATTTCGATAGGCCCACAGTGCTTCAGATAACTTTT
Organism: Hygrophila difformis; assembly: GCA_030278955.1. Taxonomy (NCBI): domain Eukaryota; kingdom Viridiplantae; phylum Streptophyta; class Magnoliopsida; order Lamiales; family Acanthaceae; genus Hygrophila; species Hygrophila difformis. The sequence continues at coordinate 11,883,190 of JAOANR010000001.1, forward strand.
CGTGCCATTTTCTTGGTTGATCTTCAATCATTTTCTTTATGATTCCTATTAGCTGTTTGTTTGTGGCCTCCGCTTGTCCATTTCCTTGCGGGTAATATGGTGACGAATGCACAATTTTTATCCCGTATTCGTTCGCAAAGGCCTTGACTTTTTCTCCCACAAATACAGTCCCTCTATCTGTCAAAATCGTCTGTGGGATCCCGAATCTATAAATCAACTGTCTCTTAATGAACTCAATCACCTCTTCTTGTGAAATACTGACATACGCCTGGGCTTCGGCCCATTTCGTGAAGTAATCTGTTGCTATTAGCACAAACTCATGTCTTTTCGACGAAGAGGGATGAATTTTTCCTATGATGTCCATGGCCCATCCTCTGAATGGCCATGGTTTGATCATTATATGTAATTCTTCGGCCGGTAACTTCTGAATCGGCCCATGCTTTTGACATTCGGTGCATCCTCTTGCATATTTTTCACAATCAGGACCCATATTCGGCCAATAATATCCCAGCCGAATAATGCTCCACTTCATCGACTTTCCTGCCCGATGTGCACCACATATTCCTTCATGAACCTCTCCCATTACCCTTCTAGCGTCTTCTTCTCCAACGCATCTGAGCAATATTCCATCAATAGCACGCTTGAATAATAATCCTCCTATTATGACGTAGTCCATCGCTTTCCGCTTTTCGGCTGGATTAGCCTCTGAAGGATCTTCTAATATCTGTGCTATCTTTTTTATCCATTCGGCCTTTTCTGTTTCGGCCAAACGCACTTCTACATTTCCTGCTATCGGCATCAACCGATATTTAGCTGCATGTTGAGCCAATTCATTGGCTTCTTCGTTCTTTTCTCTCGGGATGTATTCAACGTACACCTCATCAAATTCCTCTAACAAAGTAACCGCTTCTTCATACAATCTAATCAATTGCGAACTCTTAACCGAAAAATCACCTAGCAGTTGCTGGACAACTACTTGCGAGTCTCCTTTGACAATGATTGCTCTGACTCCTTCTTCTATCAATCGTTGTAATCCCGAAATTAACGCTTTATATTCGGCTTGGTTGTTCGTATATGACTCTGGCAGTTGCACGAAATATTTGTATATCCTGCCCTCCGGCGTTTGTAGGGTAAACCCTGCTCCAACTCCTGAAGCGGCTTTAGAACCATCAAATGTCATTACCCATGGTTGCAAGTATACAATTCCTATCTCTCCAACTTCTTTCGGCCGATCCTGATGATCGATGTCATCGATTATCGGGTGCATCACATGATCAGCCAGAAAATCGGCTACAATCTGTCCTTTCATAGCCCTCAAAGGTTGATATCTCAAATCGTACGCATTTAACTTCATGGCCCATTTGGCCATTCTTCGGCTACTGACCGGATCATTCATCATAATCTTAACTATGTCAACCGAAGCTACTACTATCACTTGCCTTGGCTGAATATAATATTCTAATTTCTGGCATGCATGATAAAGACTTAAACATAGTTTATGAATCGGCGAGTACCTTACTTCGGCGTCCCTTAGGATTCGACTAAGATAGTAAATCGCCCGATCCCTTCCTTCATCGTCTTCTTGCGCCAGTAATGCTCCAATAGATTCTTCGGCCGCTGCTATATACAACTTCAATGGCCGTCCTAAAATTGGAGGAACCAACACAGGTGGATTCATCAAATCCTGCTTCAATTGTTCGAAGGCTTTTTGTTGGTCGATTCCCCATTTGAACTCCTCTTCCTTCTTTAACCTCAATAAATCGGTTAGCGGTTTCGACTTTCCAGCCGCGTTTGCTAAGAATCGTCTCAGAAAACCGATTTTTCCAAGAAACTTTTGTAGACTCTTCTTATCATGTGGAGGTTTGGCTTCTTGGATAGCCCTGGTTTTGTTCGCATCAACTTCTATTCCTTTGTTATGTACCAGGAACCCGAGAAAATTTCCCGCCTGAACTCCGAAAGCACACTTGGCTGGATTCATCTTGACTCCATGCAGCCTCATCCTCGTGAACACCTTCCGCAAATCATTCAAGTGGCTTTCGTTGTCTTTGGATCGGACCATGACGTCATCAATATAGACTTCAACACAATCCCCTATGAGGTCATGGAAAACGTAATTCATGGCTCTCTGGTATGTAGCTCCTGCATTCTTCAGCCCGAATGGCATCACCACCCATTCATATATCCCTATGGCGCCAGGGCACCGAAATGCAGTCTTGTGAATGTCTTCTTCGGCCATAAAAATTTGGTTGTATCCTGAATATCCATCCATGAAAGATAGCATCCCCTGTTTTGCGGCCGAATCAATCAACAAGTCAACAATAGGCATCATATACTCATCTTTTGGAGTGGCTATATTAAGATTCCTGAAATCAATGCAAACTCTCAATTTTCCATTCTTCTTTATTACAGGAACAATATTTGATAGCCATTCTACATATTTAGCTGGCCTAATAAACCCGGCCGCTAACAATTTCTCTATTTCTTCTTTTATCTTTGGGACTATTTCGGGCGCTGCCCTCCTGGCCGGCTGTTTATGTGGCCTGAATCCTTCTTTAATAGGCAGTCTGTGCTCTACAATCGACCGCTCCAATCCTGGCATCTCTGTATAGTCCCATGCGAAACAATCCTTGAATTCGATTAGAACCTCCTTGAATCGGCTTGTCATCTGCTGATCAAGATTCGCACTCAACGGGATCTCCCTCGGGTGTTCGTCTGTACCAACATTGACCATTTTCAAGGGGTCTTGAGCTTTGAAATCCGGCGTTCGCTTTGGAATTGCGTCTATTAAATCGCTCCATCCTGCTTTGTCACCTGAAACTCCGAGTTCGGCCGATTCGAACTCGGTCGCTTGATTCGGTTGTGAGTCCATCATTTACTTTCTTCTTCGACTGGCCGTTCATCGGCCTGGTATCTGATTTCAAACCCCAAATCTGTCCAATCACACTCGATCACCTGCGGGTACCGATCCCCTACCACTGCTAGGAATGGTTGAATCGGTTCTTCATATAACACCGCATCAATTCGTCCGGCTGAGCTGACTGGAAATGGAGGTTGATCTCCATCTACTTCTTCTACTGTGCCATCTTTCTTCCAGAACCATACTTTCTGGTGAAGCGTTGATGGCAAACATCGGGATGTATGAATCCAGCATCGGCCTAATAGGGCCGCATACGGAACTTCTGCATCCACCACAAAGAACATGGTCGGAATTGATATTGTTCCGACCGTTACATCCACCAATATACATCCTTCGGCCGCGGTTTGAGCCCCCACAAAACTCATTACCTTCATTCTCGTAGGGAGTAAATCTTCCTTCGAGCGGCCAATCTTCGTTAGCGTGGATAGTGGCATGATATTAACTGTGGCCCCACCGTCGATAAACATTCTTCTAAGTGGTCTCCCATTGACCCAACCTTTAACGTATAAAGGCCTCACATGCTGGGACATTTGCGCAGTTGGAGGCAAAATCGTACCTGGTTGAGCTTCTGGAACGAATGCCTTATATCCTTCCTCAAAAGATTTCTCTATTTCGGCTTCCGGCCGAAATACCTCAAGTTTATCGAAACAAAAATCCACTATGGGTTCTTCATCACCATAGTATTCTCCATCCTTTTGACAGAAAACCACAGCTGGTTCGGAATCCGACCAGTACTCCTCTTTCTCTTCGGTGGTTACTGTCACCATATTCGCGCTAGATCCGAAGTCGAACTTAAATTGCCCAACAGGGGGTGTATCACTATTCGGAATGATAGTTGTCTTCGGCTTCCACTCCCTGGTTCGGACTGGTCTAGGCTTCCATTCCTCTTTCGATTTCGGCTGCTCACTTTCAGCTTTTGGCTGTACTACTTTCGGCCGAAATTCAGTCTTGTTCTTCAGCCGATCCTGTCCTTCTTTCAGCTTCCTCTCTTCTTTTGATTCGGACCTCAAACGAGCCGAAAATACCCTATTGAGTATTCGTCCTCCCGAGAACGAACAGTCATCAGGGAAGTCCTCTTCCATATGCATCATATCATACTCCTCTTGCTCAGAAGCAGCAGCTGCTTTAAGCCGTTGCATTCTTCGTTTGAAAGTACGATATGATCCCTTTCCTTTTGGGACTTTCCTCTCCTCTGCCCTCCAAGCTGAATAGTCATGTCGGCGCTGATCGAAATGCCTTCTTTCCGGAGAGTTTCGGAACCATCGGCCTACCTGAGTATTTGCTGGTGGCCTTCTAAGCTTTTTCATTTCGGGGCTAACTGCTTCTTCAGGGACTGTGATCTGTATCACAGTCTTTCCATTCTGCTTATCGGCTGTTAACTTCATCTCTGAGTCCCATCCGTTGGTTATGATTTTCAACGTCGGTCTCTCACTCTTATCTCCAACCTCGATCTCCTGATGTTTCTCCGATTGCTTGATCCACTCTTTCACCTCATAGTTCCCCAATCGGTCAAAGACATCTGTAACTTTCTCTTTTCCCTTCGGAGATCCTAGCCTTTTCCATACTCCTGACTTCTGAGCCGATGGCTGATCCCCAAGCCGATCGTGCACAGAGCTCTTGCTAGATGATGTTTGATCCCCCAATCGGTCATGCACCGATTTACTCTGGTTGGGCTGCACCATCACCATGTTGGCAGCTGGGAACGGATTCTTATCGACTGCCATAAGCCTTTCTGGGAACTTCAGCTTCCCATCATCAACATGTTTCTGAATCAGCTTCCTAAAATGCCCACAAATGGCCGTGGAATGAGTGGCTGATCCGTGGAATCTGCACCATCCGGCCTCCAACTGATCCTTGGTAGGCTGTGGATGGTTTCCTTTAAACTCTAGCAATCCGTTCTTCTGACAATAATCAAATATTTCGTCCATTTGTGACAAGTCGAAAGAGTAAAACCTTTGAGATTCATCTCCTCCTTCTTTCTCCTTGCCTCTGGCTGGCCGAAGTGCTGGACACGTCATAGGCTTCTTTATGATTAACTCTGCCCTCGCGACTTCGGCTAATGCAGGAACGTCTTCCGCGTTGTACTCTTCCTGAATTTCACATCTATCCAGAGATTCAGCAAATGAGGCAGCTGACTGGATAGGTTGTGACCTTCCACTTTGACTTCGGCTTGATTTGAAAGCCGCCTGTTCCGCCAAATATGTCTCCATCCTTATCGCTTCAGCCGTCAATTCGGCTACCGTCCTCGGTCTTGTTACCATCAGTCTGTCCTTGATGGCAAACTTCAAATTCTGCTTCAAGATTTGAATATATTCATGCTCAGGCAGCATTGTCTTTACCTGAGCCTTCACTGCATAAAATCTTTCAATGAATTCAGTAACCGACTCCGACGCCTTCTGTTTGGTTGACGTCAGATCAACTACCGAAACTTCCGGACTAGTATTATAGAATCGGTCATGGAATAACCGCTCCATTTCGGCCCAAGTATTGACCGATCCCGCTGGCAGATTAATGTACCACTCGAATGCTGGGCCAGTTAATGACAAACTGAACAATATCAGCTTGTGAAAATCATTTTGCGCGATTCTGGTACACTGAGCTGTAAATCGGCCGATATGCTCGATGGTAGAGCGGCCGACTTCTCCAGAAAAAGTGTTAAAATCTGGGACCTTCACCCCTCTGGGCAGTGGATACTGCTCCTCGATGTAATCCGGATAAGGTTTCCGATACATCGGCCTATTCTCCTGGCCGATGAGATTCCCAAACTGTGTGCGAATAATCTCGGCAATCAGCTCTCTATCAACCAGTTGTGGTGGATTCTGCTGAAGTGGTGCGTATTGTTGTTGAACCACTGGAGCAGGCGGTTGAACTACTGGTTGAGGCGGTTGATTCTGTTGCTGATCGTACCTCTGCTGCGGAGGAACAAAAGGCCGAGCTCCATGCCCTCCTGGCGGCCTAAAGGCCTGCTGCTGAAAATTGTGAGGATTTTGTGGTGGATTTTGCGCCACTGGAGCTTGCTGCGCTCCCATCGGATACATACTCCTCGCAATTTCGGCTCTAAACATGGCTGGCATTGCTGCCAGGATATTTCCTTCGATTTGGCGAACCGAGTTGGTAACCGCCGCCTCCACCATAAATTGAACCTGATCTCGGAATCGCGGGGTTAAATCATCGTTTGAAAACTCCTGATTATGAAAATGTGATGGTCCGGGGAACCCTGGGGGGAATTCTCCGGCTTCTGGTGCGCGTTCTTCCTGAATCGGCGGCAAATCAGTCCTCGCCGCCGTGTTTGCTGCTGGAGTTGCTTGTTCAAACGCCATTTTGCGTCCCACTGGGCGTGCCACTGTTTGGCTCTGGTGTAGCCAAGGACCTTTTTCTCCTCAAGGGAGGCTATCGGAAAAGGATCAAACCGATTACGGGTTCGAATTAACAATAATGCGCCCACAATTGAATGAATCTTCCTTGAATTGATCAACAATAACACGATACAATGGAGAATTTGCCTGTTGTTAAGAAACAACGGCGGAATTCACCAAAAACAGAGAACCAAACTACCAGCTGCTAAGGAGCAACGGTGGATTTGGAAATGGTAACCGCTACAAACTAGGCTAGATTCTAAGGAAAGCTGTAAAGAAAGCAGTAAAGATAACAAGGAATTAAAATTGATAAGGGTAATTTGGGGGTTGGATTGATCTCTCTGATTTTGAGTGTGTCGACCCCTATTTATAGCCGGAGCTGGAATAACCGCTCTCCGGCTAACTCCTCTGAGCCGAATTCTTTCCCTCTTCCATTCGGTTGTTTAGGTTTCGGCTATTTCTTCCCGTTTCGGCCGAAATTTCCATCAGCTTCGATTTCCTCCCTTCGGTTTACTATGTGCTTTCGGCCTTACCAATTTCGAGCCCATCTTCTTCTTGGACTTCCTCTTTTCTTCCGGCCCATGTCTTATGGCCCAATAGCTCCTTCGCGGCCCATTATTCCATATGGCCCTAACAATAGTTTTTACTATTAACTAAGTAACTTTGATTCAAATTTTTAATACAGTTGTACAAGATAAAACATAGTCAAGTGAGATCTTGTTAGATTCGTCTAATCGCATAGTTTTAGAATATCAAATTTTTAAAATTTTTACATAATTTGAGATATTAAGCGTTAAAAAAATGCATTGGATAACGTGAAATGCAGGAATGTTACAATTTTTAAAAAAACGGAGGAAGTATATTTTATATATTATAATTAATATTTTATATATTATATTTTAGGAATTTTACCCAGTTCATCCAAACTAATTAAAAATGAGTGACAAAGCACATTAGTTTGATGGATAGATTATATTTTGGAAACTATTATAAATATTTTTTTGTTGATTATGGTTTATTTAAATAATTCATGTGTATGTTTTCATATTATGATTAGTGAAATTGAAAGTTGACTTGAATAATGTATCTCCGACCTTTTCTATTACCGAAAAAAATTGAAAGTTGATGTGTAACCCTAAACCCCGATAAGATCCCCGATGGGGATCGGGGAAATCACGATCCCCAATGGGGATCCCCGATAATGTCCCCGACGGGGATCGTGCCGGTTTTGGGGATGGGGATGCTACTCCCGCCCAAAACCGGTCCATTGTCATTCCTATTCTAACTATTGAATCACACGAGATTTTTCAATAAATCACAATATTTTATGTTGATATAAATACTAAGACAGACCTTAATTCCAAACTAAATGACTAATTTTCAAACATTAACCTAAGTTCCAAGAGAAATGTATTTCACCCTCCAACCCTATATATAATTAAGAGAAATTAGATTTAATTACCCCCAAAAAAGTTTGTAGAGCTTATTTAGGAAACGCGTAAGACTCGAATAGAACTTGTAAAGCAAATAGAAAGAAGTAATAAAAGTCAATTGAAGCCTCGAAACTCAAAACATACACTACTATACAACAACAACAACAAAAAAGGGAAAGGGAAAAGAAATAAAAAGAATAAAGGTGATTGATATTCTATCTAGCTAACTAGTTCCAACTTCCAAGTATGGCTAACCTTTATTTTATATATATATATATATTGTGTAAATATATGTATATAATGTTTGAAAAAAGAAAATTAAAAGGTGTTGAAGGCCCCAGCTGTGAAGTGTTGATGCCAAAATAAGGGAACAAAATTAAAGTTGAAAATGGATATCCTAACATGCATGGGAGGAGAGATCACTACAAGAAATATATAAAATGCACATATATGATATATGTACAAGTGTATGTGATTTTTAATGAATGAATGAATGTATATTTATGTACCAAATTATGAATATAGGTATGTAATATATAGATGGGAATGGGGCAATAATGGAGAGGATGCAGCAGGCAAACATACAAAAATGAAAGAGGCCCACCATTAAATTGGAGGGGTAATGGAACCATGTGCCATCATATGGTGGTTGGCCCTTCTATACTACTACTATTACTTCTACGTACTACCTATATATCTAACACCTCACCCCCACCCCCCACCCAAACCCCCCACCCCCTTCCTTTGATAATGAAATTTCATCAACACACATGACATATATGAACAAGAACAACCTAATATACTAGCTATACCACCTGCTGTCATGTGTATATTAATCCATGTATATATGTTAGTTTATTGCATACTCCCTCCGTCCCACGAAACTTGTCTGGTTTCACTTTTTGATACTGTTCATTATTTAACTTTGACTCAATGTTATTAGAAAAAATATTTGGAGAAAAATAGTCAAGTTGGGTCTTGTTAGATTCGTCTAATCGTATAGTTTTAGAATATATATTTTTCATAAATTTTAATTGTATATATTATGAGATATTGACGGTTAAAAATGCATTGAATTGTGTGCAGAAGTCGAACAAGACAAGTTAGTTGGGAGATGGAGTACAAATACCATATTTATTGTAATTGTAATAGTAATAATTTCAAAATATAGCTAGGTGGAGTAATTGATTCTCTCTCCTCATCTATCACCTCCCGTTTTCAATCCTTTCATCTCATACTCTCCCGTTTTCCCCCCGTTGCTGCTTTCATTCCCTTAGCTTCACACGTTTAATTGCCATCTCTCTCTCTCTCTCTCTCTCTCTCTCTCTCTCTCTCTCTTATAAAGAGAAGTGTTGAGGGACAGATCTTGTGTGTCAGAACTAATTCATTTTTCTTTGTCCTCAATTCTGACATTGGAGGTCCCCTTTCTGTCAGAAACCAAATCTATATATCATCCCTAGCTCTGTCATCATATATATCATTCCCACAAAGAATTCACAAAACCCTAATTCCAATAACCCCCACCCCCTTCAATTCCCTCTTTAATTTTAATAGCACAATGGCGATTCGATTCACACACCCCACCTCCATCAAAACCCGATTCGCCCTCAAATTCATACAATCCATGAAAACCCTCAACAACAACAATAACAGATCATCATCATCAAAACACAACCACAAGAACAACATCAGAGCCGCAGCCTACGCGTCCATGGCTTCCGCAGTTGGCCCAAGAAAGGCCTGGAGTCGGGCCCTTCTCAGGAAGGTCAGGAACCGTACGCTCAACCATTTCCTCGCCAGCAGAAATAGAAACAGAAACAGCAGATCCAATTACAGCGGGATCAGAAGGACAAGGAGGCAACGAGGCCTCCTCCAAGGAACAAACCCTAGGGAGGTCCAGCTCCGGGAGCTCGTCCCGGGAGGCCAGGAAATGTCTTCTTGCAGACTCCTCAAGGAAACTGCTCACTACATAAAGTGCCTCACAGCTCAGGTACAAGTCATGAAAAGCATACTTGGTCACTACCAAAAATAATTAATTACACAATATGTGTGTATATATGTATGTATGGATTTGGGGTTTCATAAAGGGGGAAATTGAAAAGAGGGTTTAATTTCTGAAATCATCAAAGGATGTTTAGGGTAGTGATGATATGAAGATATATGTATCGGTACTGTTTGCTGTACAGATATGCAGGTGGAAGAAAGAATTGAATAAGTTATGAGAGGGTTTAATTCATAAACTCTACTATTATTGTTATTAATGATTGTTAAGGGGCTTAATAAAGTTTTCTTGGATTTTGGTTAGACTTTTTTTTTTTTTCCCAGTTGATTTTCCAAAACACACATAATGTGAGCTATTAATTAATGTCATGTCTCTGTGTGTTTTTGCCCTCATTCTGCTTTTTGTTTTGTTTTGTTGTTGTTTTTATTTTTAAAGATAAAATAAAATAGATGATTTACCTATGATCGACTTCCTGGAAGTGTGGATTGATGATGGAATGTTAATTGTCAATTTTTGTCAATAATTTAAGTGCTTGACGAAGTATATATCAAATTAAGGTTAATTTTGTTTTATTAATTCTGTTCATATATATATGTGAATTGTGAGGGAGAAGCCATCTGTATATGATCCTAGATACTCCCTCCCTTTTTATTTAACTTCTCTATTTTTTCACTGCACGCAATCCAATGCACGTTTTTAATTACTATAATAACTCAAATTATATACAAGTAAAATTGTAAACATTTGATATTATAAAACTACGCGATTAGATGAATCCAACAATATCTCAATTGACTATGTTTTATCTTACATAACTATGCTAAAAAGTTGAATCAAAGTTTCTTAATGAATAGTACCAACTATGTAAAAGGTAAGGATATAAAAAAACCGAGGGAGTATAATTTTATTCGTAATTCTCCCTGTCTCCCTCTCTCTCTAGTGATGTACTACACACATAATACTATAATAATTTTTTAATTAAAACAAGTTGAGGATACGTAAGTAGTACTTCATCCGTTTTTAAGTATAATATTTCTCATTTGAACGTATGACAATACACATTTTCAACGATTAATTAATATTTCAAATTTGGTACAAGTAAAAATTCAAAAAATTTAATATTTAAAAATTACAAGATGAGAAGAATCGAACAAGATCTCACTTTGCTATATTTTGTCTTTTATAACTATAACAAAAATAGAAGTTGAAGTGCTAGAATGAAAATATAGTAAAAAAGTTACACTTAAAAAAAAAACGGTAGGAGTATATAGTAATGATTATCTTTAAATATGTTAACGACAAATAATTTCATTCATTTTAAAATTGTTCAAAAATAAATATCACTGGCTTTGATCTAAATCAATTAAATCGGAACTTAAAGTCTCAGAAAATAGTTTAATGAAATGGAGTATATTTTATTTTATAGACATGGAAAACAGATTGTCGTTCGTAACTGTTTAGTTTAATCCGCACAGAAAATAGTTTTGATTGATATAATGTTGATTGTGCATCAATTACTGGCCTACAATCATTCATATTAATAGCTGTGTAATGTGGACTCTTTGAGCTTAATTTCTTTTATTTATATTTTAATTCTCCTCCAAAATTACTGTACATGAATATAATTTTGAAATGGAATATTTTAGAATAGATGAATGTCGTAATTTTAAGCACAAACTGCATCATTTGCGAATTTACCACATATTCGTTAAATTTGATCTTTAATACTGTATAAGTAAGCTTTTCTAGAAAAAAAATGGTTTCTGTTTTGTGCTCTGATGTCTATAATTACTCATAGTATACATACCAAAATGTTATTCATTAATTAATATATATTACTAACAATCTAAGTATAATTTACATATATATATACACATATATAAATACATACATGTAATTGATGATTGATTAAATGAAGGTTGCAATCCGATAAAGGGATTTAGGGATGAATTTCAAATTTAGGGATTTGAAACCCATTACCAAATCCCAATCTATTTTCTATCCAAATGATGCAACCTAAGATTTCTAGGTCAATAAATGGCGCTCTGCAGTGGAACTAGTGATACAATTGAGACATGGTCCGTAACCGCAGGCATGTTGAGAGAAAAGTGTTTTGTAATGAATAGTGTTGAATATTTTTACAATATTCACATCTGTTGCATACATATACCATACATACATGAATCACATAAAACACGCCTGTCATCATCAAACGATACACAAGCATCACAGAACACCATACCGGAATCACAATGGATGTATCAGTTATTAAATGGACCTACCTTTTTAAACTATTACAATATTGATCGTATGCTATGATGCTCGGACTCGGCAAAATTGGTGGAGTACCCGTGTCCGGCCGACGCGACACGGATACCGGTATGGGATCTGAGGCGGGTGCTTCAGGTTTCCGCCGGACTTGCCACATTTTGCAAGTCGCAGCCAGTCGCGGTGGTTGCGGGGGAGCGGCGACGAGGCGGGCGAAGGGAGCAGCGGATCTGGTGCAGCGGGGGATCGCGAAATCGGGCTGCAGCAGGGGAGAGGCCGGTGGTAGCTCAGAATCCGGCAGACAGTGGCGGAGAGGTGAAAAATTAGGGTTACAGTGGGGGAGGGAGGGAGGGAGGCGCAGGGAGAATTAGGGTTACAATGGGGGAGGGAGGGAGGCGCAGGGGAATATGAATGGGGGAATGTGAAAAGGAGGCTGGTATACATTTATTAGAAGGGGACAGTAACATTAAATCCAGCCTCCATCTTTTTTTTCTCTTTCTTCTTCATTCAATTCTTTCTTTTACACATCCCCAGGTATTCATTTCTTTCTTTTTTTCCCTTCATTCTTCCTTATTTCAAATATCATTTTCTAGATATGAAAACTAAACTACTGTTATCTATTTTATTATCTATGGTAGATTGGTCCAAATTGATTTCAAGTATCTTGGATATGTTTAGACTTTAGACACATACATATATAACATATTCTACATATATAAAACTTCAAACGTGTCCCCGCACCCGTGTCCTAATTCCGGATCCTTTTTTGACGTGTCCCCGTATCCTATTTTTTAAAATTGTAAGTGTCCGCCACATATCCCCGCACCCGTGTCGGACACCCGTACCCGAGTCCGAGCAACATAGATCGTATGCATCACACGAATCTTACTTGCAGGTCAAGGTGTCCGCATGGTACCGGCTTGGGTGCAGAATGTTGTATATGCACCATGATGCTCCAAGCCATAAAAATGATGGATAAAATTTGCCATCACTTTTAGATTACTAGGCATCATGTTATGAATTCATATTTGTAGGGATTATTAATTAGTTCCATATTTAGAGGGATTTGGGATAATAAAGAAAGTACAAATTTACCATCACTTTTAGATTATTAGACATCATGCTGCATATGCAGATAATTAATAATTCTGCACAGAAACCGAATTGCTTGTACCCTAGTGATGATGTAAATAATGTGTGGGCTGTAAGAATTGTTTTTCTTTTTTTAACTTCACAATCTATTAAGGCTAGAGAAATGGACTGTAAGTAAGGCTAGAGAAATGGACTGTAAGGATTCTTGAGATGGAACAATATTATTGAAAGGAAAAAAAAAAAGGGTATGCTACCAAGATTTAATGATGTGATAAAACCTAAAACCTTTAAAAATCAGGAATGCACACATCATTCAGTAAAACGGATGGATGTGTGGATCGGAGTACAAAATTACAAAGTGGCAAGAATGATTAACTCTCTTAAAAGTAGTATTATCAACAAACCCCTAATTTATAGTAGTATATATATACACACACCAAACTTGTTGCGTGGCTAATTACTCATTAAGTAGGTACGGTAGGATGATCCCCTCAATTCAAATTAACTAACTCCAACTAACTGTAATTAACCAAAAACTTGCCGCAGACACCGAAATATTATAGTAAACAATAATGCATTTACAAAGCAAAAGTGTACTTCCAATTAAATCGTCTGCTAGAAAGGTCGTCTATATGAGAAAATTTTATCTAAGAACACAACTAATAAAAGGAATAAGGGGTAATTATTTGAGTAAAAAATGAACAAGACAAAATTGGCAAAAATAATTATTTTTTGAAAAATAATTAATACAAACGAAGAGTGAATATTTTTTAATACGATTCGCAAGAAACAATTATTTGCAAATAAATTTATCCAGCATATATAGGCTCATCAAAAAAAATAATAATGAATAAATAAATATTTGCAAACATATGGAGTAACTAACTAATACTTTTACGATCCAAAATCTATTTGAAAAACAAACATTTACAAGAAAATGTTAATTTTTTTCAAGGTTCCATATAGCAGCTTGGGGGTGCACCCAATGAACCCGGACCATATTATTATCTACTCGTTTTCACTGAGTATAGGACAAATTTAATTTTAATTAACAAAACGGAGTGGATTAAAATATGGGCCAAAAATTCGAAATGGATGGATATATTGGGCAAAAAGGATAAGAAAAAGAATGCTTTTGACAATTATTCCCATAATAAACTTTTATCATTTTTATAGGGTCAATGTTGTTTAAAAGTCAGTGAATCCGTTCCGCGGAAATACATTTCGAAAGAAAATTATCACCATTGCTGAATTCAACAAAATGTTAAACTCTATAAATTTGTTTTAATTACAAGTATGATATGGAGTTGAGCACTTAACCCAATTGGTTAAATCTCTCGACTTCCAATAGAAAGTTCGAGGTTCGATTCTCCACCGCCCTCCTATTCCTCCCTTTTATTCCCTTTGTAATTGTGTGGCATGAACTCCCTTTTTTTACACAAACTTAAATTAAATAATGATGCTGATGTACATACTGAACAGATGAACTTGGATTTCAAAAATAAAAATAAAACAAAATAAAAATTCCCGGAGGTCGGTCTATCTTTTCAAGGGGGGAAAATATAAATTAGAATTAATTATGAAATTGGCTCCACATGTGGTTGGCTAAGAATATTTGAATCTCTCTTCCACGAGCTCGATGCAGCGGTACAGAACCATCTCAACAGGTATCAAGGCACCACAGGCTGCTGCATCGGGTGGTGCTAGATGTTTATCATCTTTTTGGGTTTCTGCCATCATTCCAGCAACCAGTGACCGCAATGGCAGGAGCCATTCTCTGTAGGCCGCCTCCAATTTGTCCTTGGATAGTACCCCTGTACTGTTGGAATTCCCTGATGACAATTTATTCCACCACCCAATCATATTCAGCTGCTTTCACAATCATATATTTTGATTCACAGATTTAATAGAGAAACAAGAGACGTGATTCACAGATTTTTATACCTGTTGACTCGGTTATAAGAATATATCGGTACAGATTAAGGGCTGACAAAACCTGCAGCAAGAGATAGGCGCGCAAATGACATGATTATATAAGAAAGCTTACTCAGCACAAGCATGGAACTACAAACAGGAGCGTGCTTATGTAAACAAAATGTTTTCATAACTTACTGTAACTAGGATAACGACATATACATGTAAACATAAGAATGCATGTGGGTGAGAGAGAGAGAGAGAGAGATTTACTGAATCGCTGCATTCTGGAAAAGATGGAGGACCGCCCGTTGAAGGCTTGAGGATGACCTCCACCAATTCAAGTACCGATGGATCCCAAAATGATGTATATTGAGTAACTTGCCTATTCATGACATCTTCCTCAGCTGATGCTCTTTCAATTAGTCCCTTGTGCAGTTCCTCTTTGACACAACCTAGAAGTATTGCAATCTGTAATACAGCATAATCTCGAGAATAAATTTCTGTCCAGCAGGTATTAGTATTATCTCTGATAATAAACTAGTACATGAAGGCTATACCATTGAAGAATCATCACTATGCTTTATCAGAGCCTTTAAGACATCAAATCTCACAGAAGTTGGAGTGTCTTCAAGCACCTGATTTTAGAAATAATGGACGGAATGAATGAAAAGCATCAGGAAAAAAGTAAACGGAAATGAGCCTCTAAACGAACATTTATGTGAAAGAAGAGACATAGTGTGATAATAACATAGACCAGAATAACTAGATCAATGCACTGCATATCACAAGAAACTCCAAATATTATCACCCTTAAAGAATTTCCACAAATAATTTTCAATCATATTTATCCCTGAATGTTGGCTTTCAGAAACAACGAATAAGAAACAGAGCACAAACATATTAATTTCCAGTACATTGGAAACAGTGTCAAATCACCAATAACTAATTTTTGTAGACCACGGAGCCACTTAAATATACTCGTAACTGAAACATGATTCTATTGTGTGCCAACCTCACAATATTGAGCATCTGAAACTGTTTGGCACAGAATTGTGAGAAATCTGAATTGTTTGGTACAACAATAGAATCACGCAAGAAATAGCATCATGTAGCCAACCTCGTGCTAGAAATATAGCATCAGATTCTGATGGTTAAATAAGTTTCAGATGTTCAAGCAATAACAGCCGGGCAATTTTTCTTCTCTCCAATGGTTCGTTCAACTCAGGAATTCAATTAAAACATGCAAAATCATAACCATTACAGGAAAGCAACTCATCCAACAAAATTAATCACCAAAGTAGTACTACAATATCAAACAAAATAGCATATTTCATCCAGCAAGCACAGCACGTCACGTCACATCTGGAAAACAGCTAGCACTAAAACTTTTACCTTTTTGAATGCACTAAATGAATTCTTCCTCAGTAGAGAATCTGGAGCATACATGATGACCATTTCAATAGCCTAAGAATTAGAAGTGAGTTAAAAACTATACAAATGTATAATAAGTGTTTAAAATGAGAAATGAACACATTAAAACGGAAATCAAGTACCTGCAGATTGGCATATATAGTTGGTATATGCATTGAGTAATCCTCACAATCAACTGATCGTTCTACAATGCCATCCATCAAACACAGCAGGAAGCTGATACCATGCTGCTTCAATTCCCATGGCACATTTGTGCATGAGAATAGGTACTTCAACATTCCTATTGCTTCCCATCTTCTAGTCCAGTTACTTTGAAGTTCCACGATGACAACATGCATATCAGCTTTGGCCGTCCTGGCAACATCATTATCCTTGTACCCCCAAATTACTGCATGAAATTGCACAGAGCAATCACAATTAGTTAGGTTGATATTTTGGGAATAGCACAGCCCTGATCAAGAAAGGACAGAATATTGGCAATTACTAACCTGAAAGTGCTGCTCCAAGCTTGACTTGTGAAAAGCAACCCACATCATCTTCACTCTCTTAAGAAATTTCAGATGAAACAGGACTATAATTAAACGCCACACCTATAAGGATGCATAAAAAACTTCTCCAACAGTAATCAAAGTAAATGATCGAAGAATTCCTTACTAGTCATGGCTAGCAAATAAGATCAACATACCTTGAAGAACGAGCTCAGAGAGCCTGTCAACCTCACGTCCAGTTATCAAACCACTATAAGATATTTCACAATACTGAAGCAAGTAGGATAAATCCAACACCAGTGGAAGACTTCTCGATAAGTCAGTTGTTATTCCAACAGAAACAAAAGACTACACATCAAGGAGCATTCACTGTGAGAAACATAATAACATTAAGTGACCTGTGACAAGACAGATAGCATAAAGGTGTTCGGAATAATTATCTACCATAATCTGCAAGATATATAAGCCTAATAAAGTGCAGAGCTTCTTGTTATTCTCTCCTTCCTGTGTAATGAACATATTGATAACAATATCATGGATATTAATATCAAACGATTAAAGTACTATAAATATCATTACAAACCAACTGTAAACAGATTCTGCTTATTGAATGGGCAATATCGATTGCTTTATGGAACAACTTGTCAAAATCTGCATCTCCATCTTCAGACTTAGAACATATGATCTTTAAAGCATTAAGAATGACGGGAACTGCAGTTTTTACTTGCTCATAGTGCCGCCTCTGTAGTAAAGAGATAACTGGAGCCAGAAAAACATGAATGGTTAATTGTAAATTGATCAATCATCTATACTGAAGTTCCTGAAGAGCATAGAACAGGAGCCAGAAAAACATGAATGGTTAATTCTAAATTGATCAATCATCTATACTGAAGTTACTTAAGAGCGTTGACTGGAGCCAGAAAGACATGAATGGCTGATTCTAAATTGATCATCATCTACACTGAGGTTCCTGAAGAGCGTAGAATTTATACTACAAGAAAGAGAAAAGCATCTAGGAACTAGAGTATCAACCATTTATTTTAATGCAAGACAGAACACACCTCAACCTATCTAAGAAGCTAAGCATTAATTTTGGGATGAAAATGTAGGAAGAATAAATTCAATAAATCATTTCAGTAACAAAAGTTCAAAAGTTAGCATCTACTTGATAACCAGCTATTATTAATCCTAATGGATTAGAAACCTTTTCATTAAGTAGGTTTGGCATTAGTAAGGCTACTCACTTAATTGATTAAATTGTTTGAATTTTATGTATAAATGGGTCAAAAATTATGTGATTTGATTTTCTCTCTCATTACTTCTGAACGATAAGTTAATTTTAATATAGCTTTAATAAATTTAAAACATTTTTAGGCATTATTTTTCAAATATAAAATTTATACGGTTAATTGTACAGGTTCACTTAATCAATCATTCAAATGTCAAATTCATAACCCACTCAATAATGTCAAATATGGGCTTCATTATTTGATTATATCAACAAGCTCCGTGAATCCAACTAGTGGAACTAATATTATCAAATGGAACACAGAGAAATAAATTATAAAACACTGTAATGTACCTTTTGCGAGGCCACTAAGAAGAGGGATAAAGTAGCCAGGAACAATGAATAGCTCGGTTGGAGAACCAATTGCCTGAATAAATTTTAAAAGGAAGAGGAAATGTATTGTCAAACTAAAGAATTCTAGGAAAGGTTGGGTAGAACCTTTCATAAACCTCAAACTACAAACTAAAGAATCAGTTTAATTAATTTTGGGAAAATAACACACAAGAATGAAGTACTATAAAAATCAGAGCTACTTCAAACAATTAAATGTGATCCGTAAGCGCTGAAAAAATGATAAAAAGATCAGAATCAAAGAACATACCTCACAAAGAATTGAAAGCATGTCCCGTGGACTGACACTCTCAACAAACCGATTAACTATATCTTCAGCAGCATCCAGGAACTTTGTTGAAAAACAAGCAAACCTCGCCACTGCCTTAGGCAACTCAAATGCTAATGCATCAATAACCTCCTGAATAAAAATAGTGCAACCGTTCAATCACCACAGAAGAATAACCGAACCAGAAACCGCAACACAACTTGAACGGGCAATTCAAGGCTAACCATTTTAAGCGTTGCAGAGGCCAAGTATAATCGAATTTGATTGAGAATTTCAACCGCAACTTCTTCAGAATCCTCATTATCAGGATCTTCAGTAATTAGAGATTCGGAGAGCGTATTAATAAAATCCCCGAGTTTTGAGACTGCTTGCTCCGAATTGCTATAGTCGCCTGCTTCAATCAACTGTACGCACCGCACCACAAAATAGTTAATCAAGTACTATCAAACTTCACACGAAAAAAAATGGTCACAGCTTACCTACACACGAACGAACGCATACACAATACTGCGTGAATACAGAATAAGCAAGCGAAAATTACCTCGGAACAGGAATCTAGGGTTTCACGTAGCGTAGCAGTAATAACATCTCTCTCGGCAAGCATCGCGTAGACTCTGGTTCCACTCTCAGTAGCCAAAATGAAATCTCGGTTAGCCTCTGCTCGAAATTTTAGAAAAAAATCAATGAAGACGACCCAAAGAACGGTTCAGGCTTTTACTCTACTCCAAATTTTGTGAATGATTTGTTTATTAACCAAATCAAAATTGTATGTAAGTACACAATTTAAATATATAAAGTACGTAGTACTACCTCCGTCTTATTATAATCGCTACGGACCCACTTAACACTTATGCCGATACATATTTTTAAGGGTTAATAACTTAAATTGTGTATAATAAAAAATTATAAAAATTTGATATTCTAAAACTACAAGATTAGACGAATCTAACAAGATCTCACTTGACTATGTTTTTTCTTACATAATTACGATAAAAATACGAATCAAACTTAAATAGTGAATAGTGCCAAAAAATCAAACGTGACAATCTAAATGACGGAGGAAGTATATTTTTTTTGGGTAAGCCAATTCAATGGCCGGAGAAAAACACAAATACTCACACGAAAATACAAAAGAATGAAACAAAAAGAAGTCAACACCGAGGAAGAGACAAAAAGAGCAAAAGACAAGAAAAAAAACAACACTACAAAGCTAGATATAAGGCTAATAAACCCCAAGACGTCCACATTTAAGTCTCAAGACGAAATCCGGCGGGAAAGCCCAAGTGGTAAAAAATTTCTCCTTCGAAGCGCCATCTGAAATATGTCGTCTCACCATATTCTTAAGCATTCGTCGAGAATTTACACCCATTCCAGCCTTGTCATGAAGCGAGACATCTCTTATGGTATTCCAATTGCGTTTCCTTTCTATGTAATGAGGAGACGCATATATAACCAAAATATTCCAAGAAAACTGATTGGACGACAATTTCAAAGTGATACAGCGGTTGGAAGAATCTAGAATGGCCGTATGATGATTCGCCCCAATCTTGGAAAGAAACAAGATTCCCCCGGATATCCCAACTACCTCTTGAATATAACAAGTTTCATAACCCACCCCTATCAAAAAATCTGCCCCTTAGAGAACAAAACTTGCGGCTCCAGTATCGCAAGTATGTCCGGAGTATGATCATTCAGATTATCTAAAAGCATCCTACGAGTAATCGTACCAGCAAAATCTCCCACATTCCAAATCAAAATTCTGAATTTTGTAAAAATCATAAAAATTATTGGAAGTAGAACCGGACCTGTCATCCCGACATCTAGCAGTCTTTCATCTCACAATCCTCCCTTGGTCGACCCAATGTGGAATTCCCTCCGGCGATCACCGCGGTGGAGTTTCCCTTAGACGATTCTGTCGCCTCTTCATCCACCGCTTCGAATTTTCGAGCCCTTTTTGCGATGCTTGGTTCCTTCCCTTTTCCATCCGTCTGTTCTAACTTTGATCCTTGTTCCTCAGTGACTTTGTTTTGGTTAATCTCGCCCTTCCCCCGTAATGGTAATGATGAATGGGCTTTAATTCCATGGGCCACATTAGTTACTTTCTTATTGGACTAACTAGGTATTCCCACTCCCTTCTTGGGTTGATTGGGCCATGTGCTCTTATTGGACTTACCCATTCCTACCACCTTATTTCCTTTTGGCCCTTTAGGTTTTTTCCGGACTACTTTCACCCAATCTCCAGAAATAGGCTGTAACGGGATTTCGAAATGATCTCGTGACTGATTTTGGACGGCGGATTATCCTCCTCAATTCCCTCAATTGCCATTTTTGTGTGTTCCTCCATTCCTGCCGCCTCTGAAATTTTCTCACTTTTTTTGTCAAAATCTCACAGCTTAGCAAAGTCAACCCTGTCTTTCTCTTTTGTCTGTACATCCTCTGCCTCCATTGTATTTTTGTTTCCAACTGCCTCTTTCGATACTGTGTCTGTTTCCGGTGCCGGCCGATTGGGGCAAGTAGCGGAGCTATCGCCGTATCTCATACAAGTCGAGCACAGGAGGTGGAGTCCCTCGTAGGACACCTTCTGCCAGTGTTCCCCAATTAAGATGCTCGAGACTACAGGTTGTTGCATTCCACACACACCCGTCCATATTTCCTTCTGTGTGCATGTTTGGATATATCATCCAGCTTCACCAGCGTTCCCAGCCCTTTGGCCAGTTTGTTGAGTATGGTTTCATCATAAAACTCCATACAGAGATCTGGAAACCTAGCCCAGACTATGGTTTTCCGGGGTGTCTCTGCAGCTGCGGAGAAGTTAGGTCTCCAGGGGGTAAGTAGCAGGTAGCTGTCGAATACACGCCATGGCCCGTCATTTATCACCTTGGTTCTGTCTTCTTTGCGGTCAAACTTAACTAGGAAGAATCCATGTTCGAGCTCAATCATTTTGAACAGACACTATTATGGCGTCCTCCCATGGTTTATATAGCCGTTCTTTGATTGATGAGGCTATTGTTAGTCTTGGTTTGAGCCGGTCCCCATTGATGAAGTCAAGGGTAACCAAATCCGCTGTGATACCAGCCGTTGTTGGGAGAGGTGGTGTCGTTTCCTTGCCTGCCAACAGTGGCGAAACTATGAATCTTAATGGGGGGCCGATTTTATTTTAAAAAATTCAAAAAAAAAATAACCCAAAACCAAATGCAAACTATTTTTTAATATCGTTCAAATAACGTTATACAAAATAATAATGCAAAACTAACTTGGAACAGAGGAAGAAGAATGTCCACGATCAACAGGTGGTAACTGTAATCTTCGAGACGTCATATTTTGAAACCTCTGCAAAATAGCTTCGTTTTCAATCTTTAAAAAGATTTCTTTTTCAATGTAACACACCAAACTATCTGTGAGAAAATCATCCCCCATCTTGTTGCGCAAATCACTTTTGATAATCTTCATTGAAGAGAAAGCTCTTTCAACAGTAGCTGTTGCAACAGGCAAAACTAAAGCCAACTCGATGAGCCGATAAACTAACTTGAGAGCAATGTGCCATTTTCTCTCTACCAGTTTCTTTGCAAGATCTCCAATACTTTGAAGACCAGAGAAGAATGCATGCTCAAAGGTTCTGACTATTGAGATGTACTGATTCAATTCTGCTTTTAGCTTGAACTCATCATCAAAATCATCTGGATATAACCGGGCAAAGCAAAGTAGTCTTTCAATGTCAAAGCTTTCAAAAGAATCTCTAGGATCAAGACATGCTATACACATAAAAAGTTCGGAACCCAACTCTCCAAAACGGTTATCCAACTCTTGTAAGATACGATCAACAGCCTAATATATTAGAGAATAATTATATTATTCACATTAATGAATGATAAAGTATTTGTCAAAGTAAAATTAAATAAAATAAGTACCTGAAGGAAAATGTCCCTTCGAAAATGGTGAAAATAAGTCTTTCTTTGATCATCGACTTTTCTTTGAGATCTAGGTCGGCCCGGCATAGGATCTTCCATGTTAGGTATAGAAATACTTTTTGTAGTACTAAATGTTGTAACCATTTCTATTAAGTCCTCCCAACCCTCCTCTCTAAACTTCATCAAATCTTTCTTAATTGATGTAATCAAAACAAATGCATTGCCAATATTTTGATTCTTTTCTTGTAAGGCCGCTGAAAGTGTGCTTGTTGTTGCCAATAATGTCACCATCAAATGCGCAATGAATATAAATTCAAAACTTGTTGATTTATCAATTAAACCTGTAGCAATGCCCCGACTTGGGAAATCCATGGCCTCCTCTTCAATAGTTTCAAGAACATCTTGTATAGCATCCCACATTTCCAAAATCCGTTTGATTGTCCTGTAGTGAGATCCCTACCGTGTAGAACCTGGTCGAGCTAAACTTGTTTCTTGATTCTTTCCGGTCCCTGTAGAAATCTCACCACTTCCTATACGCCGTACAAGTTCATCATGATGCTTTTCACAAATAGCATCCATCCTTTTACACGAAGCTCCAATAAGATTCACAATCCTGATGGCATGATCAAAGAAATTTCCCACATATCTATTCTCATTTGAAATTGCTACAACCACTAATTGAAGTTGGTGAGCAAAACAATGAACATAATATGCGTGTTTATGTTCTTTCAAAATGAGAGCTTTAAGACCATTAAATTCTCCACGCATATTGGAGGCCCCGTCATAACCTTGACCTCTGAGTTGAGAAAGTGATATTCCACTCTTTGCAAAGAAATCATCAATTGCACTTTTCAAAGAGCGTGCCGAAGTGTCACTAACGTGAACCACTCCCATAAATCGCTCAATCACTTCTCCCCGATCATTCACGAATCTCACAACCACAACCATTTGTTCCCTTATTGAAGTATCTCGAGCTTCATCAATCAAACGAGAAAAGTATTTATTTCCAATTTCATTGACAATGACATTCCTCACCTCTGTTGCACAAGCATTGATAATTTCCTTTTGAATTTTTTAAGATGTTAACAAGTTGTTCCCTGGAGCATTTGAGCTCATGACCTTGTTCACTTCTTTGTCAATCTCACAATACCACTTCAAAAGTGAAAGAAAATGCCCTTTTCTTATTGATTCTTTGGACTCGTCATGTCCTCGAAATGGCAAACCTTCCCCTAAAAGCCATCGAACAATATTCACAACCGCTGTTAGCCGAACACGGTAATCAATCTCCATTTCAGTGCTCTTTTGTGATAACACATAATCCACATTATGCCTTTGATCTCTAAATGCCGAACACTGAATTGTAGCATAATGGTGGTCACTTTTTAAACCCCCTTCATGATGTTTGAATTTACTTATAGCATTCTTCCAATTTGTAAAACCAACAATCGTAAAGGCATCATCTCCACCATGGCTAGTACCTCTTTTAAACAAATAACACCATAGACAAAAAGCGGCATCTTTTTGAATACTATATTCAAGCCAAGAATGTTCTGCAAACCATTTCTTTTGAAAGGACCTCATATTACCACCAATTCTAGTTTGGGGAAAATTGTGATCATGTGGTTGACAAGGACCTTTTGCTAAGTATCGTCTCCTTAGTTCATCTCTAATAGCAAAAGGATAACTATCAATAGGTTTGCGCAATCCTGGATCTCCAACAATATCATCCTCCGTCAATTCTACTTCTGTTCGTTGTTTTTTACCACAATCTCCATCATTCAAATTCAGACTACTAGATGAAGATGAAGCCAATCTCTTCCAATTAGACACAAATTTATCCATAGTAAAATTCAAGTACCTAAAATATCCAAATATTTCATTTATTTATATGCACAACAAGAACATGAAGTAAAAATCCGAAATAAGTTAAGCACACAAAACCCATTTTCAAGAACAAGAATATTTATTTATTCATTAAAAAGAGTAACAACAATCACAATAGGAACAATGGAAAAATGGCCAAATATATCCTTTTTGTTTAAAAAAAAGCCAAATCTATCATTTTTCTATTTTATTACCGAATTTATCCTCTACATATGCTAATTATATCCGAAAATATCCTAAATTCACTAATCGTGGAATGTCTGCTGACGTGGCAATAAATTAACTTAAACCCTACACGCTGGATCGAATTTGAAGTGTGTCTCAATTAGGGTTGGGGAAAAATACCGAATATACTACATATCGCACATACCGTATCGAAAAAATACCGAAAATATCGAAATTTTCGGTATACCGTAATTTTCGGTATGGTATCATACCGTACCGTAAGATTTCGGTACGGTAACAGTATAAATTTTTTGATACCGCGGTATATCGCTACCGTACCGAACTTTGGTATATACCACGGTATCGGTATATACCGCGATACCGTTATATACCGTAATATCGGTATGTTGGTATATAGCGAAAGTTCGGTATGCCGGTATATACCGCAATACCGGTATGTCGGTATGTAGTGAATGTTCGGTATGTCGGTATGTACTGAATGTTCGGTATAGCGGAATATACCGAACTTACCGGAATGTCGGTATGGAAACGGTATGAAAATATTTCATACCGAAACTTTCGGTATACCGAAGATCGGTATACCGAAATGTTCGGTACGGCAACGGTATGAAATTTTTCATACCGTAAAGTTCGGTAAGGTATACGGTACGGAGAATTGTTTTCGATATGATACCGTACCGAAAATTACGGTATACCGAAAATTTCGATATTTTTTTTTCGACACGGTATGTGCGGTATGCGGTATACTCGGTATTTTTCCCCAGCCTTAATTGAGAGACACTTCAAATCCCATCCAGCGTGTAGGGTTTAAGTTAATTTATTGTCACGTCAGCAGCCATTCCACGATTAGTGAATTTAGGATATTTCTGGATATAATTAGCATACGTAGAGGATAAATTCGGTAATAAAATAAAAAAAATGATAGATTTGGCTTTTTTTTAAACAAAAGGGATATATTTGGCTTTTTTTCCTAGGAACAATCATTCATAGAATCATAATAAATTGTTAATAATATGAAAACCCATTTTATTTGCCTAAAAGTAAAGGAAACAAAAACACTTACCTCGATGAAGATGAGTAGCAGTTAGAAGTTGCTCATATTCTTACTTTTCTTTATTATTATTGTATTGTTCAAACTTTTAGAAAATGGTTAGACTTTGGAAGACGGCACAAAACCTAATACTTGAAGCAAGGTAGCTTTAATTCATTATAAGTAGGTCAAAACTATTGGATTGTAAATAATTTTTGGGCTTCTAAAATTTAAAATAACAAATTGTCAATAAGAGAGGGCCCATACTTAATAATATTTAACATATAAAAATATATATTATATACTATACAGAAAATAATAAAATCTATGGGGGGGCGCGCCATTGCTATACTTACCTTAGTTTCGCCCCTGCCTGCCAACACCATATCTCTGAAAGAGATCTTAGGGTTTTCATTGAAAATGAAAGGCTCTGCAGGTTCTTTTGGTTTGTCAATGACCGGCGGCGGGGGCGGCGGGGCTGTTGAGTGGTTGGCGAGAGCGTTTTCGAACTCATACTTTTTCCCATGAGGAAGTATATTTTAAATTTTTAATTCAAAATTAATTTCTTTTTTGTAAGCCAAGCCGCATTGTACTTCTATATTTGTACGCACTTTTAACCAAGACAATTAGACAAGTGCCGAAGAGACCATCATGGGCTGGGCCAGAAGTAATTCAACACAGGATTTTCAGCCCAATTACGAGAAAACTGCAATCGTCCATTTGCCATTCCTACAGAATACTTCCTACTGTACATTTTTTTTTTTTTAACTTGTCCCATTTGAGTTTTGATTACTATTTTACATATACACTTTAACTTAAACTCTATATGTGTTTGTTGAACGACAGCAGCACATTGTTAAAAATATTCGTCACTCATAAGTCCACATTACTAGTTTAGCAATTCAGCATATTCTGACGAACTTAACATCAATCAACATTAAATTGAAGAAGAAGCATTTTGTATTTTGTGTAATAAATCTTGCTATTTATCTGATTTTTATGAGGTTGTAAGTGGGCCTGCCCTTTCAATCACTCAAAGGCCATCTTTATTTTATTTGAATTTTTCTAATTGTTTTGTTAACAGAAAAAACACAGGAGGGGATGAGGACTTAGCTCAAGTGGTTAAGTCCCTAGACTTCCAACGAAATGTTGGATGTTCGATCCCCACCGGCCCCTTATCCCTCCCTTCTATTTCCCTTTGTAATTTGTGTGGCATAGGCTCCCACCACCCATTTCTCAGGCCTTCAATAGCTCATCCAAAAAACAGAAAAAAACAGAGGATAGTTGTTAGGCCATTACTGTGTTTCTTATCGTGTTGTTCAACAATTTAAATTTTGCACCAGAAACAGAAAGTGCATAAATGACACACACATGCATTGATTAGGTGCATGTGATGTAACATGCAAATTATGCAATAATTCTATATATATATATATATATATATATATATAATGTGGGAAGAGAATATGATACTCGAGCTTTGGTGAATAAAAATCCAAATGTATTTTTCTTCATGTGTATCAGTTTTTTGTTAATCTTGGCACAGAATTGAACTAACTACATGACAGACAAAAATATTCAAGGATACAGTAAACAAAAGGCATCTTTTCTATACCATTTTCTTAATTAAAAAACTGCATGTGCTAATGCTCTTACATCGAATAAGAGGTTTAAATTAAGGTTAAAAAAAAAGAACTATTGAACCTTAAAATAATTATGGGACGAACATATTATTAATGTGTATTCATCATTTTATCATTTCGTTCAACCCGAAATTATTTATTTGGGTCAATTAAATGAATATTTTTAAGTTTCTTAGATGCCCAATAATAACCTCCAAGTTTCTTTGATTAGACCTCGAACCCAAAACCTTACTCATAAAGTTAGAGACTCATAAAATAATTTGATACATTTTTTTATGTGAATACGCAATCTCATACTTCATTGGATACAAGACTAATCATTCGAGGATTGGATGGACATTGAAGGGTTGTCTCTCCCACAGGGTTGCCTCACTCAAAGGGGGAATTCTGCATAGACAAAAACTCGAACCCGAGACTTTGATTAAGCTGTCATAGCCCATACTTCTCAAACCAACTGGGTTTGGTGCTTGAAACTATTGAATTGTGGTTAGATAAAAAATACCAAAACATCTTACATTGCAGGTATTTTTTACTCCCCCGTATTTTTGCAATTTGCGCACTCCTCATAGTTTAACTTTGTCTTAAATTATTATCATAGTTATGAATAAAATACATAATCAACTGGAATGTTTTTAAATTCGTCTAAACTTTTAGTTTTAGAAAATTAACTTTTTATAAATTTAATTGTAAACAATTTAAGTTATTAATTATTAGATATCTGATGCAAACATGTTGTACTCCCTCTGTCCCAACTGAAATGTCTTACTTACTATTTTTAGACGTCCAGTTACAAATATCTTCTTTCTATAAATAAAAATAATTTCTCTATAACAATTATGTGGATCCCATCATATGCTCACAAATCAACTCTATCTTAATTATCGTGTCCAACAGTAATAAGATAATAAGATAGTAACAAGATAATCAATGGAAGTAGTAAGTGCACTGTTTAACTACTCATTATTACCCAATAATTGGTTGGGCTCCATTGTTCATGCTTAGCCGGAAGAGAAGGTGGGCCCAATCTCGTCTCATTAATTACTTAATCTATAAAAGTATGGTAATTACTTAAAGAGGGTTGGGATTGAACCATACCACCCAGAGTTTGGGATCTCATATGCCCAAATTTTCAATGTTGTTTCTAATTAGAGCATTTTCAATGGTACCCTATAATTCAAAATGGGTTAGCATCTTCCTTACAACAATTCCCTAAAACCAAACCTATTTTTAAGTTTTTTGAATTTTATGAATAGTAAATACTCAAATTTGAGTTTCTACTATTCGCAAACCTATCTCACTTTTTGCAATTAAAATAATTGCAATCTCATCCCTCCAATTGTTGCAAATTGAATATTGATCTAATTTTGTATTATGGTTAATAATTTTATACTTCATATATTTTTTGTTAAATTTATTTTATATTTATTTAGATTAAAAATTTTAAGGTTTCTTTATAAAATAAATTTTAAACATAAAGATAACTAAATTTTTAAAGTTTTGATACAATCTTAGCAATCATTTAAAAAAATTACATTAGCATACGAGAATATAATTAAAAATAACGCATCTCAAAAAACTTAAAAAAACGTACAATATTAAACAACCAAATAACTACGCAAACGGAAAATTAAGTTAATAGTCATCTAAATCAACATCGGATCCTCCAACTCTATTGAAATACGGAGAATATGTTCCAGTTGCATAAGGATCTGGTTGACCTTGTTCTTTGACTCTTTGTAAAATACGCACTTGCTCAGCTTGAGCATATGCACGAACATGAGAAGTAGATATACACATTTTGAACTTCGTAATGCATTAGTTGAACACTTGTGGCAAAAACACATAAATTCCAATTCTTGATGTTGGATAAAAATCATTTGCTTTATTCTAATTATGTAATTCTTTCTTAATTAATGAATATTGAATTTATGTGGGATTAATGTATAATTTATAAGAAATGATGGGTATGATTGAAAAAATAATAAATTTATATGGGAAAGAATATATAGAAAATATTATTTTGAGTTTGAGTTTAGTGTAAATGATTGGAGATGAATTACTGTTTGATGTGACATTTACTGTAAAATGAGTTTGAGTTTGGTGTGGCTATTGGAGATGGTCTTAGAACCAACCCAAAAAATCACTAAATTTGCAGCACAAACACCACCACTCAAAATATAGTGACTTCCTATGATTATGAGTATAACATTACCGTCCAAACCAGATTCTTTGCCTCCAAAATCTTTTCTGACCATGTTTCCACCCCACCATTGTACACCTTTTATTAAGGGGTAGAATTGATTTGAAGACAGAAAATGTACTACAGCTCCCACCCCTCCTTATTCATGCAACAAACAAAATAAATAAACCATCAATGGAGTTCATATATCAAAAAGAAAAAAAGAGAAAATATTTGTCACAACTCACAACCAAAAGATGCCCACAAAATTGACACTGCCTGCAATGGTCCCAAACAAACAAACCTCTTCAGTACTTGAGATTCGCAGAGGGATAATGTAAGAATCTTTGTGTACTAATAGCTTGTCTGAATGCCTACCAAACATAACATTTTTAACAACAGGATCATCCCACAAGGATCACAAAATCCACAACATCCTTTCAAACAGCAGATCAATCAGTCCGCAAACCCCCGGTGATTCAATCATACCATACATGTTAAAAACTACTACTAGTAAGAGTAATAATATCCAAGTGATTTGAGAAGGAATCAATGAATAACTGATGCACTCCTCTACTAATTCCTTCGTAATTCAGCGAAGCTCATTACAAATCTACCATTACAATGTATATGAATCATAATCGATCAATGCCATCACACAAACAATAATATTGCAATCTTTCTTGACAACAATGCAATGGGGTACTTAAAACATACATTCATTGGTTCATCGATGATATAGCAAGGCCTCATTGTATGATGCCTCTTTCTGTAGACCAAACAAAAGGTCTTAACACTGGATCATCGATGAACATTGCCAGAAATCACGAATCATTCGGCATAATTCAAGTGTCCACTTTTACAGGTCAATGGGAGACTAAAGAAACAAACTGCAGCATTCATATTGGGCGGAGTAAAATACGATCAAACTGAAGGGAAAGAAAACTTTTATTCCTTAATTTATTTCCATCAAACAAGTATGTATTGATTCATTATCTAACAATTTTATACTACAAAAAAGTGAACCAATTCAACAATTGTGCTTGTGTCCATCCGTATCCATAATCAATATACCATAGCAACAAACTGCACCAAATAAATATATCACCTGATATGCTCCTTTCTCGTCGCCTCCTCTGCCTCCACAAAGCACATGTACTCTCTACCTGCCCTTCTTCCACCAATTCTTCAAGTTTTCGATATCATTTCGAATGGAAGTACGCCGAAAGCGGAGGCAGCAACGCTTACTTTGAAGACCCGGCATTAAAGAGGCAATCACAAGCACGCACACGCGAATGAAGAAATATGATCTCTAGACAAGACCTGTACATACAAGAATTTGAAAATCCAAAACGTGATTGAGCTACCGTGCACCGTCATTGTTTTCTGCAAAATCTACAAAGCAGTCCTTGCAAAATTGTCCTGATCACGCCAATATCGAAGCTTCCCTGCTCGGATCTGATGGAAAGTAGGCACATTTATTAGCTCATGTGGAAACGTAACATACACATAGATAAATCATAAACTGCTCGCCGAACAAAATAGTGCATAGAAATCCTTAAATAGGGTTTGCAGTACAGTCAAATTACAACTAATGAAAACAGCTAACTTTCCGTGATTGTCCACATGGAATGGAATCACTTTATAGTGAAGCTACAGATGATGGCAAAATTCAACAAAGATCGAATATTTTTGGCATATTATGCACCAAAAAGTAATTTTTAACACGTATTTAACTCAGTTATTTCATCACATTCGGAAAAAGCCTGTGCTGCTTCGAATTTCTTGACCCGAAACAAATTTCCCTTTGATCAAATTTAGGAGAAAATCATGACAAAATTTCACTTCATCGACAAACAGTAAATTCGCAAATTCCACGAACCAACAAAAAAGCTTCACAGAGCATAATTGACCTCAGAAACAGGCTCCACTATATCCGGGCCAGGAGCAGCCAAACAGTCCCGAGGCGTCTCGAACGAGGAAAGGGAGAATTGCTTCGACACAACGCTGACGTTGAAGTAAATCACACCGGAGCTGGGGATATCGACGCGGATTGCAACAACGGGCAGCCAGAGGAACAAATCCTTGGCGGAAATCCCCAGCAATCCGTCGATCTTCCCGAAGCCAAGGACGCCGGAAATGTTCATATCGTAGTGCAATTCGTTCTCGAAGATGGCGTTACAGGCTCGATCCAAGTGCACCTCAAACTTCCCGGTGCTATCAACGCTGAAATTGGTGACCCCCTTGGGGAGCAGCCCCGTCGGGAGGCCGTGGCGCTTGAGCACCTCGTAAACGGACGAAGGCGGCGACGGCGGCGGCGGCGCATCGGATGCCGCCATTGACGATGATAACACGGAGAGAAAGCAGAGGAGCGCGAGGAAACATCGCGAACGAAGCACCATTTTGGCGGGTGGGACTATAACATGGAAGAAATTGGATGGGGGGTGGGTTTAGGGTTTAAGAGGGGATTGATTGGATTGGGGAATTGGGGGAATTTGGGGGAAGAGGAAGAGGAAGAGGAAGAAGGATCAATGGATGGTGGCAGTTGCCAGCAGGAATACAGATGGGATTAGGAGAATGATCAATTATTGGTGTTGAAGATGGGGCCCCCACCGCAATTCGCCTGCATCACCGGCGCAATGCGCCGCCCAATCAGGATACCGCTCCTGGGGGGTAATTTGGGAATTTCAGATGCTGGACGGCGACACCAGTTTTGCACACGACACGCAGAAAAGGGTGTCACCGTGTCAGTCATCGATTAACCGATTTCATTATTACTCTAACATTACTAATTTACTACTCCCTCCGTTCCCTTTTAGTTGTCTTTTTAGAGATTGAAAAGTGTTCCAAAATAGTTGTTATTTTTAGGTAGTTATAGGTAGTTATGCTATGTTTTTACTATATTGCCCTTCACTTTACATAAATGCTATTTGTTGGACATTTATTAAGAATGAGTGTAGTTGAAGGGTAAAAATGTATTTTTATAGGTTAATTAATGCAAACATTGATTATTGAAATTGAGTTGAAAGAGACAACTATTTAGGAACGGAGGGAGTATTACTTGTTTTCATTAAAACGGTAAAATAATTGCTTTGTTTTTAGTATTTCCATCTTTTCGATTAAGGTTTATGAAGTGGTAGTCTTTATTGTTACCGGACCTTTCCCTTTTAAACATTTTCTTCTTCTTTTTTTTTGGCGAAGCTCCCTTTTAAACATTTGAGCACATGTTTTATTCTTATGAAAAGATTTTGTAAAATATACAAGTAACTTTATGACGAATAAGCCGGACTATTTTTTTCAAATATATATTTATAGTAACATTGAGTCAATGTTAAATATTCAACAATATGAAAATGTTAAACAAAACACAATAGATAGAACGGAGGGAGTACAATTCTTTAAGTAGTTTATTTTAATTTTTGACATTGTTTATTTTTCAATCTTTTTGTAAATATATAATAAAAAGATGTATCATTTTAAAGTCAGTCTTATTTTTCAATGTTATTTTTCAATTCACAATGCACTTTCTGTCCTATTAAAATGTGTCATTTTAGAATAGATAAGAGGGTAATATATTATTAATATTTTTGTTTAAATTTATTAGTAAATATAGTCAAGTACTCCCTCCGTCCCACTTCAGACGTCCTGTTTGACTTTTTGACACTGTTCATTATTTAACTTTGACTCAATATTATTGCAAGTAAATATTTGAAAAAAATAGTCGAGTTCGGTCTTGTTAGATTCGTCTAATCGTGTAGTTTTAGAATATATATTTCACATAATTTTTACTTATATATTTTGAGATATGATCGATTTAAAAAGTGCATTGGATTATGTGCAGAAATCAAACAAGATATCTTAAATGGGACGGAGGGAGTATATAATAATTTTTATATTATATTTACAAAATTTGAGTTAGTAACGATTGAAAATATGCATTAAGTTACGTAAAAATATGCATGTAAATATCACAATTTTATAATTTTTATACTTTAAATTATTAATCATTAAAAATTTGTATTACATTGCTTGATAAAAATATGTCTATATGGGAATGGGCTTGACCCCAGTGGTATCTCATCTGCCTTCCAACCATATGTTGAGGGTTCGATTTCCACCCGACCTCCTATCCCTCCCCTTTATCCCATTTATAATTTGTGTGGTTTGAACTCCCGCACACATTTACCGACACATAGGTGTCAATGTTTTAAAAAAAGTGTCTATATAACACTTAAAAAAAACAGTTAGTATATGTAAAGAAGAAAGTTTGTGTTGGGGCCATATGAAATAATGGGCCGCGGAGAGCTATTGGGCCATAAGATATGGGCCAGATGAGAGAGAGAGTTCGAAAGGAAGATGGGCTCAAGATCAGTAAGGCCGAAAGTCCATAGTAAGCCGAAGGAAGGGAACCGAGACTGATAGAGATTTCGGCCGAAATAGGGAAGGAACAGCCGAAACCAAGACAACCGAAATGAAGAAAGAAAGAATTCAGCTCAGAAGGATTGGCCGGAGAGCGGTTACTCCAGCTCCGGCTATAAATAGGGGTCGACACACACAAAATCAGAGAGATCAATCCAACCCCCAAATTCCTTTTATCAAATTTAATTCCTTGTTATCTTTACTGCTTTCTTTACAGCTTTCCTTTACAGCTTTCCTTAGAATCTAGCCTAGTTTGTAGCGGTTACCATTTCCAAATCCACCGTTGCTCCTTAGCAGCTGGTAGTTTGGTTCCCTGTTTTTGGTGAATTCCGCCGTTGTTTCTTAACAACAGGCAGATTCTCCGTTGTATCTGGTTATTTTTTATCAATTCAAGAAAGATTCAGTCAATTGTGGGCGCATTATTGTTAATCCGGACCCGTAATCGGTTTGATCCTTTTCCGATAGCCTCCCTTGAGGAGAAAAAGGTCCTTGGCTCAACCCAAGCCAAACAGTGGCACGCCCAGTGGGACACGAAATGGCATTCGAACAAGCAACTCCAGCAGTAAACACGGCGGCGAGGACTGATTTGCCGCCGATTCAGGAAGAACGAGCAGCAGAAGCCGGAGAATTCCCCCCAGGGTTCCCCGGACCATCACACTTCCACAATCAGGAGTTTTCAAACGATGATTTAACCCCGCGATTCCGAGATCAGGTTCAATTTATGGTGGAAGCGGCGGTTACTAATTCGGTTCGCCAAATCGAAGGAAATATCCTTGCAGCGATGCCAGCTATGTTCAGAGCTGAAATAGCGAGGAATATGTATCCGATGGGAACGCATCAAGCTCCAGTGGCGCAAAATCCACCACCTGCGATGCAAAATCCTCATAATTTTCAACAGCAGGCCTTTCGGCCGCCAGGAGGGCACGGAGCTCGGCCTTTTGTTCCTCCGCAGCAAAGGTACGATCAGCAACAGAATCAACCGCCTCAACCAGCTGTTCAACCACCTGCTCCAGTGGTTCAACAACAATACGCACCACATCAGCAGAATCCACCACAACTAGTTGACAGAGAGCTTATTGCTGAGATTATTCGTACACAGTTTGGGAATCTCATCGGCCAGGAGAATAGGCCGATGTATCGGAAACCTTATCCAGATTACATTGAGGAGCAGTATCCATTGCCTAGAGGGGTAAAGGTTCCAGATTTTAACACTTTTTCTGGAGAAGTCGGCCGTTCTACAATTGAGCATATTGGCCGATTTACAGCTCAATGCACCAGAATCGCGCAAAATGATTTTCACAAGCTGATATTGTTCAGCTTGTCGTTGACTGGTCCAGCATTTGAGTGGTACATTAATTTGCCAGCGGGATCGGTCAATACTTGGGCCGAAATGGAGCGGTTATTCCATGACCGATTCTATAATACCAGTCCTGAAGTTTCGGTAGTTGATCTGACGTCAACCAAGCAAAAGGCGTCTGAATCGGTTACTGAATTCATTG
The DNA here is from genome assembly GCA_030278955.1 of Hygrophila difformis. Lineage (NCBI taxonomy): Eukaryota > Viridiplantae > Streptophyta > Magnoliopsida > Lamiales > Acanthaceae > Hygrophila > Hygrophila difformis. The sequence goes on from JAOANR010000001.1 coordinate 11,918,749, forward strand.
AAAGGTTTTATGCAGTAAAGGCTCAGATGAAAACAATGTTACCTGAGCATGAATATATTCAAATCTTGAAGCAGAATTTAAAGTTTGCTATCAAGGATAGATTGATGGTAACAAGACCAAGGACTGTAGCCGAATTAACGGCTGAAGCTATAAGGATGGAGACTTATTTGGCAGAACAAGCGGCTTTCAAATCAAGCCGAAGTCAAAGTGGAAGATCACAACCTATCCAGTCAGCTGCCTCATTTGCTGAATCTCTGGATAGATGTGAAGTCCAGGAAGAGTACAACACGGATGACGTTCCCGCATTAGCCGAAGTTGCAAGGGCAGAGTTAATCATAAAAAAACCTATGACTTGTCCAGCACTTCGGCCAGCCAGAGGCAAGGAGAAAGAAGGAGGAGATGAATCTCAAAGGTTTTACTCTTTCGACTTGTCACAAATGGACGAAATATTTGATTATTGCCAGAAGAACGGATTGCTAGAGTTTAAAGGAAACCATCCACAGCCTACCAAGGATCAGCTGGAAGCCGGATGGTGCAGATTCCATGGATCAGCTACTCATTCCACGGCGGTTTGTGGACATTTTAGGAAGCTGATTCAGAAACATGTCGATGATGGGAAGTTGAAGTTCCCAGATAGGCTTATGGCGATTGATAAGAATCCGTTCCCTGTTGCCAACATGGTGATGGTGCAGCCCGACCAGAATAGATCTGTGCATGACCGATTGGGGGATCAAACATCATCTAGCAAGAGTTCTGTGCACGATCGGCTTGGGGATCGGCCATCGGCTCAGAAGTCGGGAGTATGGAAAAGATTAGGATCTCCGAAGGGAAAAGAGAAAGTTACAGATGTTTTTGACCGATTGGGGAATTATGAGGTAAAAGAGTGGATCAAGCAATCGGAGAGACATCAGGAGATCGAGATCGGAGATAAGAGCGAGAGGCCAATGTTGAAAATCATAACTAACGGATGGGATTCAGAGATGAAGTTAACAGCTGACAAGCAGAATGGAAAGACTGTGATTCAGATCACAGTCCCTGAAGAAGCTGTGGGTCCCGAAATGAAGAAGCTCAGAAGGCCACCAGCAAATACTCAGGTAGGCCGATGGGTCCAAAATTCTCCAGAAAGAAGGTATTTCGGCCAACGCCGGTCTGACCATTCAGCCTGGAGCGCAGAGGAGAGAAAAGTTCCGAAAGGAAAGGGGTCATATCGTACTTTCAAACGAAGAATGCAACGACTTAAAGCAGCTGCTGTTTATGAGCAAGAGGAGTACGATATGATGCATATGGAAGAGGACTTCCCAGATGACTGTTCATTCTCGGAAGGAATAATACTCAATAGAGTATTTTCGGCTCGTTTGAAGTCCGAAGCGAAGAAAGAGAAGCAGCCGAAAGAAGAACGAGATCGAATGAAAAACAAAACTGAATTTCGGCCGAAAGTAATACAGCCGAAAATTGAAAATGAGCAGCCGAAATCGAAAAAAGAATGGAAGCCTAGACCAGTCCGAACCAGGGAATGGAAACCAAAGACAACTATCATTCCGAATAGCGATTCACTCCCTGTCGGACAGTTTAAGTTCGACTTTGGATCTAGCGCGAATATGGTGACGGTAACCACAGAAGAAAAAGAGGAGTACTGGTCGGATTCTGAACCAGCTGTGGTTTTCTTTCAAAAGGAAGGGGAATACTATGGTGATGAAGAACCCATAGTAGATTTTTGTTTCGATAAACTTGAAGTATTTCGGCCGGAAGCCGAAATAGAGAAATCATTTGAAGAAGGATATAAAGCATTTGTTCCAGAAGCCCAACCAGGCACGATTTTGCCTCCAACTGCGAAAATGTCTCAGCATGTGAGGCCTTTATACGTCAGAGGTTGGGTCAATGGAAGACCTCTCAGAAGAATGTTTATTGACGGTGGAGCCACTGTTAATATCATGCCGTTATCCACATTGACAAAGATAGGCCGTTCGAAGGAAGATTTACTCCCTACGAGAATGAAGGTAATGAGTTTTGTGGGAGCTCAGACTGCGGCTGAAGGGTGTATTCTAGTGGATGTAACGGTCGGAACGATCTCGATTCCGACCATGTTTTTTGTGGTAGATGCAGAAGTCCCGTATGCGGCCCTACTAGGCCGATGCTGGATTCATACATCCCGATGTTTGCCATCAACGCTTCACCAGAAAGTATGGTTCTGGAAAAAGGATGGCACAGTGGAAGAAGTAGATGGTGATCAACCTCCGTTTCCAGTCAGCTCAGCCGGCCGAATTGATGCGGTGTTATACGAGGAACCCATACAACCATTCCTAGCGGTGGTAGGGGATCGGTACCCGCAGGTGGTCGAGTGTGATTGGACAGATTTGGGGTTTGAGATCAGATATCAGGCCGATGAACGGCCAGTCAAAAAAGAAAGTAAATGATGGATGTACAACCGAATCAAGCGATCGAGTTCGAATCGGCCGAACTCGGAGTTTCAGACGACAAAGCAGGATGGAGCGACTTAATAGATGCAATTCCAAAACGAACACCGGATTTCAAAGCTCAAGACCCCTTGAAAATGGTCAATGTTGGTACAGATGAGCACCCGAGGGAGATCCCGTTAAGTGCAAATTTAGATCAGCAGATGACAAGCCGATTCAAGGAGGTTCTAGTCGAATTCAAGGATTGTTTCGCATGGGATTATACAGAGATGCCAGGATTGGAGCGATCGATTGTGGAGCACAGACTGCCTATCAAAGAGGGGTTCAGGCCGCATAAACAGCCGGCCAGGAGGGCAGCCCCCGAAATAGTCCCTAAAATAAAAGAAGAAATATAGAAATTGTTAGCGGCCGGGTTTGTTAGGCCAGCTAAATATGTAGAATGGTTATCAAATATTGTTCCTGTAATAAAGAAGAATGGAAAATTGAGAGTTTATATTGATTTCAGGAATCTTAATATAGCCACTCCAAAAGATGAGTATATGATGCCTATTGTTGACTTGTTGATTGATTCGGCCGCAAAACAGGGAATGTTATCCTTCATGGATGGATATTCGGGATACAACCAAATTTTTATGGCCGAAGAAGATATTCACAAGACTGCATTTCGGTGCCCTGGTGCTATAGGGATATACGAATGGGTGGTGATGCCGTTCGGACTGAAGAATGCAGGAGCTACATACCAGAGAGCCATGAACTATGTTTTCCATGACCTCATAGTGGATTGTGTTGAGGTGTATATCGACGACGTCATGGTCAGATCCAAAGATATCGAAAGCCACTTGAACGATTTGCGAAAGGTGTTCATAAGGATGAGGCTGCACGGAGTCAAGATGAATCCAGCCAAGTGTGCTTTCGGAGTACAGGCAGGAAATTTTCTCGGGTTCCTGGTACATAACAAAGGAATAGAAGTTGATGCGAACAAGACCAGGGCTATTCAAGAAGCCAAACCTCCACATGATAAGAAGAGTCTACAGAAGTTTCTTGGAAAGATCGGTTTCCTGAGACGATTCTTAGCAAATGCGGCTGGAAAGTCGAAACCACTAACCGATTTATTGAGGTTGAAGAAGGAAGAGGAGTTCAAATGGGGAGTCGACCAACAAAAAGCCTTCGAACAGTTGAAACAGGATTTGATGAATCCACCTGTGTTGGTTCCTCCGATTTTAGGACGGCCATTGAAGTTGTATATAGCAGCGGCCGAAGAATCTATTGGAGCATTATTGGCACAAGAAGACGATGAAGGAAGGGATCGGGCGATTTACTATCTTAGCCGAATCCTAAGGGACGCCGAAGTAAGGTACTCGCCGATTCATAAATTATGTTTAAGTCTTTATCATGCATGCCAGAAATTAGAATATTATATTCAACCGAGGCAAGTGATAGTGGTGGCTTCGGTTGACATAGTTAAGATTATGATGAATGATCCAGTCAGTAGCCGAAGAATGGCCAAATGGGCCATGAAATTAAATGCATATGATTTGAGATATCAACCTTTGAGGGCTATGAAAGGACAGATTGTAGCCGATTTTTTGGCTGATCATGTGATACATCCGGTGACCGATGATATCGATCGTCAAGATCGGCCGAAAGAAGTCGATGAGATAGGAATTGTATACTTGCAACCATGGGTGATGACGTTTGATGGTTCTAAAGCCGCTTCAGGAGTCGGAGCAGGGTTTACCCTACAAACACCGGAGGGCAAGGTATACAAGTATTTCGTGCAATTGCCAGAGTCATATACGAATAACCAAGCTGAATATAAAGCGTTGATTTCGGGATTACAACGGTTGATAGAAGAAGGAGTCAGAGCAATCATTATCAGAGGGGACTCACAAGTAGTTGTTCAGCAATTATTAGGCGATTTTTCGGTTAAGAGTTCTCAGTTGATTAGATTGTACGAAGAAGCGGTTAATTTGTTAGAAGAATTCGATGAGGTATACATTGAATATATCCCGAGAGAAAAGAACGAAGTGGCCAATGAATTGGCTCAACATGCAGCTAGATATTGGTTGATGCCGATAGCAGGAAATGTGGAAGTACATTTGGCCGAAACAGAGAAGGCCGAATGGATAAAGGAGATAGCACAGACATTAGAAGATCCTTCGGAGGCTAATCCAGCCGAAAAACGGAAAGCGATGGATTACGTCATAATAGGAGGATTATTATTCAAGCGTGCTATTGATGGAGTATTGCTCAGATGTGTCGGAGAAGAAGACGCCAGAAGGGTAATGGGAGAGGTTCATGAAGGAATATGTGGTGCACATCGGGCAGGAAAATCGATGAAGTGGAGTATTATTCGGCTGGGATATTATTGGCCGAATATGGGTCCTGACTGTGAAAAATATGCAAGAGGATGCAGCGAATGTCAGAAACATGGGCCGATTCAGAAGCTACCGGCCGAAGAATTACACATAATGATCAAACCATGGCCATTTCGAGGATGGGCCATGGACATCATAGGAAAAGTTTATCCTTCTTCGTCGAAAAGACATGAGTTCGTGCTAGTGGCAACAGATTACTTCACGAAATGGGCCGAAGCTCAGGCGTATGTCAGTATTTCACAAGAGGAGGTGATCGAGTTTATCAAGAGACAATTGATTTATAGATTCGGGATCCCACGGACGATTCTAACAGATAGAGGAACTGTATTTGTGGGAGAAAAAGTCAAGGCCTTTGCAGATGAATACGGAATAAAAATTGTGCATTCGTCACCATATTACCCACAAGGAAATGGACAAGCAGAGGCCACAAACAAACAGCTGATAGGAATTATAAAGAAAATGATCGAAGACCAACCAAGAAAATGGCATGAGAAGTTATCTGAAGCATTGTGGGCTTATCGAAATGCTAAAACTTCAGCTACTGGGTTTACACCATTTCGGCTGACTTATGGAATGGATGCAGTGTTGCCAGCCGAAATAACAGTGCCGACTTTGAGAACAAGCCAAGCGGATTCAATGTCGGCCGAACAGTATGATTGTGCGATGAAAGATGAGTTATTGGAAATTAATTCCAATCGGATGCAAGCCTTTGAGAATTTACAGAAAAACAAAGATATTGTGGCCGATTGGTACAATAAGCGAATTCGTCTTAAGCGGTTTGAAGTTGGAGACTTAGTTTGGAAAGTTATATGGCCACCCAAGCAGAAGGATGGCCGATTAGGTAAGTGGAGTCCCAATTGGGAGGGACCATTTATTGTTCATACCAAATTACCGAATGGAGCATACACTTTGGTGGACGAAAATGGTGAGCAGATGTCAAATCCAGTAAATGCAAGATACATGAAGAAATATTATCCATCAGTATGGGATTAAACATTAAGTGATGCGAAAAAGTAAAGATTTTATTGCATGAACGAACAAACATTACAGAGAGGGTGCTACTTCGGCCGAAAGCGGCGTCGATAACCCGAAATTACAATATACAAGGGAAACGTCCTATGCTAAGCAGGCATATACAAGGGAAAGGTCCTCGAAAGACACTCAGCCTTGTAGAAATGCCGCTAAAACTATCGGCAAGACAGAAGCAGGGCACAGTTGCTTGCCCCAGAACAGTATTGCCGATTTAGGTCCGACCACCGAACTTCTACTCTTGGATACGATAGAACGAAGAGTACAACGTCCCAGAGGTAGAAGTCAAACTCGGGTACAGCATCCGCACGACCTCAGACAGAAGAAGGAGGAGTGCAGCGAGGCAGTCACCCAAAAACGGTGGAAGGGGGAAAGGAGGGAGGAATAACTAGGGGTAGTTATTCCCCCCATTAGATAAGGTCCGACAGGATATGCAACCGCAAAGTGGAAAAGGGACACACCAGCATAGCCGTCGAGACCTTCATTTGGAATAACAGATAAAGATCCTCGCCCACACGAACATGGTGAAAAGGGCATTAGTTGAACTCGTGTTGCACAAGCAAAAGATTTTCGTACCACGTCTGGAAATCCTTGCACAAGAATACTTGTCGAAGACCATGGAGGAACTGGAGACAGGAAGTCGAGCAAGGGAAAAGGGAAATCCATATTGTTATAGGAAAAGAAAAGAAAAGGAAGTGATAGATAAGTATCAACAATGCCGGGTATTTATAGGAAGAGATAGGTGCTCGGCGAAAGAAACGGTCAATAGTAAATGTTATTTATGGGAAAACGTTACAGCTGATTCCCGGAGAAAGCTGCTAACATTCAGAAATCAGCAATAAAGGAGACCGAAAATAGTGGAATTAACGGGATACGAATCGCATTGCAGAAGATACAAAAGATACGAATCCAAGTACAATGTATCGGCCAACATAGTCCAAAAAAGGCCGATTACAGCTGTCAAGAGAAAAAGAGTGACCGAAATTTACACTTGACAAAAAAATAAGTCAAAACACAGAATTGATACACAAAAGCAAATTAATGGTCTTCCTGGTCATCAAAAGGAACAGCATCATCAAAGCCTCGCGAAGCAGCAATAGCAGGATTAACCGAAGAAGTCATCAGATTCGGACTTGCTGAAGAAGAAGGGCCAGCAACGTCACCAGGTGGGAGACGAACGGTGGATGAACCAGCACCACAGGAAGCACCAGTTTTCCCTAGGGGAGAGAAAAAAAAAGGGGGAATAATAAGTAAGAGAGCATAAAAGAAGAATCACAACAGGAAAATGGAAGAGAACAGAGTACCTGAAGGCATAGTTGTTAAGATCCCGATCCTGATCTTAGGATCTTACGATTTTATGATCACACCTCTCTAAAACGATCCCGATCCTTGTAGGATCTTAAAATTCGTAAGATCCCGATCCTGGTAGTAGAATGTTACGATCTTATAGTCATACTCCCTCAAACGCTTCTACGATCTTACGATCTTACCCTCTTAAACGCATAAAATTTTTGTAGTATTTTATAATTTGGGATCAAAATAACTTGTTTCTTTTAATTTTAAACTTAAGAGCTTGTATTCCTTATGTATGATGTGTAAAAAAACATAATATGTATGTATGTGGAAATATTTTATGTTTGATTGTGATATTTTTGTATTGTATTGTATTAATTAACTTGCAAGATTCATAAATACACAAAATAATGCTTTTACTTGTCAGTATGCATAACTGAGTTTATCTATTATTGCAATTTCATAAGATTTTAGGATCGCGATTCGATCCTGCGATCCCGATCTTACAAAGAGAAAAACGATCCCATATAGGATCCCGATCTTAACAACCTTGCCTGAAGGAATGGATGACAGAGGTGGGTTATCGCCCGAAGGGGAGGACTCTATCTCGGAAGGATCCAAAGGGAATGAAACATGTGGAGAAGAGACATGAACAACACTTTGCCCACCAAGGCTTTTGATGGCCGAATCCAGCTGACCGACTAGAGACTGGGTTTCGGCCCATTTTTCTTGGAAAGTACCAAGAATGAAATCGTTGAAACTGATCCGCATGGCCAGATAAGAAGCATCCTCCTGAGAATCCAAGATTTTGGCCCTGGGAGCCTCGGCCGATTGACGAAGGGCTTTGATTGACTGTTTCAGATCGGCCGATTTTCGCTTAGTTTGAGCCAAAATTAATTCCAAATCCTTCTCTTGTCGCTGGAGCTTGGCTATCTCAGACCGAATCAAAGAAAGGTCCTCGGACTGTTTGTGTTCCTGAGATTCCACTTCGGACAACTTATTCATTTGAGCCCGATACTCTGCAGAATAATTGTCGAAGATGGCTCGTGAAGAAGCCGCAGCTTCACGCTCGGCGGCAAGTTTGTTCCGCATTTTCAAATGAGCCATGAGTTCCTGATCCATTGAGAGGACAGACTTCGTAATCATCTGAAGAGTGCTATTTAGATTCAGAGACACCATCTCGTCATGAAATTGTTGCTCAAGATGAGACAAGAGAATAAAGATCGGTTTAGGGTTGACGAACTCCACATCAGATTGCCGGCCGATTAGATTACACAGCTTGGCCAAACAATCGCCAAGGTGAACAGAAAGGTCCGACGGACGAGAAACTAGAGAGACAGGAGAAAAGAAATCGTCCAAAACATGCCGATCAGGAAATGGCGATAAAGGGACCTGATCGGCGGGGGCTTCATCAACAATCATACCACTAGATGGGGGGCCAGTCGGTTTCGGAATGACCGAAGACGAGGGTGTGACAGAATCCGTAATAGGTTGAGAAAGATCGACCGAAGGAGGGACGGAAGGGTCGGCCGGAGTAGAACTTTCAATCAAACCCCGAGGATTAACAGAAGAAGAACCAGCATAAACAGCCAAATTACTGGTACTGGCCGATGTGCGAAATTCGGCTACTGGAGAGGCCGAGACCACAGTTGGAAGTGGGGGAACATCGGATAGCGGCAAAACAGGTGGGACCTGGCAAGAGTAAGAAAAAGAAATTAGTCGAAAGAAAGGAGCCTGGGAAAGAAAAAGAGTAGTGTAACAAACCGCAAAAAGGGAGGCAGGGATTCTGCCAAGCGGTGAATGAGATGAACGCCTTTTGGTCTGAGTAGGAGGGAGAAAGTCGATAAGGGAGGCCGAAGGCAAAACAGGCCTCTTTCGACCAGGCTCCGAAGTAGAAGATCGAGGAACATCTGAAGAAGTCGAATGCGTGAGACGAAAAAAAAAATAAAGGAACAAGCAATGACCAAAGGAGAAAGAAAAGAAACATACCTGGGCGAGAAGTGGAAGACGAACCGAGGATGCGCTGAGGAGTGGAACCTGGAGATGATAAAGGGAAAGAAGAAAACGCCAGAATAGGAGAAAAACCACCCCTCCGCAGAACCGAATCAAGGTTAGCACTAAAAAAGGCTCCAGCAACACCATCCCACCAGGACTGAAAGCGTGAGGTAACACATCTCGGACGAACAGCAAACTTCCAAACCTTAAAAGAGATTAAACGTTTATGATAGAGGGAGCATTGCTGACGGCTGGCAGAAGCAGAAGGGCGTTTACCGGCTCTGAGAGCTTCCACTAAGTCTTGACCGAAGCCGAATTGACGGCTGACCAAATGGGGATTGTAAACTTCGAAAGGAATAGCAGACTTAGCAGATACAAATGTGGAACCATTGAAGATCGGACGGGGCAATATACACCTATTCCAGATTTGAGCAAGAGCTAAAGGAAGGGGAGCCCCGAAGGGGGAAGTAGCAATTTCCCTGACCCAAGCAAAGTCAGTTTTCCGGTAGTGATAATGGGAAAAGGATTGTTCGGCAGTACGACCCAAGAAATAGTTGATCCAATGAGGAATCGACAAGGGAGGAAGGGATGCTCTAAGAAGATCAGGAGCGATAAAATGATTAGGACGAATATCATGGGGAGGAAATTGAGAAATGTCACGAAAGTGCCAAACCAACCACAAGTGAAGGAACCATAACGGACCACGGGCTTTATCAGACGAACATTTTTCCCAACCCGACACAGTAGCCGAAATACCCGCATATAGATGAGCAAGGAAGAAATCGGCTAGGGGCAGAGTCACATGATTAAGAAGCGCCGAAGCCAGAGAGTGTGTTTCGAGGAGAACACCCTTAGAAGGAACACACCAGAAGAATTTCGTAAGAAAGTACATCATGAAAGCAAGAGGTTCTGAAGGATGTGGAGCAGGCGAAACAGGATCACTCTGATGGGAAATGATCCAATTGGCAAAGGAATCGCCAGAGGAAAAGCCGGTATTTTTCTCCTTGGGCAACGACATGATGGCAAGGTTATCCCCACGAACAGAGAGGCCTAGGAGGAGTTTCACATCCTGAATGGTGGGAGTCATCATCCCCCAAGGGAAACAAAAACAGTTCACAGAAGGATTCCAAAAACAAAGAAGGGCTTGAATAGGACGAAGATCCGTGGGAAGTGGCAAGGTACTAAGAGAAATCATACGATGAACATACGACTTATTCCAAGAGTCGTGACAGTGGGGTTCGAGATGATGATACCACGCCACATAATCGGGAGAGGCCGAAGACCAATTAGCGAAAGATGATGGGAAAAGCTTGGAAGAGAAACAAGGTTCATACAGAAGAACAGAATGATTATCGAAAATCCTAGCAGTACATTCGTCAATATCCTCAGGAATGCCCAACGGACCTAAGGAATAGAAGCCCTCAGGCAGGAGACGAACTGCGGAATGAGAAGCAAAAGAGTTCTCAACTCTGAGAAGATCAGCGGAAAGAGCAGTAACAGGGGCAGGGGGATCCTCCATTGGAGAAGGTAGAAAGAGAGAGAGAAAGAGGAGAAGTTGGAAAGGCAGTTCACTCCAAAGACGTGGTAGGCTACGTAAATAAGGGAGTGATGGAGAGTATCCTCGAGAAGAAGAAAATAACCGCCAAAAGAAAGAAGAAAGGGAGATTACTTGGGCTCCTTCTCCTAGGAAAGAAATTCGCCCAAGTAAGGAGGGCATCTGTTGGGGCCATATGAAATAATGGGCCGCGGAGAGCTATTGGGCCATAAGATATGGGCCAGATGAGAGAGAGAGTTCGAAAGGAAGATGGGCTCAAGATCAGTAAGGCCGAAAGTCCATAGTAAGCCGAAGGAAGGGAACCGAGACTGATAGAGATTTCGGCCGAAATAGGGAAGGAACAGCCGAAACCAAGACAACCGAAATGAAGAAAGAAAGAATTCGGCTCAGAAGGATTGGCCGGAGAGCGGTTACTCCAGCTCCGGCTATAAATAGGGGTCGACACACACAAAATCAGAGAGATCAATCCAACCCCCAAATTCCTTTTATCAAATTTAATTCCTTGTTATCTTTACTGCTTTCTTTACAGCTTTCCTTAGAATCTAGCCTAGTTTGTAGCGGTTACCATTTCCAAATCCACCGTTGCTCCTTAGCAGCTGGTAGTTTGGTTCCCTGTTTTTGGTGAATTCCGCCGTTGTTTCTTAACAACAGGCAGATTCTCCGTTGTATCTGGTTATTTTTTATCAATTCAAGGAAGATTCAGTCAATTGTGGGCGCATTATTGTTAATCCGGACCCGTAATCGGTTTGATCCTTTTCCGATAGCCTCCCTTGAGGAGAAAAAGGTCCTTGGCTCAACCCAAGCCAAATAGTTTGAACATTTAATCGACAGATATTAGGAAGAGTAGTTGTGGACTTTCTCAAATTCAATAAATCCCACAAATTAAATTGATTGTCCATAGTGTAATGAGCGAAGAATCTTATGATATTTTTAGTGAAATTTTAGTGCTTTTCTTTTTTTTTTTTTTTTTTTTGTGTTTCTATTTATGGCTAAACATTGTGCTGGTATTGAATTTAGTTTAAAGGTGTTGTTAGTTTTGTTTTGAAAATAATACGCGTGAGAGAAAAAATAAATGTTTATGGAGTAATAATAAATGCAAATATTTAATTGGGTGGTTGCTTTAGTTGGAAATTGTAGTTTTTTCTTTTATTCACATTTGTAGAGGTACGCTGTAAGATTTTTTTATTTTTTGGAGGGCTATAAAAATTTAATTTAATCAACATAATATAAATTAGTACAGTATTTTATTATTGTAATTGATGTAGTAATAGAACATTTTAGGGCAAAATACTGAGTCAAACATGGTCCTGTGCAAGAACATGCATGTTAGTATTTTATCATGTCTATTATGTAATTAATGAATAAAATAGAATACAATAGGCCAATAGGGCTTTTTCCCATTCCCCTAGTAGGTGCGACAATGGATGCAGCACAACATATTTAAGATTGATTTTTATCATTTAGGAAAAGTTGAAAACATTTATAGTAGTACTCGTATTAAATTTGTTGGTAAAAGTAAAGAATTAATTGTATGTATGTAGAGGCATATTGAAGAAGAATCCAATGAGAGGAAGAGATATACTCCCTCCGTTTTTTAAAGATAGCTACGGACCCACTCAGCACGCAGTCCAATGCACATTTTAAACCATTAATAATTCAAATTTGGTACATGTAAAAATTCTAAAAGTTCGATATTTAAAATCTACCAGACGAGACGAATCTAACAAGATCACACTTGGTTATATTTTAACTTGTATAACCATGAAAAAACTTTAAGTCAAAGTATATAAGTGAACAATACTCATTAGTCAACAGTAGCTAACAAAAAAACGGAGGGAGTACTACGTAGGAGTTGTTTGGCAAAATCAGTTTATTTATCAGATATATAGTTTTTTTTAAAGAGATAAAATAATTTAGTGTCAAATCAGTTTTTTTTTTAAGCTGCTGTAATGAGTAATATTTTGGGTTTAGGTTATTGTAGATAAAAAATTGGTCTCAAAATATGATAATTTGTTAATAATTGATTTGACTAATTTATTACTCATATAATTAATTTATAGCTAACAGCTAATTGACAAACCAGACACGAGATTGAATATAGGCATTTAGTAGGAGTTACTAATTAGGAGATGGAGAAGAAATAAAAAGTCCAAAAAATGTAAACGTGGAGATGCATCTATCATGTATGCACATTTGGGGAAACTGCATGTGAAAAAGCAGATGGCCTCTTCCAATCATCATCATTGTATTTTTGTCTTCACCCTCTAATTATTCCACTTTTCTCTTTTTTCTACTATTTTTTTAAAAAAAAAATTATTATTATTATTATTGTTAGACAACTAACAAGTTCCATCCCATATGGATTCATGGGATTATACACCTCATGCCAATAATAGTGCATCTTTGGGTATAAATATTTCCTACTTCCTCCGTTTTTTAAAGATAGCTACGGACCCACTCAGCACGCAGTCCAATGCACATTTTAAACCATTAATAATTCAAATTCGGTACATGTAAAAATTCTAAAAGTTCGATATTTAAAATCTACAAGACGAGACGAATCTAACAAGATCACACTTGGTTATATTTTAACTTGTATAACCATGAGAAAACTTTAAGTCAAAGTATATAAGTGAACAGTACCCATTAGTCAACAGTAGCTAACAAAAAAAACGGAGGAAGTACATTATATACAATGGGGGTATGGGACATACATATTTATTTTTATTATTTTTATTATTAGGAGTATTATTTTTTCATTTGTGGGATTGCTCTAAAATGGCTTTATTCTATGCGAATCGCGGAATCCATCTCTCTAACGGGGAAAAAGAAATGGACGAAAAATGGATTAGCCATTTTGCTATTTTAAAACCATAAGAAATAAAAGTAGACAATGGAAAGTTGAGGAAATTTGGTTCTTGAATATTGCATTCACATCATATATATATTTTTTTTTTTGTAATTAACGTTGGCTGGCTCGAACATGAGAAATTCTTACCCTCTTTTTTTCTCTTCTACCGTTTTCCATTTTCCAATTATCTCTTCCATTACTACTAATGAACTTCCACATTAATATGAGTTTGATTCGAGGGATTCGAGATTCTTCTTGGATATAAAATAAAATATGTCCATATTTGATTTAGGGAATGTTTGGATGAAAATATTGGGGACATATTTGATTTTATGTCCATCGGTTTAATGTAAAGGATCTAAGGTGGAAATAATTCTATGATTGATTGAAATAAATAGATAAATAAGTTGAATAAAATAGGAGTAAGAATTAGCTAGGAGTGATATTTGGGCATGGGAAGCAAGGGCCATTTATGGGTCCTTAACATGAATTTTGTCTAGTGGACCTAACACACAATTGCTTCATTCCATTAATTTATCTTAATCTTGTCCACCCCACATGGATGCACATTTTCACTTTCACTCAATTTCAAGTTTGGAATTATCACAAAATGGGCAATCTTTCTAGACATTTTTTTGGTCTAATCAAGTGATTTATTGAATATTATTCAGATTATTTTTTTATTATAAAATATATAATTTAATTTGAGTAATATATATGCGGTGGTGTACTTGTTTGGTGTAATAGAGAAGCAAGCCTTGATGTTCATGTGTGTGACCATATATATAAAGCAGCATATATCCATTTCCATTTCAAAATTAATGAATATTAAATAATAAACCATATTTTGATTTACATGGCTTGGTTGACATCTTTCGAATAATTACTGGCAGTGCATATATAGATCCAAGTGGGCACATTATTGACTTTTGTTATTATTATTTATAGATACATTTTAACCTAAATTAATCCTAATTATATAATCATAAAAAATAGTCAGACGCCATCTTTTTATTCAATTTTTTACAGTATAGATTTTGTTAAAATACTTACATTTTATAATGAATGAAAATGTAATTGTACATAAATAAATAATAAATACAGAAATATGAATTTGTGCATGAATAAAAAAATTATTTTAATAATAATAATAATAATAATAATAATAATAATAATAATAATAATTGAATAGAAGGGACAAAAATTAGACAAGGAAAATTTTGAGCTAGAGCTTCTATAAAAAAGATAAAAAATAAAGTGTAATCTTTAAAATAAATATAAATAAATAAAAACCAATATGGAGATCCATTATATCATCCAAGCATTGGCCTTGCTTTTCCACAAATTTCAAGTGTCATTTGTGGGGTACGTACTACTCTTGCGTGAACTAAATAACTAATGCATGAACTTATTATACAAGATCTGCAATGTTTCTTTTGTTGCAGTATATAGTAAAGTTTGTCTAGTAATTAATGAAATTAATTAGCATGCTCAAGGCATGATTAAGGGCAATCTCAATTAATCACTACTCATGTTATAGTGTTTACTTTTGTCTTGTATGACAAACATGTATGTAGGTGTGGAAATAGGCTACGCCGAGCTAGGCTGAGACTCGAACGGCCTAGGCTTGCGTCGATTTTTACGGCCCGGGCCTGGCTTCTTGCTTGTGATAGGCCTATCTTATAGATCTAAGCATGATCTATTTATTTAAATATGCCAATTTTTAATGATTAAGCCTATTTCAAAATTAAGTTAAAATTCTTTTATATATGTCCAGATGTAATAATAAGGTTGGAACACCTGAATTTGTGCACGTGGGCAAGTTGTTATCCACAACTATTTATATACGGATAAAGCTTATAAATATTTTATAAATCTATATAAGATCAAATTAATAATTACTTCTACATAAAATAATACTAATAATAATAATCTATATATATATAAAAGTAATATAGTCTAATTTCCCCCCACTTCCCCACCCCCTGTTTTCAACATCTCATCCGACTTTTTTTTTTTTCAATTTCAACAATCATATATACTCACTAAATCTAATATATATATATATATATAATCTAATTCAACTACATCAATCATATATACTCCTTAAATCTATATAATATATATATATATATATAATCGAATGTTTAATTTCAACAAACTCAATCATATCATATATACTCCCTAAATCTATAATCTATAATACTCTTAGAATTTTAAATTATTTTCAACAACCCCACTCACATAATTAAAATAAAAAATCTAGAAAAAAATCTAATATATATTTGAATTACGTATAATATCATTAATTATATATACAATCACCGTTTTCTCTTATTTCTCAATATTTATATTTAAAATCGTGGAATTTGGATTTAAATCTAATAGATTCAATTTCTTAGATTAAAATATTAGAATTTGGATTTAAATCTAATATTTATATCTAATATTTAAAGATTTTAGTCTAAGAAATCGTGGAATTAAAATCGTGGAATTTGGATTTAAATATAATATTTAAAGATTTTTAGAGCATATAATTGTATCTTTTCATGTTCAAATGAACTACTATTGTATATTTTTTAAATTTTAATTTTATAGTGAATCAAAATGCATCTTTCAGATTTGATTTTTAAAGATTTATTTGGATCCTATAATGTTATTTTAATTTTAATTTTAATGTTTATACATAAAAATGATATGGATGACATGTTTTGTCTTTATCTTTCCTCTATATTTTTTTGTTATGCACTTTAATTTATTCTATATTCCTGTTAGAAAAAAAATTATTTCATTATCATATAGTTATCTCTTTAGACCAAAATTATATTTATAATCAATTTTATATACAACCATATTTTTTTTAAACTTCGAAAAGATTTTAACTTGGTCTAACTTAATTTTAATTTTAAGGTTTTAATCAACCTCATATTCTCTATATTCAATTAAAGTTTTAACAAATAATAAATAATGTTTAAATAAATTATTTAATATAATTGCTAATGTCAAAATAGAATTAATTATTGGCCATGTTTTACGTGTGTAATAAATTATTCAAAATTACCTATTTGACAATTTTGAGACTAATTTTTATCTACAATAAGCTGAAATCCAAAATAATACTCATTACAGCGAATTCAAAAAGAGTTGTTTGACAATTTTGAAACCAATTTTTGCCTACAATAAGCTAAAATAAAAAATAATACTCATTACAGCGAATTCAAAAAGAGTTGTTTGATCTAAGTTATTTTGTGTCTTTAAGAAAGTTGTTTTGTCACACAAATGAGCTAATTTAAATATTTGTTTTGCCAAACACCCCATTATGTTCTAAAATAGATTTGTTTTTATCTACGTTATCAATAATTTTTTTCTGGAATTAGTGATATAATTATTGTTTGTTGCATATATAAAAGATTAGTTATTCAAACAAAAGTAAATTTGAATAACTAATTATATAATAAATTATTTAAAAAGACTCAATATATAATCAATTTATGTGTAATTGATTTACATATATAATTATATACTGCCTCCGTCCCGCTAATAATGTCTCAAAATTTTTGGGCACGGTATTTTATGCGGAGATAGTTAGTATTTAATGTAGGGGTAGATTAGTGTTTAAAGTGAGGGTATATTAGGAATTTATGTGATGTGATTTCAATGGGCCGGGTTTGAATTTTTAATTGATTTATTTATGTGTAATGTGATAGTTGTGTGTTTGAAATTTTAATATATTTATTTATTGATGTGATATGATGAAAGAGGGTTTGGTAACTAAAGTGTATAATTATTTCCTAAAAGGGAATGTGACAATTCTAATGGGACGGACCAAAAAGGAAAGCGAGACAGAATTAGTGGGACGGAGGGAGTATTATTTATTAGAGATTGATATGACTATAACAATGCATTATATATCAACAGTTTTGATAGTTGCAGTGAATTAATGTGTTTATTAAAGGCATAAAAAATAGTAGTCAATTAACAAAACGAGCTCAGTAATTTGGATTATTGAAAAAAATCACTTCAAATAATTTCTATTCTCTTTCATGTTTCTTTTTTTTTATATATATATGAAAAATAATCTCCATTATCTTTGATGTTTCTATTCTTACTTTGGATCAATTGCCTTTAATTCTTGATTGAGAAAAATAATATGAAAAACTCTTAAATCAATGTTGGAAACTTAATAAATCAGTTTATCCAAAAATAATATAGAAAACTCATAAATCAATCTTGAACATATTCATAAATTAATAATCCTTGTGCTATGGACATTTTTTGTAGGGAGATTACTTTTACACATTCAGCGGATGGTCTTTATTTTATCATTATTTTTTGTCATATTTTTCCTCAATAATATATGATCGGGAAATGGGCATGACACAATTAAGTTTATGTAATATATTTGAACTTCTAAAGTATTATGTTATATTTATAAAACAAAAAATATAAACTATACTTTCCGCGTATTGCGCGGGCGGGTGTGCTAGTAATAATAATAATAACAACAACATATATTCCTATGTAGTAAACATAAATAGACTAATAATAATGTTAAATAGGCTGTCCTGATAGGTCTAATAGACTTTTTATAAAGTCTGGCATTGGCCTATTTAGTTAAATAGGCTTGTAAAATAGCATGGGCCTGATCTGTTTATAAAAAATTCTGATCTGGCCTGGCCTTTGGTAGATTAGGCCGTAGGCCTCTGTCGGACAGTCTGAACTATTCCCGTCCCTACATGTATGGTGCCGGCCCACTTTATTATATTAGGTCAACCAACATCTCATTACATTATTTCATCCAAGTCTAACCGGGGACAACAATATGGAAAAACAAAACAAACACTACATCTTTTATTAGCAATGCAAATTGCAAGAGAACTATATATACATTCCCCTCTCTTACAAGACAAAGACACATGAAAGAGAAGCCACATAATAATGCAATAACCTTACAATACTTTGAGCCACAACACAAAAGGACCCAATGGCATCCCCATGGACAGCCATATTTGGCCCACGAATAATACAATCATTTTCCCTTTGGAATTCCACCCCGTCCATCCCCTTTTGAACCAACGCTTGATCAAGATCGAGCCAACACATGCCCCAATCGGTTCCACATCAATCCCCGTCGCCCCCCCACAAACAAACCACAACATCTGAGTTTAGACATGTCACCAAACCGAAAAGACATCACCCAAACTATGAATGCATGCCTAGCTATATATATACTGTATGTTGTAATTGACCCTAGTCCAGCCCGCCTTACTTGGAGCACCTCTAGGTGGTTTAATTTCCGGTTAGAACAAGCTAGCTATATCTAGGGGTGAAAGTGGGTAAGATAATATCCGCCGATTATATTCAAATCCGAATTCGAATTTTTATATCCGGCGGATACGGGATAGGATATGGGATGGTAAATATCCGCCCGTATCCGAAAAATCCAAATATAATGCGGATATTATCCGTATTTTCTATCCGAATATCCGAAAATTTATATGTATTTATATATGTATAATATAATATATTATATTAACTATAAAATAAATAAGTCATACTATATGTATAAATATAATCAAAAGTTTGAAAGCCATATGTAATTTATTAAATCAAATCATATCAATCAACTCGACTACTTCATTAGGTTCTTTGCATCAAAACTGTAGTATGTAACATCTTGTAGTGATGTTATTTAGATGTTTTGAACGAAATAACTAATGATCTTGGAAAATTTAAAAATTTATTTTAGCTTACATAGTAGTATATTCCGATTTCACTTAAAAAATTATAAAAAAAATTAATTTTAGTAATTATAAGATTATCCGAGTTAAAATCCGAATCCGTCACGTATCTGTTTCCCGAAATATTCGAATTCGTATTTGTATCCGGCCTATTCATATCCGATTCCATATTCGACAAAAAAAATATGGGATAGGATACGGGATGAGTACTATCCGCCCGTATCCGTCCCGTTTTCACCCCTAGCTATATCCAACACCCCGCCCCACCAATCCCGGATCGGATCACGCAGGGGCGGATTCATGTAGAAGACAACGGTGGCACGGGACATCACTTAAATTGATTCAACTGCTATTTTATAGTAGAAATCTTTTTACATTTAACTAGATTATGCTTAGTGACACCACTTAATTTTTCCGGGTGACACCACAATCATTCATTCCAACTAAGCTTTTTCAATATTTTTTGTGTTATAACTACTATTCTAATTTCAATATAACTTTCACTATTTTTGGGACACCACTTAAAAAATATTCTGGATCCGCCACTGGGATCACGCACCTCCTCCGAGTCTAAGTAAACCCTATTCTGATTGTGCGAATAAACCCAACATGACATCTATCATCATCCTCAATGTAACTTATGATGATCTATCTTGCTTTCCACAAGAAGAAACCAAAATAAAGCTAATGTTGTGCTTGATGGGTTCTATCGAATGGCCGCTCTTATCAGTAGAAAATTGTCCTTAATTATATAAAGTTAATAAGACGACCATGCATTCGATAAAACCAATCAAACAGGGTTCAGAGAATCTGAACAAAGTCTAGTGATTGGGTCTTGTGTGCTTATTAAATTAAATTTTTCAATAGTATGTATTCAAACTTCAAAGTCTTTAGGACTTGACCTTAGGTAGACTTGTTGCCCTATAATCAAGAGAATACCGTCGTCGTGGATCGGATTAAGTTAAAATTGTGTAGGATTGATTAGCTAGGATCATCATAGTATTAATTAGTGTTTAGGGGATTGAAACATCATAAACATTGATATAATCAGAAATATTAGTACTTTCGAAGTAGTGTGCATGTGTGTATATATATACTAGTTAAAGACCTGTGCGATGCACTGCGTAAAAGGGATGTACAACTGCCTATGGAGAAAGAAAAAATAATTATAGGTAAGTTTATGTGAGTTCCTATTGATAAGAAGGGGAAAAGCATTGGTTAAGAAACAAAGCTGGAATTTTACAAAGGTAATACAATTTGTTATGGAAGAATTTGTAATGACAATAAGTTTACCAACAATTTGCTCCACAAAAGTTATATTAAAGAATGGGCAATTTACCTTTGCTCGAGGAAACAGTGAATAGCAAATGAAACAGCGTTGATATGTAAATGGGGTACAAGGAGCTAATAGAGGAACATAATAAATAGTAAGGGCAAAATACAAAATCAGGAGCATATTTCATAGTATATGTATTAGCGGGATCTTTTGCAAAATATAAAGTAAATGAAATAGCAATATGCCTTATGAGGTTCTGGGATGTAAATCCACAAAAGACACACACAAAGGAGAAAAATGAATGAAATAAAGGTACGAGAAGAATTCTACTGTCCACCACAAAATACGTGAGCAATGGCCACCAATTCTTTGAAAAGGTAATCAGCATACAATATACACAGGGTAGTAGGGATACGACAGAAATGAACTAAGATATGAATAACAGTTTATCAAATTAGCATATCCAATAATATCAATTGATTCCATTTTCGCTCTATCAGAAAAGAATGACAAAATCCTGCACATAGCGACAGTCTACAATCAGATCTCCATACATGGTAATGCACTCCGGGCCCAATGGTATGGTATACTGCCAAGGATATAGTAGCTCAATAGATGATATACTATACAGTAATACAAAATGCAGAATTAATTGCAGACAACAATTGCAAGACATGCCACATAAAATTTGATACAAAATTAATAGTTAATGCTTGAGGAGCATCAAACAAAAACTATACCAGTTAATAAATGGCAACATATCCCCCCACCCACCCAAAAGAAACAAATCCTCTACTGACTCAAATAATAAAACAGAAAATGGAAAATGACCATTCCCCACATGTCCTAAAAGTCAATGATAAAAAAAAACTATTGCAGAGACTATCCTAACAAATTTCCAGCCATAATCATGAAATCCTAAATCGATAATTAATATATACCCTTCATGGCAACCTGAGATGTTAATGTCTTCATAATTTCGAATAAAATGTAGAGGATTGCAGTAACCATGAAGCACGTATAAAGCCCAAGCTAACCTTTGGAAGATGTTATCCCCAACATTGGCAAGAAACCAAGAATTACTTTCAGCTTATCAAGAACAGCGCGAAGGTGGGAAGCTGCAACCTATAGGTATTGATACAGACAAGCCATGAGGGTAAAAGCTTAATAGAATAGGCTGATTAAAACCAACAGAACAAAATAGGTTACTGAGCTTAAATGAACTGTACTCTACACAGGGAAAGATTACCAATCCCATGGCTTTTGCCAAACCAAGCCTATTAACTGGCAAAGCAATGTTAGCTTGTAAGTACATCAAGTCAATCTTTTCCCGGACGTATGTTCTGTCATGTACTTTCTGCAGCAAAATGCCAAGACACCTGTAGAAAATGGTCAAAAATTCACTTTTGCCCACAGCGGCTAAGATCAGAGGATGGAAGGCTGAAAAGAAATGAGTCATCCATACATGAACTTTCCAAGCAAGCAAATCTTATACAGATTGGAATAGATTTGAGCAATATGAGAAATCCAAGTTGGCGCTTGATACATCCAGATTTATTCTTTTGCGCTTGATAAGAAATCCATTGCGAGGACATTTCTCATATATTCCTGAAAAATTGTGACTGAAAAGAATATGTTAGTGGATAAACAAAAATTGCCAGTTGAAATTTACTCATGATAATAAAAATTACAAGAGGATAGAAAAGAATAAATATTTATGAGATATATTCCAAAGATAACTAACATGGGCACTCTCTCTATTATCCCATAAAAATTTCCCACCCCACAAGCAAAATGCATCCCGAGCAATTTAAAAAAATCCCTCAATCATCCAAACCATTGTAATATTGTATGGTTACCTGCATCTGAACCAGCAGTTTTGTTTTAATTCGCCTGGAAGCTTCACACTCATTTCCCTCACCACGCTGTCCACACAAGGAATCTATCTCATCAATAAAAGTGATGGAGGGAGAACTTTCACGCGCCATTTGGAAGAGATTATAGACCAGCTTTTCACTTTCACCATCCATTTTGAAACCAAGTCTGATGACGAAACGCTGAAAGACAACAGCAGTTGGCAGTTGCCAACTTTATGAACAAAGGACTTGATCAATGAAAAATGAAGGGAAGAAATACCAAATAAAAAGATACATTACTAAACCCTTCCATAGAGAAAAAACAGATAAAAAATTTCGTATCCAATTCTTGATACTCCATCACTGCTTATGCATAAAGAGGGAAAAAATAAAAATAAAAATTGCAGGAAAATATGAAGAAACCCCAATACTTTAAGAATGAATGCGATAAATTTGTACAGTCCTGGTAGCTTAAGCACATGGGGAACCTGATATTTTAAGAAATCCTGAAATAGTTGTGCATTAAAGTTTATACTGATAATAGAAAATGCATCTAAACACTCATTTATGGTGCACTGAGTGCAAAGGTCGGTGTATTATATTATTAAGATGGTGGGAAGAAGCTCCACTTCATTATAACACCATTATAAAAGAAATATAATGTAAGCCGGAAACCCAAATGCAAATAGGACATTCTTCAAGGTCACCGGCAGAGTCATCATAGCCAATATAAATTAAGATAGGATTTGAGCAATATATGAGAAATGTCATCGCCAAAAATCTTATTTTTCAGGGGTGGCACTAACATATCTCATAAATAGATTTGAGCAATATGAGCAATGTCCTCGCCAAATCATATTTTTTTCAGTTCATCCATCGCCAAGCGAGAAAAGAATATTATTATCAGTAATAGAAATACAAAAGAGTTATAGTAGAGTAAAAAAATATGACTAAAAACAAACTTATCACAGGGTAGAACAACCTTTGTAAAATTTCCTTTTACAAAGATGACATATTCCAAAGATAACTAACATGGGCACTCTCTCTATCAGCCTATAAAAATTTCCCACCCCACAAGCAAAATGCATTCCGAGCAATTTAAAAAAATCCCTCAATCATCCAAACCATTGTAATATTGTATGGTTACCTGCATCTGAACCAGCAGTTCTGTTTTAATTCGCCTGCAAGCTTCACTCTCATGGTTGGAGGAAGGGATTGATAGTTGAGGCAAGAAATGAGCATGGAAAAAATTATCGGCAATGCAACGTGGAAGAAAAAAGGCTTTGGCATTCACAAATTTGATTCAATGGCAGATATCAATGATGGTATGGGCTGATCAAATTCCCATGCATGTGCTTGCCGCATCAAAGCAAAAAACAAAACAGCAAAGCAAAGACCATTGATCTGCATGGAGTTGGTTCATCAGAAGTCAAACATAAAGATTAGTTCAAAAATAAAAAGAATATATAGTATAGACAATGAAGCATGAGGATTAACTCCTCATTTGCAAGAACATATCATAAAAATTTTATAAACATATACACTCCACCCAAAATCATCACTATTTTTAGAGGGGGGAAAAAATCCATGACAAAGAATTTACCTGAGACATATAGAGAAGCAAGAATCTAGCAGCAGCACTTGTCAGAGAAACATGGACAGTGCTTCTATACGAGCAATGTGGATCTACCTGAAAATATTTGCAGAGATGAAAAAATTAAGGTCATTTACAAATAAAAATAAGAAACATACAAAGAAGTCTGGACTTCTATGGAAACAACTTTTTTTTAGTTGTGTGACCATACCAGTAAAAAAACAGTTGTTTTGTCAGATTCTGGTAAAGAAGTCCAGAGTGCAGGGGAGGAATCCACAACAACAGTTTCTGAATTGAGATTTTGAAATACATGGAGACCAGATGACACATCCCAAGCAAGTGCAACAGGAGGGAAACAGCGAAGCTTACAAAGCCCTGATTTTTTAGAAAACCAATCTATACGTAAAAAAGTTGATGCATCAACAAGATTCAGAGTTCTATGTGGAGATGCCTCGAAAGTCCTATTTATATTTCCAAATATTAATGTACAAAGAAAACAATCCTCAGCTACAATCTCAATAAAAACGTACAGAATAGAGTTAGTATTTCAGTTGAATTTGAGTTTCATGCTTGGTCCATACAACCCTAAAAGACCATCAAGCCATAAAAGTTCTCTTTTTCGGCGTGGATAGAATCAGTACAGAAAGTGAGAAAAAAATTAAGGTCTTAAAAAATATGCTGATCGAATGAAGAATTCATGAACTAAATTCAATCACTGGTTTAGAGAGAGAGAGAGAGAGAGAGAGAGAGCTTACTACTAATTTCTGCATCTTCTTGTGCTTCAACTTCTGACTTTTTGATTCCACAGCCTGTTGTTGACAGAGATAATGAAACAGGAAGAAGTCCTAAGCTAACTGAGAATGTAAAATTCAGAGTAAGAGGATGATCCTCCTTCACATTCAGTTCCTGTTAAACAATCAATTTTAAGTACACAATGAATCATTTCTATCCACAATGGTTTCATTACATAACTTCTGGAATAATTCTGTCTCAAAAATTCAAACCTTGTCTGAAATTAAAGAATTGATCAACTGATAGCTTGAGAAGACTTGTTCTCCATCTTTTGGGTTGAACAATTGCCCAACTCCCATAGAAACTGCTGGTGGAGGTCTACCTGATATAGTCTGAGGATATAAAGTTTCTTAGTAGCTACTTAATTTTACATAAAATTCTCGAACAACATTTAATATGGCAGTTGGTTATCCTGAGAACCAGTCGAGCAGTTCTACTTGATATCTTAGTGCAAGGAATTTTCCCCCAAATCCACACCAAAATGAACCAGCCCAAACTCTATACTTGATTTCTTCTGTCCAAGTAAACTGGAGAAGCGCCATCCAGCATTACAATTCCCAGTCATTCAAAATGTAAGTCCCAGAAGGTAATATATTGGCAATTTCCCAATTATTCTAATAGAAATTCAAATGTGAAGTTTCTTCACGTGCTACTAAAGACAAATTGTAGAACGGAAAGTGAAAATGTTACAAGATTAAATACGGGGCGAGGTGCCACAGAGATCGTCAGGAACCTATAACCATGCATATCCACAGGACCCAACCAAAACAAAGCAGATGGAGGAGCTTGCTCAGTTTGACTACCTGGCTCAATCTTACAAAATAAAATTTGCATATTCAGACAAAGAGTATACTAAAACTTTGAATTATTAGAGGCAAGCTCCTGGGATGAAAATATTAGCTAATGACAAAGGACGAATGGTAGATGCTCCGTGGACATACAGGCAGTTGGGCCCGGATTTCTGCATAAATTTGGCATGTCCATACATAATACTTAGACTCATGTCTTGAATATATATCATAAGAAAACTCTTTGATAATGTAGAAAGTGTCGCAGTTATTCACAATATTATATAGATCTGTGAAAGGAATGTAAAGAAGTGATATTTTGCTCTCCACAACATCAAGAATTCCGAGATAAGATTTTCCATACATCCTGCAGATATTTTTCACCAAGTCAAGAAATAGTCACACATAAAGCAAAATCCAGGCAATGCTTTGTTTAGCCTTGCTCGGTTTATCAATTGTTTCCTTGAAAACCAAAGTTATCATTCCCAAGCATTAAATCACCTATAGTTGCAAGCGATTAGGTTCTTCTGAGTGGGACTCTGAATAAAGTCGTATGAATTCAAGCCAAAATTCCAAAAAGGCCGTGTGAACTCAGCATTTAAGGAGTAAACAGGAAACACTTCGTTCGTGGACTCCACCTGAGAATAACGGAGAAGAGAAGCATGGAATTGAAAAGGTATGGTAACTCTTAAAAGGTGTGCGTGTGTAAGCAAAATGATGACCATGACAACACACAATGTTGAACACAGTTAAGACTTAAGACTATAATGATATATGATGAGTTTGTATTGAACTTTTATGAAGACAATCCTACTACAAAAAGGCAAGTTACTACAGAGAGACAATATTTTGCAGGAAAAACTAATAGAAATAAGATCGTTACATTTGTCTAGGAGATCAAAGTGAAATGTATGGTAAACAACTCAAGCATAGAGAATTGTCAAAGCAAATTGCTATTATACAGTTTTGGAAACCATTTTGTCCTCCTATCGAATCACATACGAATCCATGAAGTAATCTGTTCTATCAATTTTCAGATGGCATATCAGTTTATCAATTTTCAGATGCCACATTCTGATCATATATATTCAGCTGATATGTTTCCATGGTATTACTACTGAATTCAGTCAAATGGCCAAATATCACAAATCCTTGTCGAGAATCATGGTTGTCCACAACTGACAATAAAAGTACGGAATACAAAATTAACTTGCAATTTACAACTGACAAGGAAATTACCCATCTGTAGATATTCCAAAACCCGCTTTTCCTATCTGTGACAAAGAAAAGCTCTCCTGAAATATTGTAGACAATAATATAATGTCAATGAAAACTTTGACCCACTGCAACTAATTCTGTAGACTCCATGGCACCAATACAATTATTATAGGTTGTTGTCAGAGTAAGATGCTTCGCAAATGAACGCAATAAACCATACATCATTGTTCAAGGTCCACATAGATCCTGTTAGGAAATAAAAAATTTTAAGTATGGTAAAAATTGAACGCATAAATCCTCAACAGATGAACAATTTTGGAGCACTATCTTTTGCCATTCCAAGAATGTACCTGGTTATATCCCATATCCCATAGTTCAACTATGATCGTACTTAAATACGTTTCACAAGGCGTTAGAAGTATTAACCATCAGAATTATTGCTCAGAGTTCTTAGTGAACCATGGTAAAATCCCACAGAAAAACAATACAAAGCTTCCAGTACAAAAGCACGAAAAACTGTTTCAAACATCAATCACAAGGTTAATGATAGTACCTTCAGGTGACCACTTAGGTTCACTTGGCGATTCAACTATTGATTGATCACCACCAGCAATACAAATTTTTTTCTTGATGTCTCTGGAAGGTGGATTGTTAAACCAAGGGAAGAGAACAGTAAGGATATATATTGTGTGTGCCTTAAACATCACTCAGTGGTTTGGTTATAAATGAATATATGGGCTGCACATAATTTAAATACACCAAAGAGAATTCAATGGATTCACTGTACAGATGATCACATATATCATGTTTACCAGAAAGCAACATGTATATACACTGATAAATGTTTGTTGCTTCATATCATCATATGTATACTTAAACCTAGTAGTTGACGACACAGCAAGGTTTAACAAGGTTAGGCTATTCACAAAGTTAATTATAAAAATCTGAAGTTCAGGAAACACAATATTACAACCAATAATAGGTCTCTCTAATAACTCAGATAAAACTTCCAAAACAGTGAATCAAAGAACAGTATTTCAAAAGAAAAACATAATAATGAAGAATTCTCTACCAACCCATTCTCAGACAAATAGCCAACCCAAAGTTCACATCTGTCCCAAGGCCAATGCATATTCGGATGCCATTCAATCCATGCCATCCATTCACCTCGGGCATCAATTCGAGGACAAGCATAGAAGTCACTGCCACTCACTAATACTTCAGGTTCTGACAAATGATGAAATTTAACTCAATAGGTAAGAAGATAAAAAAAGACTATTACAGCTTCTACCAATTTCAAGAAACAATCACGCAGACACAAACACAGATGAAAAATTTCACCTTTTGGGGGGTTGCTGAAATCAATTGAAACAATTGCTTTGGCAGGACTTGTAATATTTTCACGGTGATCTGTTAGAAGATAAATATAGCACAATTGGAAACTTAAAAGGATGAAGATTTCACTAAGATGGTTTGTAAGAGAATGAGAGACTAATTGAGATTCCACCTTCTCTTATTGTAAGGTATCGATTAAATCGAGAATCAAACACTCCATCTGCATAGCAGACAACTGGTGCACCATAGTCGGGTGTGAGTGGCACAGGAAATGAATCTGCAAAACAATAATATGATTTTCACTTCAGAAACTAAAATTGACTCCAAAAATCAATACTCTGTCAAGGAGGATATTGTTATTAGGCTTCTAACATATAATATTCATTCTTAAAACATAACTGATCAAGTATATTTTCTATAAAACATTTTTGTTATGTTAAAGACGATGATATTTCATCTCGAAACTGAATCCCACCACCCAGATCAGAATACAAGTACTCATGGCTTAGATAACATGTTAAAGGTGGAATAGGAGCTGCCAACTAAAATCCAATTGGTAATGAGTGGATTGGCCCTATCCCATCAGGTGTAATCCCACAATTCACCCAATGTGGATCTCAAAATGCTATGCAAAGAAACTCATCTAATGGACAAAATTTCATCCGAAAGCCCAAAGTGTGCTGCTTAAATTCTCACATGCCAAAATTGTAGAAAAAATAGCAAAAAATGTTTTACCATTTGATGAAATTGACTGCCTATAAAGTCTTAGATCCTTGTCATTTGAGAAGACAACGAAGTCTCCATAAATCGTGAAAGCTCCACCTCCATAATCTTGTGCCACAATCCTCACTCCGAAATCTTTGGGTGTAACATCAGTGGGCTTGGACCCTTCGCCCTCTGCTAGTCGAACCAGCACAGCTCTTCTGAAACACACCAGAAGCTTCAATGAGTAGAAAACAAACACAACGCAATTTGCTATAAGGTGAGCATATACTACTCCAAGATTAAATAATTTCAATAAAGCAGGACACAACTCTTCTGAGTTATAAAGCGCCAGTAGTTTCAATGAGTTCAGAACATACACTACATGTTATTGGTATCCTGACAACTTGGCAAACAGAAGGTACACCGTACACCCATAAACATCAATGAGGTTTTTTTATCAGAAAACTACCAGAAATGATTTAATTGAAAGAATCCTTGCTTTACTTAATAAGTATAATCAAATTTCTGCACCAAGTTCTAAATATACACATGCACACCACATATAACATCACGATCAAGAATATCATTTGAATTCATTACTCTTCCATAGAACATAGATAGCTGGTCCTTAATCGTTTTAAATAAGACACATCATAGAGCAATTTCAAGGATCCGGAAAGTATTTAAATCACTTGTCACAGTAGGAGTAATCAAATAATAATAAAATATCACAGGTCTTACACATCTAAACTTCAACTAACAGCTGCCTCATCAAGGGGCAAAAACAAAATTCCCGAAACCCAAAACAAAAGAAACACATATGGGAACAGAAGAACTGAATACATATCACATTTTTCATTTTTTATCAACCAAACTAACACAGAATACATCGAACGCATACCCATGCAAATTTACATACAAACTCAAATCATCCAAACTCCAAAGTAACTCAAACCACAATAAACCGACGATCAAAAAATATATACTTCAATTTGTTAAACACGAAAATATCAATACTTAAGAAGTAAGGACTCAATTGTATCCGAAGTTATGGTGGTATGAGACAAGTAGAGCAGTAAAAGAAATACCCAGATTCGTTGGGACGGGATTCTAGCCAGAAAATGGAGCCCAAAGAGTCAGGCGCGAAGTCGCCGAGGCGGTTATCTAAGGCGGAAACGACGTCTGTCTGCAGTGATCGGAGAGATCCAAGAGCCGCAAGGAGCAGCAGTCTTGGTTGCTGAAGCTGGAGAAGACATATCTAATAGCCACGGCCAACAGGTCTCCAGCAACGGGAATAATAAAATAGGAAATTCAGGGAAGGGAAATCGGGACAGGGCGGGCAGTAGCACTGGAGCAGTGGCAGACAGCACAGTGACAGTTGCGAGTGAGAGTGAAGTGTGAAGATGCCATTAATGGCATCATTGAATGAATGCACGTTGGTGACAATATTGGAATCCGATTTTTTAGTTCGAGCTAGAATTTGTGGCATGCAAAAGCACACAAATGGACAGACATGGGATCAATGAATGAAACTTTTTTGCCATAAAATTCAATTGCTCTAACATTAGATCATAAATCTTAAGTTGATTGCTCAAACCTGTTAATTTCGTCGGTCAATGCAGGAAGCTTGGAAAATAGGCAGGCAGGATCTACATTTCCTTGAATACCAATATCATTTCCGAGGCGCTTCCTTCCATCTGCCATATCCACCGTCCAGTCAAGCCCAATCACATCAACTCCAGTCCCTTTCATCCGCTCCAAAAGCCCGCCATTTCCTTTAATATAGAGCACAAGTGGAGTTTGAGGGCACCTCTCCTTCACGACTCTTACTATCTGCATTTCATAAGTGTATACATACAACTTTGATCATTTCATTACAAAGAAAAGGCAAGGACAGATAGTAAAGCTTGAAGTACCTCACTTATGTAAGGCTTCCCCCATTGCTCCCACATATGAGGTGGTAGTTGACCGCCCCATGAATCAAATATTTGTATGCAATCAGCTCCGGACTGCACTTGATAGATGACATATTCAGATATTGCCTTTGTCAGATGAGACAAAAGACTCCTCAGCAAATGGGGTGCCGCATGGCACATACTCTTTATTGTTGTATATGTGCGAGTTGTCCCACCTTTAACAATGTAGGTAGCAATGGTCCAGGGAGCTCCCACAAAACCCAATATGGCAGCTTGTCCCCCTACCTAAAATATCAGAAAATAAACAGCAACTTCATCAATTCCGTAATCAATCCAGGGGCAAGGGTCATTATTTGTGAAGCACGACAAACCTGTTTCCGCAATATACTAAGAGACTCCCCGACAAACTCCAACCTCCCCAAATCAATCGGGTGCAATGCTTTCAATCCCTCTTCAGAACGAATGGGTGAATGTATTATAGGACCCCTCACCTCTTCTATGTCAAAAGGAACACCAAATGCAGGAAGTGGGGTAAGTATATCAGAGAAAATAATAACACCAAATGCAGGAAGTTGGTAAAAATGCCTCAATTCCTACCCAAAAGTTTGTGAGAACAGTTTTCCCCTGAACATCATGAGGGCTCAAACGAATCTTTCTGAAGGCGTGGTCGTCATCAGCTTGAAGGTCAGCCAATGAATCCTCAAACACACGGTGCCTGAGTCCTTCCTAGGCAATCTGTCAACAGAATTTGTTCATTCAAGATGCTTCAAAAATACAAAGTTAGCAATAGTGAAGCGTATGAAAGCAGCATTGGCATTTCTAACCTTCCAAAACCATGTGAGTCAAATTGGGATTTTGTAATTAGTCGATAGAGTCCCAGATTTAAAAAATGTTGAAAAGAATTTTCCAATTATTCCAAAGAATACTAATGTTAAAATAAATTATTAATGTAGAGGGAAATGTAAAACAAGTATATATTCTTACAAGTTACTGGTTATAATGAAAAAAAATTATGTTTTATCTTAGCAGCCATTCAAAAATGGAATAGGGAAAACATTCTTTTCATTAAGCTCGTACATAATGCAGAGTTGCATGCAAGGTTAAATCAATAAATAAGGGCAAGCTTCGAATTCCAAACCGAACATAATGGAAAAGGTGAAATCGTTAAGTAAAGAATCCCAACTCTTGGGGCCTGTTAGGTTGATTAAAGAATTGAAAGCCCTATATTGAATCTGCCCCTCAAGATCACGAAGTGGTTGCATTTCTGGTAAATACAAATTGCAGCATGAATGGAACCAGGGAAATTAATCGAAGCACAGAACAAGAACAAGGACCTTACAGTGCGAGGGTATGGGAAACGGCGGTGAAGACAGAGGTACGACGAATGTGCGCAGTGGACAAGATGCGGGCAAGGCGAGGGCGCGCGGGCGACGGGACGAATCCCCTATGCGTCGGTGTGCACGAAGCCTCGTGCGGGAGCGGGGGGCCGTGTGTGCCGTCGTTTTCGCGGGGCGGGAAGGGACGGCGTGCGTGATTGGAGCAGCGGAGGAGGAAAGGAGAGGCCTCGGCGGTTGTGGAGGCAGGGGCGGCGGCGTCGCTGGGCGGAAGGGGGCGGGCAGCGACTTGAGGCTCCCACAGCAACGGAGGAGAAGCAGAGAGAACGATGAACGATGAAGGAGAATTCTGGAAAAAATCAACTCCACTAAACCGACACAATAGCCAAGAAAAATCCACGATGAGAAAATAATGGAGTGAATTTCAATTCAGCTGCAATCAGATGAACGGTTGAGATTTGAATTGAAGAATAAGATGTACGGTGTAGATTGAAATTGTAGAAGTTTGGGAAGATTTGGTTCTCCCATTTATATAGTATAATAGATATATTGTTAACATAGCAAAAATGTAGTAAGCCCAATGGAGTTGTTCATCCAAATTAATTAGCCCAATTGGGTAAAATATATCCGGAAGAGGGAGGACACATCTCCAAAAGCCCATATCCGGAAGAGGGAGGACGCGTCTCCAAAAGCCCATATCCTGAATAGGGAGGACGTGTCTCCAAAAGCCCATATCCGTAAGAGGGAGGACGCGTCTCCAAAAACCCAGATCTGGAAGAGAGAGGACACGTCTCCAAAAGCCCATATCCGAAAGAGGGAGACGCGTCTCCAAAAGCCCAGTTGATGAAAATATATCCGGAAGAGGAAGGCCGCGCAGACATCAGCCCGGACGATGGAGGCCCAAGAGATGGTGGAGTCCGTCGGGACGATGGAGGCCCAAGAGATGGTGGAGGCCGTCGTGATGATGGAGGCCCGAGAGCTGAGTGGAGGCCACCTTTGATGAGGCTGTGTCGAGATCAAAGTGAATCCTCAAATTCGGAAACATATCGGGCGAAGGTGCCAGAGATAAGGAAAGGAATCCTGGCAAGACGCCCAGACAAGGAAACCGAACCAAGGGATTGAAGACGCCTCACCATTATAAATATAGACGTCGGCATCATGCGCAAGACATCCCCAACTCTTCTGAAGAAGTCGTCTTTATTTTTCTTTACATTCTTTACTGCTTTCCTGCACTTTACAGCTTTTCAGTATTTTTCAATTCCTTTACTGTTTTCCCTTTCAATTCATGTAATCTTTCCTCCATTTTTCTTGTAATCCTTCCTCTAAGTTCATCAATAAAAGAGAAACCTTTTATCTCGAATTTCACCGTTAACAAATTGGCACGCCCAGTGGGACACGATTCAAGACCATATCTGCTTCAGTAGTGCATGCGTCTTAGATCCGGAAGAATCGTTGCTGATCTGATACAAGAATTTGAGAACATGTCTCTGCAAGACCAGACAGTCCAGCGCACATTGGATGAGGACGCCGGCGAGACGGCGAACATCACCTCACCACCGCAGGGGATAATGCAGATCCCCACTCTGTCGGAACAAATGCGGCTATCGATGACCGAATCGATGGCCGAATTCATGCCTTTGCTTACAAGGCACTTGATGGACGTCCTGCGGCCCGCCATGGCCGACCAGACTAGCCAGATATGCGGTTCCCAACGCGATGGAGGCCTCCCGTCATTCAATTCTACTATGGCACCTAGCACTCCGTATCCGGGACCTTCAGGAGGACAACACCGAATGTGGGGAAACACACCGGGCCAGCCACCACTCCCAGACTCTGGAAGCGTGGCCAGTGTTTTTCCACAGTCATACCAGACGTCGTATACTTTCTCTACAGCGGCACCCAGCATGCCGAACTTGGGTTACGCGGCACCTCCTATGCCGGTATATGTTCCATCAAACCCGTTGATGGCAACCAGTGCCACACCAGGCTGCATGGCGGCCGGACCTAGCATGGCACCCAGACAGGCGGCACCTCAGATGCCGAACATCCCAACTGCACCATATATGGCGGCCCCTCTCAACCCGGGTTGGATGCCACCAACCCTAGGGGGGCAGGCTACCCAGACAGGTGGAGTGATGGCGGCTCCTATGGTGCAGGCCGCCACTCCTATCCACGCGGCACAGGCCGCCACTCCTATCCACACAGGAGGACACGCTACACAACCATGTGGAGCACCCACGACACTTGCTGCTGCTATGCCTCCTACGCAGGCACACGGGATTTCACCAGAGCTGCTCGCGGACATGATGCAGCAACACTTTGGAATCCAGTTAAAGCCGATGGAGCGGCCTACGTACCGGAAGCCATATCCGGATTGGGTAGACACCATGCAACCCTATCCGAGGGGCTTCAAGATGCCGGACTTCACTTCCTTTTCGGGAGATGAGGGCAAATCTAC
>JAOANR010000001.1:11953776-12250250 GCA_030278955.1 Hygrophila difformis
AACTGACGCAGAGCCAAAACTCACCAAGGTAAGCGCTTCATTGCCCGAGGAGGAGCGGCACCAACTAGTGGAGCTGATCCAGAAATACAAAGACTGTTTTGCGTGGCAGTATACAGATATGCCAGGATTATCAAGAGAACTAGTGGAGCACAAGTTGCCAACCCATCCTGAGTTCAGACCTCACAAGCAACCGCCTAGACGTTTTGATCCAGACACCATCCCAAAGATAAAGGCCGAGATTGAAAAGCTTCTTAGAGCAGGTTACATTAGAACGTGTCGCTATGTAGAGTGGCTTGCAAATATTGTACCTGTTGTGAAGAAAAATGGTCAATTAAGAGTCTGTATAGATTTTAGAAATTTAAACTTGGCTACACCTAAGGATGAGTATGTAATGCCTATGGCCGATATGCTTGTTGATGCGGCCGCCGGCTACAAATTTTTGTCATTAATGGATGGTTATTCTGGGTACAATCAAATCTTCATTTCTGAATCTGATGTACATAAAACTGCTTTTCGTTGCCCAGGACCAGTCGGCATCTTCGAATGGGTGGTCATGCCTTTTGGCTTGAAGAATGCCGGAGCAACATATCAAAGGGCCATGAACATGATTTTTCATGATCTAATTGGCCACACACTTGAAGTTTACATTGATGACATCGTAGTCAAGTCATGTGAATTCGGCCAGCACTTGGCCCATCTGGAGAACGCATTCATTCGAATGAGGCAACATGGATTGAAAATCAATCCAGCTAAGTGTGCCTTTGGAGTGGCAGCAGGGAACTTCTTAGGTTTCCTTGTGCATGAAAGAGGTATCGAGGTAGATCACAACAAGGCCAAGGCCATCTTAGAAGCCCGCGCGCCATCTAACCTCAAAGAACTACAATCACTGATTGGCAAAATCAATTTCTTAAGAAGATTCATTGCTAATGCGGCTGGGAAGATGAAGGCGTTCACTACCTTACTTAAAGGAAGAAAGAACGAGATATTTTCATGGACAGCCGAGCATCAAGCGGCCTTCGAAGAAATAAAGAAAGCGTTAAGCAATCCTCCAGTGCTAGTACCACCGAGGCAGGGAATACCTCTAAAGCTATACGTGTCAGCCTCCGAAGAATCCATCGGATGTCTACTTGCACAAGATGATGAAGATGGCAGGGAAAGGGCTATCTATTACCTCAGCAAGACCCTACAAGGACCAGAGGTAAGATATACTGCATTGGAGAAACTATGTTACGCTTTGGTATACTCCTGCAGTAAATTGGAACATTACATGCTGCCAAGAACAGTCCAAGTGGTAGCTCCATTCGACTTGGTAAGAACACTCCTGCATAAGCCAGCACTGAAGAGTCGCCAGGCTAAATGGGCTATGAAGATTAGTCCCTTCACCCTGGTGCACGTCCCTCAAAAAGCTGTCAAAGGACAAGCCTTAGCTGATTTCCTAGCCCAGCATCCCTCATTAACAATACCAGAGGATCCCAAAGAGGCGTCATTCATCGGATTTGAGCCTTGGGAATTGACCTTTGATGGATCATGTGCGAGTAGCGGCTCCGGAGCCGGCATTACGATCACTAGCCCTTTGGGACAACATTGGAAGCTCGCTCGAGAGCTGGAACCAGGCACCACCAACAATCAAGAGGAGTATGAGGCTTTAATATTCGGCCTAGAGACAGCATTACTCAAGGGTGCAAAATCCATTACCATTTTTGGAGACTCCGAGGTCATCCTGAAACAGCTAACGGGAGAATATGAATGCAAGAGCCCGAGGCTAGTCAAATGCCACGAGACAGCATTGGAACTCTTATCCAGATTTTCGGATGTTACCATCACCCACATTCCTAGAAATCAAAATCAAGAGGCTAACGAAGCCGCCCAACTGGCTTCAGGCTGGCAACCTAGTCGCCCTAGGGGGGCACCATGCATTGCCGCCATCACGGATGAATCTGGAGTCCAAGGAGGAGTCCAACCCCAACATTCCAACGATGACTGGAGGACTGAAATCACATGATACCTCGAGGACCCGTCGTCTGGAGGGGACAGCTCGCTAAAAATCAAATCTTTACGATACACACTGATAGATGGTGAGTTATTCCGAAGGGCGGTCGATGGATTACTGCTCAAGTGTATAGGTCCCGAGGAGGCGAAGTTGGTAATGGGAGAAGTTCACGAGGGGATATGCGGCTCCCATCGAGCAGGACCTAGCATGAGATGGAGTATTCATCGTCATGGGTATTTTTGGCCAACCATCATGGAAGACTGCATCGTCTATGCCCGAGGTTGCGAGGCTTGTCAGAAACATGGGCCAATTCAGAGAGTACCAGCGGAAGAGTTACACACAGTCATCAAGCCTTGGCCATTTCGTGGCTGGGGGATGGACATCATTGGAAAAATTCACCCGCCGTCGTCTAAGAACCACACATTCATACTAGTGGCCACTGATTACTTTACCAAATGGGTGGAAGGATGGCCAATGAGGAAAATAGATCAAAATGATGTAATTAAGTTCGTAACTGAGCTCATACATCGATTTGGAATTCCTCAAACAATCACTGCGGATCAAGGAACTGTGTTCACCGGCGAGAAGTTCTTAGCTTTTGCCAGACAATTCGGGATTCGCATATACCACTCCACTCCGTATTACCCCCAAGCAAACGGTCAAGCGGAGGCCACCAATAAAATCTTGATAAGTATGATCAAGAAGGCGGTAGGTGAGAAACC
The DNA here is from genome assembly GCA_030278955.1 of Hygrophila difformis. NCBI lineage: Eukaryota > Viridiplantae > Streptophyta > Magnoliopsida > Lamiales > Acanthaceae > Hygrophila > Hygrophila difformis. Next base: position 11,956,489 of record JAOANR010000001.1, read on the forward strand.
AAGGAAGTGGCATGAGGCTCTGTCGGAAGTCCTATGGGCTTACCGGAATGCTAAGTCTACCTCCACTGGCTTCACACCATATTACCTGACATATGGTCATGACGCCGTTCTGCCTTTGGAGATCACGGTCCCTTCTCTAAGGGTGTGATAATGGCCAAAAATGACCATTATTTTCAATCCATTCCGTGTCTTAAACGGGCATTTGATCGCATTCCGGTCTTACATTAAGTAAGAAAGCAGTCGAATTGGATAAATTTATGCATAATTGTAAAATAATAAGCTGGTGTGAAAAGACATAAATATGTAATTTTATTACATATTTATGTTAGAAAAATCCAAAAACATGAGAAAAAGAAAAGGAAACAAAAAGATGGGAAAAAGATAGAAAAGCCCACAAAAAGAATATTTTCGGCACATCTGGCCCAATCCGGCAGGCCCTAGGAAAACCTTTGGCGCGGAAGCCCCTTGTCGCGATGCATGGTTCCGCGACAAAGGAACACTCCGCGACCAAGCAGCTCAGATGAAGGAGAAGACCAGCCAAAGCCCTCTGGCGCGAGCCCCTTGTCGCGATGCCCTGTTCCGCGACAAAGGTCCATTCCCGCGACCAAGATACATTTTTAGAGACACAAGACCCAGTCGAGAAGCTTTGCCACATGCAGTGTGTTCCGCGACCATACTTGGTGCTCCGAGACATAAGCTGTGATGTGTGTGATGTCTTGAGACACATTGGGCTCAAATCAAGGCCCATGAGCTTAGTGGTTTCCCCTCTATAATATGATGTGTTTCCTTTGAGCTAGAGGTTGGAAGAATTTTAGAGAAAATACTTACTCTTGAAGACAAGTGGGGAGTTCAGTAGTTAGTTTAGTTTAGGGTAGTTTAGTTTAGATTTTCTTTTGTATATTTAATTTATGCACTAGTTAGAAGTAGTTTACATGCACTTGGGTTAGATAGCCAGTTTTAAACCTTGTTTTTGTTCTAACTTTTGTTTAAGGGTTTGTTGTACCCAAACCATGGGTATGAAACAGCACCGTATAATAATATGGGAAAACATTCTCCATTGTGTCCCAAAAATCATGAAATGGGTCTCACACCCACCCTTGGATCATTACTGCTTCCGTTTTCCCTTGGGGTCATTTGACCCTTGTTTTGCATTTTAATGTCACTGGCTTGGTGTACTTTTTCTTTGATAATGTTGCATGCTTATGGATGATCAAGCTTAGATTAGGGTTTCTTAAGTTTTAAGTTTGCTTTATTTCTATTTTGTTCAAGCATGTTCTAGCTAGATTCAAATTCTGTTTTGTTATTTTGAGCTGAGTTTAGCTTTTGAATCTGAAATGGTGAGATCACACATAATGCATGCCACTGTTCCACTTTACTTTTCTGACATGTGTACTGGACACACCTTTGTCGCGGAACAACTCTTGTCGCGGAACCACGTTCCGCGACAAAATGGTGCTTTGGCGACAAAGGTGCCAAGAACATTTGTTGACCATTATTTTTAAAACCCTTGGTCGCGAAACAACCCTTGCGCGGAACCACGTTCCGCTGACAAAATCTTGATTAGCGACCAAGGACCCAAACACTTGTGATTTTATTCTGGAAGGGCTTTGTCGCGAAGCAACTTGTCGCGGAACCACGTTCCGCGCCAAAACCCCTTGTCCCGCGACAAGAATTATGCCTTGTCCAATTTTCACCTTTTTGTCGCTATGCCCTTGTCGCGGAACCATGTTCCGCGACAAAATTTTCTTTACTTAGCGACAAAGCGAACCCTAAACTTTCAAAATCCCATTTCTTTTTATTTCCCACCCCTTTGTCGCGAAACCTTTGTCGCGGACCACGCTCCGCGACACAAACCTCTGCATCGCGACAAGGTGGCACCTTGTGCCAAATGTTCACATCTTCATCTCAATCCATTAATTAATTGAACCTTTATATTAATATTTTGAGGTTGAAATCCAATGATCTCAACCCATGATTAATTTGATATAAGAACCTTGTTCAATTTCCCATTAAAAGATTCTTCTACAAATGATTAACTCTAATTGATCTAAGTATATAATCTGGACTGTAATTAATTAATTAATTATGGAATGAGTGATTATTTAGACATGAAGAGTAATCATGGATTTATTCATACCCTTGCATGAGAAACCAATGTCTCTCATGCAAGATGACCCAAAAAACATTTTCTTTTATTTTATTCTGTCTTTTCCGTGATGTGTGAAACAGCTAGTAAGGAATATATCAGATTAATGTTGGCGGGTATTCCCACACGGATAACTAGCTCGTGATCTGTATATTAATTACTAGTTGTTATTTTGCATGGTCCGGATAGTGGTCGGTGGATGCCTTGGCGGTTCGTCCCTCCGGGATTATAATAGCTGCTCAGCTGACTCCCATCCGGATACAGTTTTCTTTTCTTACTTTAATTTCAAACCTGAATCTGGAGCTGTAGTAATGTTAGATGATATATGCCAATGTCATCTAATGATTATTGCAGTAATAGAACGTGTGGGTTTTTATCCAAATTCACAGACAGTGGAGTCTGAGATGACGGCGGCAACTGTCATTTGAGGCATTCCACTGTCTAAAAATCATCCCACCTGAAATGATCAGGACCTGGATAGCAGATGTTTGCAGTCCGGATCATCCTGATTATTTTTGTCATCTTTTTAGCCAAATAAATTCTTCTCATCTCCGGCTATTTCATCTCTGTGTTTCGCATTCTGTCTAAACCCACCTTATATTTTGGGTTATTTTATTTTACACTTTTCTATAAATTTATGCATGATATTACTATGTAGATATTGTGGTCATATTATTTTGGGATCCTTCCCTTGGACATAGAAGTCTTGATTTAAATCAGATGTTTCATATTAAATTTCCAACAAAAATTCCTTTATAAAATCCGGATCTGAGTAAGGGATAAATTTCACAGTTATGACCAATTCATATCCGACTGGGGGTTGATTTTGGGAAATTAGAAGCAGAGTCAACGATTAGGTCTCACCTAGACTGAAAGGATCTGTGTTTTAATTGAGAGTCTAGTACCTGATAGGGAATAATTTTCAGATTTATTATTTTCCCAAAACTGATGTTTGTTGGAAATCTTGTATTAAATATTGCACTGGGTCAGATTCCACTTGGATCCCGATAAGGTGTGACAGATAACACTAGAGGGACAACATTCAGGCCTTGGTTATTTTCTAAGGTAGGGTTGAGTATTCTTTCAACTGCTATTTTTCTTCTGCCAAAGCCTATTTTTGAGTCCTGAGTGAGTGCATCCGGAACGAACTAATTTCATTAGTTCGTTTCATTAGTTTGTATCTCATAACCACCCGACGAGAAGTGAACACTGCGAGCGGTTCACCGAGAATAGGGAATTCTTGATCCACATCCGGTCATTCTGACTGGGGGCTTTCTTTTACTACCAGGGTCAAACTTTCAAAAACCTCCGAGTGATAGGATTTTAAATATTTTCTTTACCGCTTTCTTTAATTGCTTTCTTTAGAGGTCACCTCGGTTGTATTGAGAGTTGTGTAACTGCTACTAGGACTGAGAGTTAAGGGATAGTTTTAGGGTTTGATTTGAATCTTCGGGTGTGACATGGGGGAACGATAGCGGTACTTGACACTTCAATAATTGATTTGTCAGGTGTTGCTTGTCCACCACAGATGAACAACATGCCTCCACACGGCCCGTGTGATGGCCAGTTGTGAGTCTACTGGCATCTTAGATTTTGCTGTCTAAGAACATGCAACCTCTTACTGTAAGTACAGTCTGGTTACAGGGAACACGGTATAGAGAGCATGAGAGTTAGCTAACTGAAGGATTATCCCAAGCTAAGATCTTTGTATAAAAATGGAAGTTTAACTATGTTCATCTGAATCTTGTCAATCTTTATTATTTTCTCCCTGTCCCTTCTGTCTCATTTTAAATTTGCTTTCTTAGATAATTTTAACCGCTTTCCTAGAATAATTTTACTCGCTTACCTAGATTGAGTTTAATTCGCTCTCTAGAATAATTTTATCTGCTTTATTTTAATAGCTTTCATAGCTTAGTTAAATTCTGTCAAGTAGTTGTTAGTCATTTCACACACTTGAATCGCGTACCGAGTGGAAACTCTTAGTAAATGACGTGGGCCCCTGCTTCCATCGCACATCCTCCAGTGAACGATCCGGTCTTACTATAAATTACTGCAATTTTTGACACCGTGCGCTTTCGGGGGCACAGTTTCTTAACTACGAGCAATAAAAATATGACTACGTATAAATATATCCCTAATCACAACACCGCCATCATAAATTGGTTTCATTAAATAAAACCTAAACCAGGATCACGAATTTTCGGAAAATACTCATGTAGTGGGAAATAGTCAAAAGTTTCATGGCAGGAAATCTTATGGCAGAATTGATGAGAAATATCATGGCATATTTGCCGGGGATCCTCAGTGTGACAGGCTGAAGGTCAACCTATCCCGGCTATGCCATGATATTTGTCACCATTTCATGACAGAGAGGACCACAGCGCCATTTGAAACCAAAGCCACCACACTTGAGTAATAAAAAGACTAATAATCTTGATATATCCCTAAACCCTTTCCCGTGAATCATAACTCTTTTCTTGTAATAAATTTAACCTGGTATAATTTTAGCAAAAGCTCGTGTTAATGAAACTTGTCAAAGTTTCATGGCGCCGTTGCCGGGGAGGATGCAGCGTCAATTATTAAGAGGATTACACTCCTGATTACTCCTAGATTAGCTTAGATCAGTCTAGTTTAATGTAATATATTTAATCCAGAACAGAAAAAGTACCCTCAAGATTAATTGAACATTTAGGTACCAAGACTCTAAATGTGAGGATGTTGAACTGAGGAGACAACCTAACCTAATGGGTATTTATCTGTCTTGCAGGAAATTCGGAACCAACCAAAAAGAAGGAGCAGAAAAAGCAAGGAAAACCAGGTCTTGGTTGGGAAAATTCCACAAATCTGAGAAATTATTTTCGGAATTTAAAGCAATTTAAGATCCGGAATAAATCTTGCAGATAAATGGAACTGGCCCAACCTAATTTATGCAAGTAGATTATTTTAATTAATGGCCCAATGATTTGAATTTACTTGGACTGAATTCATTCAGGTCCAACTCAAATAAAATGGACGCAGGCCCAATATCACACTCGGGCCCAATCCGTTGAAAATTTGAAAATTCAAAGAGTTTGTCGCGGAATGACCAATTTGTCGCGGAACAACGTTCCGCGACCCAAGTACAACTCCGCGACAAAACTCTCCTTATCAGCAACCCTTGTTTGTCTTTGTCGCGGAGTGCCCATTTTGTCGCGATGCCCAGCATCGCAACCAGGTGCAATTCCGCGGACAAAATCTCACTCACCTCTGAACTCTGTTTGTCCTTGTCGCGGAAGCCTTTGGTCGCGGAGCACTGCACCGCGACAAAGCTCCTATTCCGCGACACGGGCAACCACCACTCCATTCTTCCTCGCCATTTTGTCGCGGTACACTTTGTCGCTGTGCATGACTCCGCGACAAAGTCCCACACTCCGCGGACACCTCTAATGTCGCCAAGCCTGGTCGCGTAATCCTGTTCCGCGACCATGGGCTGGGTTCCGCGACCGGCCCATTAGTATTTAAACCTCTCCGCCTCCCTCTTCTTCCCCACGCATTCGGACCTTAGAAAATTTCGAAAAAACACTCTCGCACACACAAAACCTCTCCCGAAGTACACCACCGTGTCCTTCGCAACTTTTCCTACATTTCCAAGGGAAACTCTGCCCGATTTCCGCCATGGAACCCTCATCTTCATCCCCTGAGAAGACCGAGCCCTGGTAACCCCTTTCTTTGCATTTTGCAAATCGCACGAGCCCCTGTTTTTCAAACTTTTGTGACTTTTGCTGTCCTTATTTGAGAATCGGTTTGCTTTGTGTTTATTGCTTACTATTTTTAAACTGATTTTGGGTTTATGTTGTTTGGGCATGTGTGGATTTCGATTCCCTGTTTTTATCGTTACTGGCCGAGCGTGGGGTGAAGGTTAGGTATATGCTTGTGTTGAGGGATGGTCATTTCTAAATGGGCATCTTGATATTGGCATCCAATGCTGTTAGAGAACATAGCGCATGATTGGGGATGAGTTAGGGTTGTTTCCACCATTGCTGGATTTTAGAGTTTTTAAGGGTTTTCTGTGAAATATGCTTGAGTTCATGAGTGTGGCAGCAATACTGAATTCTTCTTTTGAGATTATTGATGCTTAGCTTGAGAATCAATGAACATGTGGGTGTTTGTGAATATCTTCATGTTGTTGGTTGTCTGTTCAGTGAACTTGAAGCATGATTGATTCTGTGTTCTTGTTGTTTTGAAACAGAGAAAGTATGCTAGTGGTTTAATCTTATGTTTTTGAGAAAGAAGCATAACTTGGTGTAGGATGCCTGCTGATCTGTTTCTGTGCTCATATTACTTGCATGCCAATTCAGACATTTAATGCTATTTCCAAATATGGCACATCTGTGTAAAAGGCATGTTTGTTGTATTTTGGGCAGCCTGATACCGCCACCACCACTTTTCAGCAGATCACTTTTTCACAAAAGACAAAAATAGTACTAGGAATTTTGGTTGACAAATGTGTTTTTGTTCCCAATGGAACTAAAAAGTGTGAGTTAAGTAGCAGTATTTTGCCACCTCAACTGCTACCTTTTTACAAAAATCCAAAAATGGGACCACATACATCCCACTTTTCATTAAATAAAATCAAGTCAACCTTTTCAAAAATTAAAAATAGTGTTTGCATTTTCTTGAACGTTTTAACTGTCCAATGACAGCCCAAACAATCCGGAAATAGCGAATCCATCCCGCCATGCCTCCATTGCACATTCCATTTTTGAGCCATCCATTCCACCATCATCTTTTTATTCCATTCTCAACAAGTGCCTCGAGCTTGTTTAATAAAATTGGAAAAACAAACTTTTGGGCCCAATGGCCCACTAAAAAGAAGAATTTTTGGTCCAATGACCACTTCATCTTTATTTTCATTTATATTTCCCCTTTTGATTGGACTCAACAATCCAATTAAGTTATCTCCTTCTAGGTCCTAAGGGATATTGCCTTGTCTTTGGATCTTTTAATAAACTCAAGATTGAATCACTTAAATCACATTTCGAGCTTAGCAAAGCTCAAAATGTGAGGATGTTGATTTTCACACCTTAGTAGTCTTTGAAAACTTATAAAAATTTGGATGTATCTAAGCACTTTGACCTTTTTCAGGAATGCATTGGTAGTGCACTCAGGCATCGGATTGCCTGACTGCACATAGAGGCTGCTGGCAATCAGGCCTCAATTGATCGAACAGAGATTAAGGACGCAAGAGATGCCATCAAATCAGTTTATAAGGTACCTCTGGACCACACTACGGACGAAAAATTGAAACTTTCTCCGGGATGGGACGTGCATATTCCTCCAGAGGAAAGGTCGATAGTCGCTGCATCGATAGAAAGGGACTACTATCACTTCCTGAAGAAGTTTTGGATAAGGATGACGGAGCATGCCCCTCAAGACGAAAAGACAACTCCTGAAGTCCATCATGAGCGCATCCAATTGAGGTTCAGAGAGCACAGGGCTGTGTGGAATCGGCATGTGGAAAAGGGAACGAAAGATCCAAATATAGCTGACTTTGACATCATCATCCCTAACCAGATCGTAGATCCTCAAGTTAGGATGGCCTTCGAACACAAACATATGGATCTAAGTAGGGTTATCAACAGTGGGGCCATCATGATGTATGAAGCATTTCCATTCAAGTGGAATCCGTATCTGTTTGAAGCAAAAGGACCAGTGGAGCAGAGGTGGATTACAGATCTAGCTCGGGCCAGGCATCGAGAGCTGACCTTCAACCTGTACAAACGCCTCAAAAATGCTGAGAAATTTGAACAAAGCCGCAACACCTCACTGTTGAACACAATGAGGAAGATGATCAAGGATGCACGCGAACAATGGGACGACTTGACTACTGTCTGGGGAAAAGGCAATCCAAGTATCACTGAGTCCTTTCTGGAAGAAGGAGTAGTATTACCTGCAGATGAGGTACTTGAAACCATCTTCACACACAGAAGGTATGGACGGTACGGAACGAACAAAGATGATGAATTTCCCCAGCACATAGCAGTATTAAGGGATCAGCTACAAGTGGATATACGCAAAGGTGGCTGGAAACCCAAAAGGAAAAATGAAAGGCAGTTCAATTTACTATCAAAAACTGAGGCTGGGGTGTATCTCACATACGATTTGGCAGAAGACATGTCCTACCTGGAAGGAATTCAAAAGGATCTGGTAGGGGGCATGATGAATCAGTACAGGGACTCCTACTGGGAATTGATCATGGAAATGGACAAGTTTGCACTTGAGTACTGTAATAGTACGGCTAACGGGAAAAAGGTCTTGCACTACAACAACAATGTTCGGAGTAAGTTCTGCTCCAAGATCAAGAAGGACTGGGAGGACCAACTGAGGAGAATCACTCAAAGGAGTTTTATTGAGGATTATTTGCAGCGCGCCGAGAAGCAACTAGGCTACGAGGGTGAACCGAACAGGGAAAGAGGATCCTGACGCTGAGATTGATGCATACTTCTCCACTCCTCCTGAGGCCAACCCACAGCCTACCCAGCCAGCAATACAAGCTTCGGCATTACCACCAAGAGGGCAGACTGAAGTACAAAAAGTTGCTACGTCCGAGCCAGTGGTGCAGCAAGAAGCAGTCCGGACTCCAGTACAGCCAGCTCAGACTGAAATGACAACATCTGCTGTAGCACCTGCCACCACTAAGGCACCCATACATCCCGAGAAAACCATCACCGCTGTGGCTACATCTGAAGATCAGCCAGCACCTCAACCGGGAACGATGAGGAGGTTGGTGAAATCTGCTGACAAAGATAAACCAGCAAGAGCCCCGGAAAGGAAAGTGGAGATCAAGGAACCTGAGCCAACTGTCAGGAAAGTGGTAGAGCCCACAGATCCCAAGGACAGAGGTAAAAAGCCGATGCCGCCGCCACCCCCGAAAAAGAAGCACCAGGTGATATCCGATGCTGAGCTAGCCAGAAAAATGCACAATGAAGAACTTGCATTAGCTGGTTTGCTGGATCAAGTAACAGGTGGTTCTGGAGTAGAGAAATTGACTGAGGAAGAACGCTGGGCAATGGAAAAGAAAGCTGCAGAGGAAGAGCAGATCAGAAAGAATATCCAGCAGACCAGGGATGAAGAAACTGCCAGAAAGATGCAGGCTGAGCTGGAAAGCAGGAAATCTGGAGAGGTTGAGCGGGGTGATGAAGAGGACCTCGAGCTGAAGATCACTGGAGAAGTGCAGGGGCGTGGTTTGAAAATTAAAGAAGAACAACCTCCTGCATGGACTGGCCCCACTGCACATGATGCTGAGACTATCCGAGGGGATATAAGGAAAAGGCTTAACGAACAGATCGAAACAAGAATCGATGCTGGAGAAAAGCCACATCAAATCAAATATCAGACGAAAGTGGGTCAAGTGATTGATCCTCTCGTGGGCACGGCCAGAATTGAAGAATTCATCACTCAAGGAGGCCCGTCGCACCAACCTGAACAGTCAGAAGGACCGCAAGATTCCATAGATCCGGTAGCACTGGCCAAAACCTTGGAAAAGCAGCCAGACGACCATCTCATGACCTCTGCGCTTAAAGAAAAGGTTCAAGGAATTTTGACTGAAGCTGTAGATGGGAATGATTCGGAAGAAGAAGCTCGGCAGGAGGAGCAAGAATTCATGGACCAAATGGCGCCTATTTTCCAACGTCCAGTTGGACGAGCTGCAAGAACTAGGGAGGAGGAGGAGGTATCAACTGATGTTGATGACCGTAATTTTCATGTAACTACATCTTCTTTGCCTGTAAATTGTGAACTCAATACGGTGAAACATGTAATTAAACAGGTTGAGGAGGAAGTCGGAGATGAAACAGCTCATGGAGAGCGAGAGCCAAGTCAGAGGGGAGATGAGGCTGAACCAAGGGATAACCAGCCACAGGAGGAAGACGATCAAACAGACTGGCACACGAGCGACGACGAGTCTGTCGGATCCATTCGACCAGTCGAGTTTTGGTCTGAAAATACTGTAAGGCAAAGAATGGGCGTTTCAAAGGAATATGGGAAGAAAAAGCTAAGTGAAGAACAGATTCAGATCAAGTTCAATGGCAACAAAGAGAATGCAGAGAAGTATAAGAAGTTGCAGAAGATGATAGTGCCGGATAAAGGGTTCAGACCCGATGCGTTGTTGCACCCCACTGTTGAGACTTTCTACAAAAATCAAGAGTGGGGTAACTTCATGCTGCATCACGACGAAGATGGCTTCGTGGAACTAACAAAGGAATTCTTCTGCAACATTGATAAAGATGCCAGAACAACATGGATTCGTGGACAAGTGGTTAACATTGCACCGGACTGGCTGAATCAGTTCTTCGGGACTCCAGATATCCAAAGTGAATTCCCCCCTGATGAGATCATGACAAAGAGAGCCAAAACGAGTGAATATGCGAAGTATGCAACATTGGCTAACAGCATGACAAGCGTGACCGCCCCTGGACACACATTCAATGCAAAATGGCTGCGGATACAATTCATGCCAACTTATGAGTTCTACATGTCCAAGATCCGGCCCAACTCGCATCCGCACACCACATCTGGAAATGTGCTAATGGGATTTGCAAGAATGTGGAGCGGAGCAAAACTAAATATAGGGAGGCATGTATTCGAGGTGATGATAACCAGGATAAAGGATAGACAGGTGCTATGCTATCCAAATCTGATTAGGAGAATCTGCATAGCTCAGGGAGTTGATCTGAGCGCCTTTCGAGGGTGACACAGTGGTGAAAGTGAACCCACCTATCAGTGTGCCAAGACTTCCTTTGTGTGAGAGTATCAAATATTCCCTTCCCCAACTGTTCGTCAGAGGAGATTCAGACGCTCAATCCTCTTTCATATCGGGTGGGCAAGCATCAAGAAAACGAAAGAGGCAGCCCAAGACAAAGAAGGGAACACAGAACACCTGTGCTGATGCAGGACCTTCGAATGTTCAAGAGGAGCCTCCTGCGGACCAAGAACGGACTGAGATTCCAATTCCACCTCCGACTCAACCTCAACCTCAGATGCCTCCTCAAAGCCAGAACGTATCTCAGTTCCCTGCTGATTCCCAAACGATTGAGATGGTGAGCAGAATGAGTCAATCTATGCTCGAGGGAATGAAATCCATGACTGATGTAATTTTGGCAAGCCAAGAGGGACAACAGAAAAGGGCAGAAGAGGAGCGTGAGGAGCGAAGGAGGGAGAGAGAGGAAGAACGCCAAGAGCGTAGGAGAGAAAAGGAAGAGAAACGGAAGGAGAAGTTGGAGAAGGAAAGGAGAGACGAGGAATTCAGAATGATGATGCTAGAAAAAGAAGAGAAGAATCGAAAAATGGTGGAATCACTGATCCTTAGTCAAAATCAGATCCTGCAAACCTTACTCAAGAAGATCCCTGATGAAGCTGGCTCCTCCAAGAAATCAGACGAGAAGAAAGATGGCGATCCCTGACTCCATCATTTCTGAGCTTAATTGTAAATATCATATAAGAGAATTTCAATTCATCCATGCAAGATAGATTTGATTGCAAATGAAATCTCTTGTAATTGATATAATTACTGCTTTCAGATTGGGATTTTGCAGCCCCAACAACAATCTTTGTTTTTATTTGGTTCTTTTATTTCTGAAAAGATGTCTGACAGTCCAAAATGAATAAGTGACTGTCAGGCCAAAAATTTGCTGTTGACATGCTCCGTATGTCAGCAGTGTCTCTTTACTGCTTTCAATTAAATAACCAGCAAAAGTATGCATAAAATTGCTCTAAATTCACATGTTGAATTTAGGCTTGTGATTAAATTTTCAAACCTTTAAATTGGGATAATATAATTGAGAACATGCATGACATGAATTCCTGAGGTTTTGAGCTATAAAAATTTAATTATGCGATCAGCTTATTGGGTAATAAATCTGCATGTTAGAGATTTTGATTGAATAAATTGTTAGAATTAAGCTTCGATTAAATTTGAGAATATTGTATGACATGAATCAACCCAACCTTGTGAGATTTGAGCCATGAGTCATTTTTACTCATTTATTTTCTTTGATGTGTGAATCATTTTGATTAAAGGAAACTAGAACTTGCAATTGGGACCGATTCAAGACCACGCCATATTCCCGAGATCGAGCATATGATCAAGGCACCTAGAAAACCCAAATTTTTTTGGCCTTCGTTTGAAATCCAAACCCAAAAATATTTCCCTTTAGGATTAACCAACTTGAGCCTATAAGCCTAATTTTTCTTTGAAGCCCTCTACATTATTCCTAGCCTTCTAAAAAGACCAAAAAAATCAAACCCAAGTGTGCAAGGATGAATTCTACCAAGGCATTACAATTTTGATCATCAATGAAAACTATAAATCGGTATTCTATAAACCGATTCAAAAAAAAAAAAAAAAAAGTTGAATGTCATTCAACACAAATAAATTGCAGATGACAAGCAATTAGACTTAGTCTAATGTCATGCAAAGGAAAAGAAAAACAAAAGAAAGGGATATTGATGATCATAAATTTTCAGATAAAAATGCCAAGTTATGATGGAATAAATCTTTGCCACTTCTAGCCAATAATTTCCCTTTCCTACCTAATGTTACAACCGTACGCCCCGTTATAACCCTCAAATAAGACCTCGTGATCTCGATTTGAAGAAATGAGCCGGTGGCGAGTTGGTCTGATTGCAAGCATATGGGAGAATTTAATTAAAACTGATTATGAGCGTTCACTGACTGAACCCCAATTGAGAGTGAGTGATCTTTCGATTCTCTTATAAGTGAGGCTCTGTTTCATTAAGAATATTCATGCCATACCTTAATTCTAATTTTTAATCTTTGCATCTTTCAAACATGATGTTCATGAAGGATTGATAATAATGTTTGATTTGTAGGCCCGATATAGTGAGCAAGTATCATTTCATTAAACACTGCAATCAAGGGAACTCAATGCTTGTGATTTTTGATTGTCTTATCCCAATCCAAAAAGTATGTGATTTATGAAGCCACGAAAATGAATTGAATACGTAGAGTCCGTGTTCTTACGAACATTGACTCTGACTGCTCGGGGACGATCAGTATTAAATGTGAGGATGTTGATAATGGCCAAAAATGACCATTATTTTCAATCCATTTCCGTGTCTTAAACGGGCATTTGATCGCATTCCGGTCTTACATTAAGTAAGAAAGCAGTCGAATTGGATAAATTTATGCATAATTGTAAAAATAATAAGCTGGTGTGAAAAGGACATAAATATGTAATTTTATTACATATTTATGTTAGAAAAATCCAAAAACATGAGAAAAAGAAAAGGAAACAAAAAGATGGGAAAAAGATAGAAAAGCCCACAAAAAGAATATTTTCGGCCCATCTGGCCCAATCCGGCAGGCCTAGGAAAACCTTTGGCGCGGAAGCCCCTTGTCGCGATGCATGGTTCCGCGACAAAGGAACACTCCGCGACCAAGCAAGCTCAGATGAAGGAGAAGACCAGCCAAAGCCCTCTGGCGCGAGCCCCTTGTCGCGATTCCCTGTTCCGCGACAAAGGTCCATTCCGCGACCAAGATACATTTTTAGAGACACAAGACCCAGTCGAGAAGCTTTGCCACATGCAGTGTGTTCCGCGACCATACTTGGTGCTCCGAGACAAAGCTGTGATGTGTGTGATGTCTTGAGACACAATGGGCTCAAATCAAGGCCCATGAGCTTAGGGTTTCCCCTCTATAAATATGAGGTGTTTCCTTTGAGCTAGAGGTTGGAAGAATTTTAGAGAAAATACTTACTCTTGAAGACAAGTGGGGAGTTCAGTAGTTAGTTTAGTTTAGGGTAGTTTAGTTAGATTTTCTTTTGTATTATTTAATTTATGCACTAGTTAGAAGTAGTTTACTGCACTTGGGTTAGATAGCCAGTTTTAAACCTTGTTTTTGTTCTAAACTTTTGTTTAAGGGTTTGTGGTACCCAAACCATGGGTATGAACAGCACCGTTTAATAATATGGGAAAACATTCTCCATTTGTGTCCCAAAAATCATGAAATGGGTCTCACACCCCATGGATCTTACTGCTTCCGTTTTCCTTGGGTCATTTGACCCTTGTTTTGCATTTTAATGTCACTGCTTGGTGACTTTTTCTTGGGATAATGTTGCATGCTTATGGATGATCAAGCTTAGATTAGGGTTTCTTAAGTTTTAAGTTTGCTTTATTTCTATTTTGTTCAAGCATGTTCTAGCTAGATTCAAATTCTGTTTTGTTATTTTGAGCTGAGTTTAGCTTTTGAATCTGAAATGGGTGAGATCACACATAATGCATGCCACTGTTCCACTTTACTTTTCTGACATGTGTACTGGACACACCTTTGTCGCGGAACAACTCTTGTCGCGGAACCACGTTCCGCGACAAAATGGTGCTTTGGCGACAAAGGTGCCAAAGAACATTTGTTGACCATTATTTTAAAACCCTTGGTCGCGAAACAACCCTTGGCGCGGAACCACGTTCCGCGACAAAATCTTGATTAGCGACCAAGGACCCAAACACTTGTGATTTTATTCTGGAAGGGCTTTGTCGCGAAGCAACCTTGTCGCGGAACCACGTTCCGCGCCAAAACCCCTTGTCCCGCGACAAGAATTATGCCTTGTCCAATTTTCAACCTTTTTGTCGCTATGCCCTTGTCGCGGAACCATGTTCCGCGACAAAATTTTCTTTACTTAGCGACAAAGCGAACCCTAAACTTTCAAAATCCCATTTCTTTTATTTCCCACCCCTTTGTCGCGAAACCTTTGTCGCGGAGCCACGCTCCGCGACACAAACTCTGCATCGCGACAAGGTGGCACCTTGTGCCAAATGTTCACTCTTCATCTCAATCCATTAATTAATTGAACCTTTATATTAATATTTTGAGGTTGAAATCCAATGATCTCAACCCATGATTAATTTGATATAAAGAACCTTGTTCAATTTCCCATTAAAAAGATTCTTCTACAAATGATTAAACTCTAATGATCTAAGTATATAATCTGGACTGTAATTAATTAATTAATTATGGAATGAGTGATTATTTAGACATGAAGAGTAATCATGGATTTAATTCCATACCCTTGCATGGGAAACCAATGTCTCTCATGCAAGATGACCCAAAAACATTTTCTTTTATTTTATTCTGTCTTTTCCGTGATGTGTGAAACAGCTAGTAAGGAATATATCAGATTAATGTTGGCGGGTATTCCCACACGGATAACTAGCTCGTGATCTGTATATTAATTACTAGTTGTTATTTTGCATGGTCCGGATAGTGGTCGGTGGATGCCTTGGCGGTTCGTCCCTCCGGGATTATAATAGCTGCTCAGCTGACTCCCATCCGGATACAGTTTTCTTTTCTTACTTTAATTTCAAACCTGAATCTGGAGCTGTAGTAATGTTAGATGATATATGCCAATGTCATCTAATGATTATTGCAGTAATAGAACGTGTGGGTTTTTATCCAAATTCACAGACAGTGGAGTCTGAGATGACGGCGGCAACTGTCATTTGAGGCATTCCACTGTCTAAAAATCATCCCACCTGAAATGATCAGGACCTGGATAGCAGATGTTTGCAGTCCGGATCATCCTGATTATTTTTGTCATCTTTTTAGCCAAATAAATTCTTCTCATCTCCGGCTATTTCATCTCTGTGTTTCGCATTCTGTCTAAACCCACCTTATATTTTGGGTTATTTTATTTTACACTTCTCTATAAATTTATGCATGATATTACTATGTAGATATTGTGGTCATATTATTTTGGGATCCTTCCCTTGGACATAGAAGTCTTGATTTAAATCAGATGTTTCATATTAAATTTCCAACAAAAATTCCTTTATAAAATCCGGATCTGAGTAAGGGATAAATTTCACAGTTATGACCAATTCATATCCGACTGGGGGTTGATTTTGGGAAATTAGAAGCAGAGTCAACGATTAGGTCTCACCTAGACTGAAAGGATCTGTGTTTTAATTGAGAGTCTAGTACCTGATAGGGAATGATTTTCAGATTTATTATTTTCCCAAAACTGATGTTTGTTGGAAATCTTGTATTAAATATTGCACTGGGTCAGATTCCACTTGGATCCCGATAAGGTGTGACAGATAACACTAGAGGGACAACATTCAGGCCTTGGTTATTTTCTAAGGTAGGGTTGAGTATTCTTTCAACTGCTATTTTTCTTCTGCCAAAGCCTATTTTTGAGTCCTGAGTGAGTGCATCCGGAACGAACTAATTTCATTAGTTCGTTTCATTAGTTTGTATCTCATAACCACCCGACGAGAAGTGAACACTGCGAGCGGTTCACCGAGAATAGGGAATTCTTGATCCACATCCGGTCATTCTGACTGGGGGCTTTCTTTTACTACCAGGGTCAAACTTTCAAAAACCTCCGAGTGATAGGATTTTAAATGTTTTCTTTACCGCTTTCTTTTAATTGCTTTCTTTAGAGGTCACTCGGTTGTATTGAGAGTTGTGTAACTGCTACTAGGACTGAGAGTTAAGGGATAGTTTAGGGTTTGATTTGAATCTTCGGGTGTGACATGGGGGAACGATAGCGGTACTTGACACTTCAATAATTGATTTGTCAGGTGTTGCTTGTCCACCACAGATGAACAACATGCCTCCACACGGCCGTGTGAGGGCAGTTGTGAGTCTATGGCATCTTAGATTTTGCTGTCTTAAGAACATGCAACCTCTTACTGTAAGTACCTGTCTGTTAAAGGGAACACGGTATAGAGAGCATGAGAGTTAGCTAACTGAAGGATTATCCCAAGCTAAGATCTGTGTATAAAAATGGAAGTTTAACTATGTTTCATCTGAATCTTGTCCAATCTTTATTATTTTCTCCCTGTCCCTTCTGTCTCATTTTAAATTTGCTTTCTTAGATAATTTTAACCGCTTTCCTAGAATAATTTTATCGCTTACCTAGATTGAGTTTAATTCGCTCTCTAGAATAATTTTATCTGCTTTATTTTAATTGCTTTCATAGCTTAGTTTAAATTCTGTCAAGTAGTTGTTAGTCATTTCACACACTTGAATCGAGTACCGAGTGGAAAATCTTAGTAAATGACGTGGGCCCTGCTTCCATCGCACATCCTCCAGTGAACGATCCGGTCTTACTATAAATTACTGCAATTTTTGACACCGTGCGCTTTCGGGGGCACAGTTTCTTAACTATGAGCAATAAAAATATGACTACGTATAAATATATCCCTAATCACAACACCGCCATCATAAATTGGTTTCATTAAATAAAACCTAAACCAGGATCACGAATTTCGGAAAATACTCATGTAGTGGGAATTAGTCAAAAGTTTCATGGCAGGAAATCTTATGGCAAGAATTGATGAGAAATATCATGGCATATTTGCCGGGGATCCTCAGTGTGACAGGCTGAAGGTCAACCTATCCCGGCTATGCCATGAGATTTGTCACCATTTCATGACAGAGAGGACCACAGCGCCATTTGAAACCAAAGCACCACACTTGAGTAATAAAAAGACTAATAATCTTGATATATCCCTAAACCCTTTCCCGTGAATCATAACTCTTTTCTTGTAATAAATTTAACCTGGTATAATTTTAGCAAAAGCTCGTGTTAATGAAACTTGTCAAAAGTTTCAGGGTGGCCCAACAGCATCGCTTAGACCTAGCTGAGTATGAAAAGGCCATGGTGCAAGAGTTGGAGACAGCAGATGGCGACAAGCTTACCGCTCTGGAAAATATCCGTCGCCAAAAGATGAGGATGGCGAGACATTATGACAAGAGAGTTCGAGGCAAAACCTTTAGCGAGGGAGACTTAGTATGGAAGGTGATTCTACCCTCGGGGGTGCGAGACAATGAGACAGGCAAGTGGTGTCCAAATTGGGAAGGGCCGTTCATTGTCACGCAAAGGTTGATTAATGGTGCATATAAACTAATGGATATTGATGGTCAAGAACATAAACAAAGCATAAACGCAAAATATCTCAAAATGTTCTATCCATCAGTATGGGAATCTGAGTAAGAAACATGAGTACATCCAAAGTGGCCAATCACAAGTTCGGCCAGAAATAGCAATAATATCCCAAAGCAAAAGCAGAAACTGCCCATCACAAGGCCGATGGGCTGACCCATAAGTGTACTGAAAAGCAGTGCTAGAAACTAAACGGGAGGCTGCGTCCCATCGCCCAATATGCGCCGACGCATGAGGGCCCACCGGTCACGAGTACGCCCAAAAATATCCGTCAGGCGATGAAGTGCGGCCGCGGAAGCGCGAGCACGAACGGATAGTCGAAGCCGACGAGTCCGAACTCCCGCCAACTCAGTCGATAAATCGCTCTCGTCTGCGGCTAAGCGATCGTAAGCAATCCCCACCTCAGTAGCTCGGGAGGAAATGTCGACTAAGGCAGGCTCCAGCGAAGCTAGCTCCTCCCTAGCTCCCTGAATGGCGCTCCTCCTCTCCAAAATGATACGCTCTGCCTCCTCAATGTCGTGCTCTGCTCGTGTAATAAACCCCTCAAGATGGGATCTGCGGCTCTCTCTAACTTCGCGATCAACAATCAACTGATCGCGCTGGAGGCGGAGAACATCCATCTGAGAACAAAGGTCACGATGTCACGCCTCGAGGTCATCAAGCAGCGTTAGCTCCTGGGCGGACTGATCCGCAGACCTGCTAAAGGCAGGATAGGCAATGGATAGGTCAGAGATGAGCTCTGAGAATCCAAGGAAGTCAGCATCCTCAGCAAATGCAGGAACTGCGGCAACATCATCCAGCAGGCGATCTAGACTAGAAACCACCTCGGTGGAAAGGAGATCGGTATGGGTGGACAAGAGGCGGTCGAACGCCTCGCACGACGAACTAATAACTCCATCAACCAAGCCGGGTACCTGAGGACCAGAAGTCAAAGAGGTCACCGGAATCGGGAGAGGAACCGCGGGTACCTGAGGGTAGCCTCACATGAGTATATGCGAAGAAAATCTTATAACCATGCAAGCTGAAATGAGACATACCAGAGGAGGCAGCACGACCGCATCAGCCGAAGTAATAGGAGCAACAGTAGTAGGGCGACCCGCCTGATCTAGGGGAATCTGGAAAGGGAGATCTTTAGAACATGTCCTTCAGGAAGAAAACTAGAGGTGACATAAATCAGTAAAGAATACCTGAGGAGTCACCGAAGGGTCAGTCTGAATAGTCTCGGAAACGCGGTCTACAGTCTGAGTAGTATCTGCAGGAAGCTGGAGGGCGAAGATTCTCAAAGCACCTAGTTTAATCAAAATATGAATAGGTGAAGACGCAACTCAAAAATACCTGAGAGGCCAATGTGTGGTCAGCTAAGCCAACTGCATCATTTGTCATAGGGGAATGTGGATCCATCTGCACCAACCAAGAGGAATGTTGTCACAGTATCAGAAGCAATAAAGAGTAAAAATCTAAAGTAGAGAAACACACCTGATCAGCAAAAGTAGTCATAGGATCATCAGTGCCAGTCACCGTGGCACTAGTCTGATACCTAGGATCATCATGGCCATGAAGAATGATGTAGTCGGCACGAGCTAACATCTCCTCCGTAGACTCAGAAGATCTACCTAAAGAAGAAGAATACCAGGCATCGACGGCCACGGGAACGTCATCAATAGGGTCATCCGCCTGGCCGCAATCATCCGCAGTCTCTGCAGGATCATCAGACTCATCCTCCTCATGCTCGTCGTCGTCCATGTCACCCGCATGACCCTCCTCACCAGAATGTGCCTCCTCATCACTAGAACTCGTCTCCTCCTCATCCGAACTAGAACGCCCGTCACTAACTGGGACGTCCTCGTCACTCCCGTCACTAACTGGAGCGTCCTCGTCACTCGCCTCATCATCAACTGTGGACAGAAAAACAATGTTTAAGTACCTGCGTAAGATATACAATATGGATCGGAAAATAGAGTCTGACGTACCTCTTCGACGCTTACGGGAAGAAGAAGTGGCCGCAGTGCGGGATCGCTGTGAGGAGGAATCACGCAGCGGACCTCCAAAACGGGACGTAAGCTCATTATGTAGCGGCAAAATAGAAGTGATATAGGGCGTCCACCACGCCATAAAGCCGGCAGCAAGTGACCACGTAGGAGTAAAAGGCAAATAACTGGAATGCGTCAAACGGGACAAGGAAGCCAGTATCGCCGTAATCGCAGCATCCGTAAGTGTCAATCTCGCGTCACGGCTAAAAGGGGCAGGCCATATCACTCGGCGAGGAAGCCCGAGGTGGCAGCCGAACTGACGAGCTAATAACTGAGGACAGTATGGCTCAGCTGTATGTGGATGAAGCCCGCTCAAGAGCATATGAGGCTTCATACTAATATTCCAAGTGTTCTCTCCGTAAAGGCCGTGTGGCCGGTCGGGCCTACATAGAAGAATGGAGAGCAATCGGCCAATGGGGGCATACACGTAGAGGTCATGATAGGATGGCCGATAATGATAACACCAACGGATGATCCTCAGACCATCCCATCGTAGGAGAGTGTCTCTGCTAATCCTCACTGAATCGGCGGCCAATATCCTACCTAGCGGAAGACCATCTGTCACATCCCTCGGACCAGGGCGAGATACACGGACAAACAGCTGGGGAAAGTACAACTGGACCCATAACTGCAGAAACCAGAATGGTCCGAAAGCCGTGGTAGCAGGATCCCGCCCACTAGCTAACATGCCAGACGCCTTGGCCATGCCACTGAATAAGGTGCCAAGGAAATAGGAGCCCGTAGCTCGAGACTCCGGACTCATAATAGCTAGAACGAGAGGGAGGGCAGTGCGCAAAACGGTGCGAGCACTAGTGCATATGATGAATCGGCTAAACCACATCAAGAGGAAAGCCACATGCTCATCCCGTGTAGATGCAGAATCTACTGTAGTCATATTATGGTCAATATATGGCGCATATCGTCTGGCAAACTTGCCCGGAGGACAAATGGAGGAACCAAGTGCGGGATCGTCAACACCCGAATGTGTAAGCTCGGATCCATCTATGCGAAGTCCTGTGATCATCGCGACATCGAGAAGAGTAGGACCAATGAAGCCGCAAGGGAACTGGAAAGCGTTGACCGAAGAATTCCAAAAACCCATCAGATAATAGATCAAGCGGTGATGTACTACTACTGGCCTGATAGAAAGTGTGATAGCCTCCTCAATACCCCAGGCAGCCCACTCAGGAGCACGACCACTCATCCTCTCCATCCATGCAATGTACTTGCCTAAATTACTATCATCATCAGCGTTGACCCTCGAGTTGGAAGAGGTAAGGCCACTCCGGTGAGATCGAATGGCCTTAGTCTGAGACACGAAGGCAGTCGTAAATGAAGCTTTAGTAATCGGAAGACGGCATGATAAAAAATCCTTGGCTACATCCGCGTGTGCAGTCGTGCTATGAAACGGCCGCAAAAAAGGCTCCGACTCACGACGATCAGCAGCGGGAAACTCGTCATCAGAATCCGGAATAAGCGGACTCTGTAGTAAAGCAAACAAACGGGATTAAACGACGAAGACAAAGGCCACCTTAAAGGAGAGGATAAAGTAAAATGAACCTGAGTCGTGGGGGAAGCCGAAGTGGCGGCCTGGAAGGGGTTTTGGACGCTGGCAGTGGCGGTCTGATTGTTTAAGGAAGGGACGGATCTGGCAACATCCTATATCACGAAGGTTTAGAGGTGAGCCACTATGAGGTAAACCTGGTGAACCTAGACAAGCTTGTTGAACCTAAGGAAAGAGTTCAAAACCTGAAAAGCCATGCCACGAGACGACGAAGCAGCAAACCCTGTCAAGGGAGTGGCGGCCAGGGCGGATGAAATGGCGGCCTGAATTGATGGGACTGGAGGCCCCTGAGTGGCGGCCGATGATGATCCGGATAAATGGTGAGTGGCGGCCTGAGCCAAGGGAGTGGCGGCCGGAGTGGTGTCGTCTACTAGATCCTATGTCATGAGCAAAGTGTGGGATAACTAAGGAAGCGACACTAGGTTAGCTAAGTCCTATGTCATGGTAGGCTATGTTCTCTAAATCCTATGTCAACATCATGAAAGGCAATAACAAGAAATAACTAGTCTAGCTAGAATCATCTCTATGTCGAAGTCATGCAATGACAAAACAAGGTGGAGACAAGTTTAGCTGGAATTCATGTTATCAAACATACATGTCAAAAGCACGAAATCACTATACATGCACGAATTCAGCAAGATCAACCGGAACGAGTCTAGCAGGAAATTCAGTTTCACATCTACCATGTATTTCAAAAATGCCAAAATCTTAACACATGTGATAGACCTCCACCAAAAGATACATCAAGACAAGAGAGCATGTGGAACTTACCTCATCCATGATGAGGATGGCGGCCTCGGCTCCTGGTGGCGGTGGCGGCCTCGGCTCCTGGTGGCGGTAGCGGCCTCGGCTCCTGGTGGCGGTGGCGGCCTCAGCTCCTGGTGGCGGTGGCGGCGTCAACTCCTGGATGGCGGTGGCGGCCTGCTCGAGATCACCACTGGCGGCCTCCGAGAGCGTCAAGGATGGCGGCCCCCAGGATGGATGGCGGTCTCCAAGGCTCGGTGATGGCGGCCTCGGTCCTCTCTCGTGATGGCGGCCCTGGCGAGCAGCGGCGGCGGCCCTGGCGAGCAGCGGCGGCCTCAACCCAAAACCTCGAGATGGCGGCCTTGGCGAAATGGCGATGGCGGCCTCGGTGCTCGATGGCGGTCTCCTCCGAAGACGGCGGCCCTTCCTCTTGGTGGCGGTCCGAGCGCTGACGGCGGCCCTCCTCCGCGAAAGCTGACGGCGGCCTCCCAGCGAATGCGCGACGGTGGCGTCCGACGTGGCGGCGGCCGGCGGCAAGCGAGACGACGGCGGCGCCCGGTGGCAGCTGGACGGCGGCGGCGGCCAAGAGAGAAGGAGGAAGAGAGGAAATTTTTGGAGAGTGAATTTGGAAACTTTCCAAAATGTTTGGAATGAAGGGGCTTTTATAGGGCTAGGGTTTTTCAACCTTGTGGGCCTTATTGGGCTTTGATATCCCAACCCTAGATTTAAAGCGCGCAAGTTTGTCTTAAAATGCTAATCAGACAAAATGCGCGAGGGGGGCATCTGTTAACATAGCAAAAATGTAGTAAGCCCAATGGAGTTGTTCATCCAAATTAATTAGCCCAATTGGGTAAAATATATCCGGAAGAGGGAGGACACATCTCCAAAAACCCATATCCGGAAGAGGGAGGACGCGTCTCCAAAAGCCCATATCCTGAATAGGGAGAACGTGTCTCCAAAAGCCCATATTCGTAAGAGGGAGGACGCGTCTCCAAAAACCCAGATCTGGAAGAGAGAGGACACGTCTCCAAAAGCCCATATCCGGAAGAGGGAGACGCGTCTCCAAAAGCCCAGTTGATGAAAATATATCCGGAAGAGGAAGGCCGCGTAAACATCAGCCCGGACGATGGAGGCCCAAGAGATGGTGGAGGCCGTCGGGACGATGGAGGCCCAAGAGATGGTGGAGGCCGTCGTGATGATGGAGGCCCGAGAGCTGAGTGGAGACCGCCTTTGATGAGGTTGTGTCGAGATCAAAGTGAATCCTCAAATTCGGAAACATATCGGGCGAAGGTGCCAGAGATAAGGAAAGGAATCCTGGCAAGACGCCCAGACAAGGAAACCGAACCAAGGGATTGAAGACGCCTCACCATTATAAATATAGACGTCGGCATCACGCGCAAGACATCCCCAACTCTTCTGAAGAAGTCGTCTTTATTTTTCTTTACATTCTTTACTGCTTTCCTGCACTTTACAGCGTTTCAGTATTTTTCAATTCCTTTACTGTTTTCCCTTTCAATTCCTGTAATCTTTCCTCCATTTTTCTTGTAATCCTTCCTCTAAGTTCATCAATAAAAGAGAAATCTTTTATCCCGAATTTCACCGTTAACATATATATATATACTACCTCCGTTTTCTAATGTTTTTAACGTTTGATAATGTGTTACTATTCACACACAGACATTCATTTAAAGTTTTATCATACTTATACAAGTTAAAATATAGCCAGGTGGGATATTGCTAGATTCATCTCGTCGTGTAGTTTTCAAATATCAAACTTTTAGAATTTGTACTTGTACCGAACTTGAGTTATTAATGATTTAAAATGTACATTGGACTGCGTGAAAAGTGGGTTCGTAAAAAAGATATGAAAATAGAGGAAGTATATATACACATATAAATAGGCTGTCCACAACAGGGATGCTCATAATTTTCGGGGAAAAAAGGATAAATAGGTCCTTTTTCTTTTCAAAAAATTCAAATCAGTCATTTTTCTATTTTATTACCAAAACAGTCCTCTACAAATGCTAATTATGTCCAAATCAGTCCTTTTTTCACTAATTATATTCTAATTGCTGACGTGGCAAGGGTTTTAATTTAAACCTGACACGTGTGCATAATATTAGTCCTTTTTCTTTTATCTTTTGCCAATTCAGTCCTAAACTTTTATTTTATTCTATTTAGTCCTCTACCCCAATCACTCATTTTTATATTAATTTTTATATTAATTGGCCTCAAACCTTTCAAATTATTTCATTTTAGGCCCAGAACCTTAAATTTTTTTATTATTACTAATACATTTATCAAATAAATGCCCAACATACTTCCGTAAATAAAATTAAATACCAAACCTCATACATTGGGTTTGACCGCCTTGTTACCGGGTCTTCGAAGTTCCGAATTTTACGGACTCTCTCTAACCACCCGACCGTAACGATGGTTCATTGGTTCTGGTTTCCTTCAGCAACAATCAGCACAATCATACTTTGTGGACAATAAAATTCAGGCTATTTTTTTAATATTTTTAATAATATTAATATTTTTCAATAAAACCAAGGCTTCCTGTATCCATAACCTTCCAAAAATTCAAGTTAAATCATTTACTCAAATATTGCTACATCCTAAGGTAGGACGCAAAGTAAGATTCTGTTGATTGTTACTGAAGGAAACCAAAACCAATGAACAATCGGTTGCGGTCAAGTGGTTATTAGAGAGAGTCCGTAAAATTCCGGTACTTGAAAGACCCGATAACAAAGCAGTCGAACCCAATATATGAGGTTTGGTGTTTAATTTTATTTATGGAAGTATGTTGTGCATTTATTTGATAAATGGATTAGTAATAATAAAAAATTTAAGGTTCTGGGCCTAAAATGAAATAATTTGAAAGGTTTGAGGCCAATTAATATAAAAATGAGTGATTGGGGTAGAGGACTAAATAGAACAAAATAAAAGTTTAGGACTGAATTGACAAAAGATAAAAGAAAAAGGACTAATATTATGCACACATGTCAGGTTTAAATTAAAATCCTTGCCACGCCAGCAATTAGAATATAATTAGTGAAAAAAGGACTGATTTGAACATAATTAGCATTTGTAGAGGACTGTTTTGGTAATAAAATAAAAAAAAGGACTGATTTGAATTTTTTGAAAAGAAAAATGACCTATTTATCCTTTTTTCCTAATTTTCGGCAAGCACCCAAGATCATATAACCCTGGGATATCACCCAAATAGCTTTTGCGTAGCTCTTGCAGAATAATATTAGTTCTATTATTTTATATATTTTTTTGTTTCTATAAAATATTTTTATATATTACTTTTAAACTTTAGAATAGTACTTCTATTATTAAATTGTGTTTTTTTTCTTTTTTTTTAGGAGACATTAGAGGCCTCATGTGAAAGGGTGGTGGGAGCTCATAGTACACAAATTACAAAGAAAATAAAGGAAGGAGGGATAAAGGGCTAAGTGAGAATTCGAACCCCTAACATGTAAATTTAGAATCGTGGACTTACCACTCTGTTGGACTTACCACTCTGTTATTAAATTATTTTTTGGCGAAGTGAAGAATCCTCTGTTATTACATTATTGGTACATGTAATGTAATAAAAAAAAAATTAAATAAAGAGAAAGAAACGGTAGTTTAGGGTGTCTTTATGAATTGTGTCTAGCTAGCTAGATAGAAAGTGCTAGGAGAGCTATGCATTCTTTCAATTTTTTAGGTGAACATATATGTATAAAATTTAGTACACTTTGAGGCACGCATGTCTTCTTTACTAGGGCCAACATACCTTATCTGTGTCTATGTTAGAAATTTTTACCTTCCCAATAAATTAAGACAACGACTTCAAGTAAAAAAAATAAAAACATTAATAAAATTTATTGGATATCTTCACTTTTTCAGGAAGGAATATTAACATATTGAGCCACCTAGATAGCCTAAGGCCCTAAGCTATTTGATGGAACTAATGTCAGCAAGACATTAATTATTGTCACAACGTAATTTTTTTTTTGCCTTTTTTTTTTTTGCTTTTTTTTTAAAAAAAAAATATTATTCGTAAAAGAAGGGCAAAGAATTGACCAACTCACCACCCCTATCGCTATATGTAGATGTACGTAGTCACAACTCACAATCACTTCAGTGGATTGTTTATGTTTATTGTGTTGAATTATGGGATCATTTTATTCAAATTAGACTATTTAGTTTTATAATTTTATACTCGTATACTAGTAAGTAGTAATAATAAGTTATCAATTCAAAGAAATTCA
Organism: Hygrophila difformis; assembly: GCA_030278955.1. Classification (NCBI taxonomy): domain Eukaryota; kingdom Viridiplantae; phylum Streptophyta; class Magnoliopsida; order Lamiales; family Acanthaceae; genus Hygrophila; species Hygrophila difformis. The sequence goes on from JAOANR010000001.1 coordinate 11,983,179, forward strand.
AACATCAAGTTAATTAAAATTAATAAATCACATGCAGTGGCGATTCCAGGATTTGAAGTGAGGGCGATTCCAGGATTTGAAGTGAGGGTGTGCAAACTTTTAAGAAAATCTGCAGTCGCTTTAACAGTTCTTGGAAAATATTCATAACTCGATCTACATCTATTTCATTAAGTATTTTTTTTTTCTAACATAAAATAATAGTGAATCATGTAATATGTGTTCACCGCTTAAAATAATTAAACTACCCTTATATATAATTAGTTTCATAATAATATTGCCTCTTACTTAGAGGCGGGAATAGGTCATGCTATCCGACAACACCTATGATCTAGCTTATTTCAAGTAAAGCTAGGGCAAACATTTTTTATACAAAGACTAGGCTAAGATAATTTTGAAAATATATTTAGCTAAATATATTCAAACCAGACTTATAAATGACTTATTAGTATGCTTATTGTTAGGATTATTATTATTATTATTATTATTATTATTATTATTATTTTATGTATAAGAAACTATTAATTTGATCTTATATAAATTTTTAAAATATTTATAAGCTTTTTCCAATTATGTAAAAATATTATATTGGGACATATGTATGAAAAAAAAATAACATGTTTTACTTCTAAAAGACTTAAAGTGTGGCGGCCTATTTATATACATAGGTCAGGTTAGATCTATAATGTAGGCAATGTATATACTAGCTAGACCCATGTCTTAGAAAATTGAAGTAGGTTTAGGGTCTTAAAATCAAAGCCGGCCTAGCATATTTCCATCACTACGCATACCAAATATAATGTCAAACTAAATGGTAAAAGAATAGATTTGGAGAACAATTTTAAAGAATGTATCTTAGTACTCGAAACACTAACAATATCAAGAAAATGCTCAATAATTTTCCCTCTTATTACTATTTACATACTGTAAAAAAACTATAATTTACTCTTAACATTTACTAAACATCAACATTGCTAATATGCATTATTAAAAGTAAAATAATTTTAGTTGACTATTAAATTATGATGATATATCAAATACATTCAAATATATTCAAATATTTACTCCAACCAAGTTAGTACATGGATTCCTCAATACAAATTAACAAAAGAACCTAAATGTTAACACATAACAAACTATTTTTAAAAAAAAAAATTGAAAAATCAGGGTGGTCAGACGCCACAGAGTAGCAGCCACAGACGTTTTCCTTCCAGACCCAGAGATCAGAGGCCGAATCATGGAGTTGGGGAGGGGGAGCAGATAAAATTTCCTCCCGAATATTGCTAGGGATAGAGGTGTAGAGCCCATCCAGGTTCCACATGCCATTGGCAATAACAACCCGTACCTGTAGGTGGACATCTTGAGCAGTGTTGAACGGCATGAGAGGGCCGAGTTGTCTACCTTTCCACCAAGTAGAAAACCAAAAGGAGGAAGAACCATTTCCCGGCCGATATACAAAGCCTTCACGCGGGAGGGGATGAGTTTATGCACCAATTTGAGCAAGAACGACCTTCCTGCAGGGGGGGGGGGGGGGGGGGGGGGGGGGATGGGGATTAATAAACATCTCTTGACCTGACTGGGAACCACACACAAATTGCACCCACATCTTCGACGGGGCAGTAAGGATACCCCATAAAAGTTTCCCCAACAAGGCTATATTCATCGTGCGGGCGCGACGTATCCCCAGACCACTAGCCGCGCGCGGCCTAGCCACTTTGTCCCAGCTCACCAAGTGTATCCCTTTACCCGTGTGGTCCTTCCAAAGAAAATGGTTAATTCTCTTGTCAATAGCATCGCAAATAGTTCGATTGATTATTTATATTATGAATCTAAATATAAAAAAAAAAAAAGAAAATACTCATAGTAATTAGGGCAACACAATCTGCATTTGCTATTCATATCCTCTTCTTTGGACTTCCAAGATTAGGGAAATTAAACAAGTTCAATAAAGTCCCATAAATAATCAACACTTATCTATAGGTTCACCCAAAAAAAACAAACACTGGTCTATATGTACCTATTAATAATGTTCATACCATTCACAAATCAACGGCATTGTATTAATTGAGGAAATCAAGATAATGCTAGTGTTCTCAAATCTCAACGGAATACCTATGAACTAGAACACAAAATCAATCCCAATCTTTTTGTATATGTATATATATAGTTTATTTACAAATGATATAGCAAAGAAATAAACTGTGTTTCAAGCCAACATTAGTCATCACTAATTGACTAGTTTGATCAACAAGCACTCCAAAGCCTTGGGATCCACCCTCTCCTTGCTTGCCTATACCACAACCAAAAAAACATTATCACCTTACAATAGTGTCTTAAATTCACGGTGAAACACACAACAATCGAGTAATTCATACAAAATGCAAGCAAAAAGAAGACAAGGTACCTCGACTGTAAGAAGATTCGACACCGTGCCGTTTAGTGTCATGACATTGGCATCCACCACATTGAGTCCCATATTCTCCATGGCCTCCACCAGTCCTGAAAACCCGCCTTGCCTTTCCTTGCACACCAGCTTCACAAGGAAATCCTTTGCCCTCAGTTGGTTCACTTCCACTCGAACCTGCCGATCAAAATCGTCGAAGTCAAGGTTTGCTTGTGATCAAGTGCAACAAGTTGAAGACTTGCTTGCCCTTACCTCTGGTGGTGCTGTCCTTTTAGCAGCATTGGGCCTTTTGTTCTTATCCCTGCAGCATTCCCGGGACGGTTTTGGGGGGTCTGGTTTCGGTTTGTCATTTTCGTCTTCCACTTCTAGCAGCTGAGCTTTGAATTGGTCGATGGTCCGAAGCAGCTCCTCTATGTAATTCGCAGCATCTCCCAGTGTTGAGGCTCTGTCCATCTATACACAAAAGGGAAATAATTACGATCGAGAAAGTGACTATCGATGAATTATAATTGCGAAAATAGCCATGAAATATCCCTTTTCATGGCTGTCTCCGTGAATTATAATTATGTGCCTATTTTGTAGTGTCATTGCACAAAAAAATTGTGATCTTTCCCCCCACCCTACAACCTTGGTTATATTTGGGACTAATGCACGAAGTGCAAACATTCCAGCCTTGATCCTCTCCCTTCGGTTCCTCTCTGTGACCAAATTCTTCGATTTGTAAGGGCCCCTCTCGCGGATCTTGGTGCTGGCTGGTTTATCATTCACATGGACCAATGCAGAATCCGCACATTTTTTCTTTTTGAACCTCGGATTTGAACTAAACTGATCCTTGCCCGGCTTTGTGGGATCGGAGATTATTAGTTTCTGCGCTTGGTGATCGTTGGAAAGGCTCGAGCACGAGGATGATCCTTCGAAGCTGGAGTAGTTGTTCTGTTGAGTCATTTGGGGACAATGGATTTGCCAATTCTCAGGGCGGTTGTAGCAGTCGAAAAGCCGGTCCTTGAGGCTATGATTGGTTGAGATTTCTTGTATGAATCGAACCGAAACGAAGTCTATGAGCTTCTGATCTCTTGCCACCTGCAGATACAATACAAGTAGTAGACATATCAGATATTGAAGTATCCCAACTTCATTTGCCTATGATTCATTCGGATTACTACTTACTTGCTTTGAGCTGAAAAATTCGATCAAACCGCAGCCCACGGGAACAAGAACATGAGTTCCATTTGAGTCCTGTCCAGAAGACACACTTGTTAAGAAAAAAAAAAAAAAAAAACAGGCAGTGATGAAAGATCAAAACTTGTGATGAAGCAGACATTTTTAAACAACATACAGTGTCTGAAACAGGGGTAGTCCAAAATGGCTGCTTGGATGTCACAACATCCCCATGAATCCTGCTCCATTTTCAACAATATTTAATTCCTCATAAAACATGAATCTTAAAAACAAAAACCAATTGATTTTTAAAATTAATTTGTAAAGTTAGTATTACCCTGAGTAGAGAGCAATGACAGATGGCAACTGAGCAAGTTTCTTGCAAGCCTTGGTCTTGATGGGATGCTTCACAAACTTATCTCTACATTCATCCATGAAATGCCCATTTTCATCCTTGATGTTGCCACCACTGCAGCAACAACTTCCCCACTGAATGAACCTGAAAACAGAACCATAGGATCAATAGAACCAATCAAGAATACATTTTTCTTTTTCTTTCTTTTTGTTTTGGTAGAATGAAGACCAAATTTGATTTCATTACCTTGAAGGGTCGTCCCCTAATTTCCAAATGACAACATATTCCCATGGATTGGTGTCGACAAGGGGCCTCAGCCATTCCACTGCCGTCTCTACCATTTCTCCCCCAAAATTTTTCTAAGAATGCCTTCTGAGGTTTTGCAATTGTCTGAAAGAGGAGAGATTTTTATACAAGGGCAGAGGAAAAAGACAGGAAGTGTGGACGACAAAGCTAACAGACTTTGCAAAACCTCCAGTGTACTAGAAATCTGTCAGAAGAATCCCAAATCCCATCCCCCCCTCTCTCTCTACTCTCTCTTTGATCTCAAGAAAAGGCAGTGGGGGAAAAATAATTAGGCAAGAATGGTTCAAAAGGGGGCTTCAGTCGATAACTGAACATGGTCAAAACTGGCAATCGTGATTCCTGTATTTCCAGGGTGAGAAAATACATTGTGCCCAAAATAGCAGTGCAATCTGTTTTCCCCTCTTTTGCAATTGTGGAATAAAAAGAGAAGAGTAGTAGTAAAAGGGAATGAGCATCTTGTAGGACAATAGGGAACAGAATATTTTGCTGGGCAGAGTATATGTTTGGGTGTACTGTATTCCTGTGGGGGTACTACACTTTGCCATTACAGCAATAGAGCTCTCTCTTGTGTTGCACCTTCTGCACCTCTGTGTGAGACTCAGGAGATGAGGTGCACTATTATTGGGCCGGAATTTTGAAGAGATGGGCCCACTAGAAGATCAGGCCCATTAGCGGAACTCCCTATCGGCCTATCCCTATGAAATTACTACTGTACCATCTTTTATCTTGTAAAAATAAAAATAATTCTTTTACTCCCCAAAATGAAAATATTTGAAAATAAGTACTCTAAAACTTAGGGTTTAGGATAATTGGGAATGAGGATATGGTATAGTTAGGAGTGGAAATAGGCTGAGCCGGACTAGACTCTAGACTTAGGTTCGAACGGCCTAGGCCTGCGTCGATTTTTTAAGGTCCGAGTCTGGCCTATTACCTACGATAGACCTATCGTATAGGCCTAAGCCTGGCATATTTTTTTTGGCGGAACAACCAATACAGGCTACAGAAAATAAGAAAAAATTAACTAAAAAAGTAAACAAAGCTAAAAACGTGGGAACCAAGTTCCCGCCGCAACAGCAACAAGTAAAGGAATCACAGGGTCCAGCGGAAAGGCCCAGGTCGTGAAGAATTGTTCATCGGTCGCACCTAATTTCGCCAGATAGTCCGCCACATCATTCCCTTCGCGAAAGCGATGTTCAAACCGGCACTGGTGAAATTCTCTACGTATCTCGCCAATCCGTTTCAACTGAGGCCCCAACAAATAGAGCTGACCAAGAGGCTCTTGCAAGAGATGTAAGGCCGCCTTAGAATCACATCAACAAAGGATATTAGAATATCCTTTAGCTCGAGCTAGCAAGAGACCATGAAGAATACCACAAATCTCAACCATAATCACCGGAACATCACCAAGATAACTTGTAACACCACCCAACCATTTACCAGAAGAATCCCTGATCACGGCCCCAAACCCAGCTCTACGTCGAGATGCCAAGTAAAAACCATCCGTGTGCACAAAGACATCACTCCAACTCCCCATGTTCCAACAGACCAAGGTGGAGTGAATCCTGTCAGACCTAGGGCGTGGCAGCAGCCGGTTCAACAGGGAGCTAAAATGGGCAATGTTCCGGACAATAGTGTGGTTCGAAGTCATCTTGTCCCGAAAATTTCTAGCATTCCGTTCACGCGAAATCTACCAAATAGTTGCAATAAAGGTGCTACCATAATGCGTGTATATACCCTGCAGCCAAAACCTGATTTGGTTTCGAGGCAGAGAAGAGAGATCACAGGGAACTTGAATGTGAAGAGCAAGCCAAACCGGGGACAACCCAATTGCACTTGTAAAAATAAAATTAAGCCTATTAAATAGATAACTAGGCTAATTTTTAAGTTTTTTAAAATCCTGATTAAGCATATTTTAAAATTAAGTTAAAATTCTTTTATATATGTCCGGATGTAATCATAAGGTTGGAAGACATGAATTTGTACACTTGGAAAAGTCGTTATCTACAACTATTTATGTACTGGAAAAAATTTATAAAGTCTTTAAAAATCTATATAAGATTAAATTAATAATTATTTCTATATAAAATAATAATAATAATAATAATAATATCACCATATATTCCTATGTAATAAACATAATCAGACTAATAATAATGTTAAATAAGCCAGCCTGATAGGCTTAATAGACTTTTTATAAAGCCTGATCTATACCTATTTAGCTAAATAGATTTTAAAAATAGTATGAATCTGACATGTTTATAAAAAAGAGTATCCTAATTGGCGACAGACCATAGGCCCTGTCGGGTAGCGGCCAATTCCAACCTAATTTTACGTTTGGGAATGGGGAACGGGACATCTTGTCCCTTTCTTTTATCCCCGTTTGGATCTCTGTTCCATTTATTTCAATTTGTAATTTGCGCCAAAATACTAAATGAAGGCCCAATCGCGAAGTGAACATTTTGATGAAATAAGTCAATAACCTGCTTCATTTGGCTAATAATCTCGTAGTAGACACGTTTGTTGCTTGAGTTCCTCTCATCCAAAATCTTGTAATAATACAAAAAATTAAAATGATGGGAATCTCGGTTTGACTCTCGAAGCCTTCTCCTTCTCCACATCCATCTTCGCCAACTCCTCCTCCCTCACCGCCGGTAACAATGGCCGTCGCTGCTCTTACAGTCCCCATCACTCTCAACTCGAACGGCGTCGATCAGCCTCGTCTCTATACGTATTTCTCAAGCAGCAATCAGGCGGCCTCTTTTCTAACTAGGAGTAACCGCTCTACACTTTCTTCACTGCCTACTTCCACCAAGTACGCCGGAACCCATGCTAATGGTTTTCAGCCCGTTCTAATTTCTGGATCGGCTCGGCTATCTGGGTCGGACCTCCATGCGTTTGACGTGGTCATTGTGGGAGCGGGAATCATCGGGCTCACCATCGCTCGCCAATTCCTCGTCGGATCAAAACTCTCCGTCGCTGTAGTCGACGCCGCTGTTCCGTGCGCCGGAGCCACCGGTGCAGGTAATTAAGCCGTTGAACAGTAGTCCTCCTTTGGCTATTTCACTTCACACTTTACGCTTCATTTGAAATTTAATTTGATGCCTAGAGTCTGGAATATTTTAGGTCAGGGGTACATATGGCGGGTTCACAAAATTCCGGGGAGCGATAAATGGGAGCTAGCAATGAGAAGCCATGAGTTGTGGGAGAATCTGGCAGAGAGCGTTAAGAATCAGGGCATGGATCCTGTACAGGCGCTGGGGTGGAAGAGAACAGGTAGTAAGCAATTTCCCTCGTCAAAGTTGTTAAGTATCCCACATTGCATACGTTTGGATCCTCTATGGGCCACTCTACTTATTGGGTTGGAACCTTATAGACATGTCTTTCTAATAAAAGCCATGGTATTGGTACCCATTTGATTATCTCTTCGTTTCCGAGATAATAGTCTTTCTAATAAGAGCCATGGCTACCCATTTCCGAGATGAATATTATCTCTAGGAGGGTGTTAGGTATCCCATATCGGTTATATGCTGGTATACCCTTGTTTATATGGATATGGGCCATTTCATCCGCTTTGGGTTGGAACATCGTATTCATCTCATTCTAACAAAAGTCAGTTCTATCAGTGTTTTTGATAAGCTATTGATTCAAACAGTTGTGCATTGTGGAAAATTAAGGCATTTTGATGCTGAAATCAAATTTGAATGTGGAAATTAGGTGGGACGGCATGAATCCAGATACTCTCCTTCTGAAATGTGAACTGTAGATTCCGTATATTAGGCCTTGACGAACTTGTGCTTAACAGTGCAATAGTGTTCATGTTCATGGATTGATTATTTGGTGTGTAGTTTATTGACATTGTAGATCACTCATTATCATTTTATTAATATATTGCTTAAAGAACTTTGTATGCTGAAATATTTTGTTTTTTGTTCTTCAAGCTATGAAATTCTTTGAGATGCCAAAAGTGTCAACTATCAAATTTTGTTTATTAAATGCCTTTTAACAGGAAGCATGCTAGTTGGTAGAACTGCAGATGACTGCTCCGTGTTGGAGAAAAAGGTGAAGCAGCTAGTTGATGCTGGTGTGAATGCAGTTTTCTTGTCGCCTGACGATTTGCTTTCTGAGGAACCTGCTCTTAAGCTTGGGGACGTCTGTGGCGCAGCTTTTGTGCCTGATGATTGTCAATTAGATGCAAAAGTTGCTGTTGCATTTCTCGAGAAGGTTCCTAGTGATTTATCTTTCCTCCTATGAGCTACTCACATCCTGATTATACATCTCTTTCTTCTTTGCGTGATTATGGAGATACTGCCTGATAGGCTAACAGGTCTTTTGCAGCAGAAGGGAGATATGCTGAATTCTATCATGAGCCAGTAACTGGCTTATTAAGGTTAGGCCAATTGATCTTTGTGGAATATGTGTGTCAATGATGCTAATTTTTTTCAACGACAATTTGTTTTTTTTTTTTTTGACTTGGGATGTGGCTAGTATGTTAAGTTTCTTATCAGCAATATATGTTTTTTAGTTCTTGAAAATGATTTTCTCTGCAAGTTACTGAAAATTAAATGATTGTCTTATCTTTATTGTGTTCAGACATGAGAGTAGTGGGGAGGTTGAGGCTGTTCAAACTTCCAAGAACACATTGCACAGCAAGAAAGCTGTTGTTGTTGCAGCGGGCTGTTGGAGTGGTTCTTTGATGCATGAGCTTCTTAAGAATTCTGAAATTGATTTGAATCTCCCAATAAAGCCTCGAAAGGTTATATACATACATCTCAGTCCTATTTCCTTGCTTAAATTTTGAAATGGTTGTGCTGTTTGCCATTTACTTTGCTGTATCCTTGATGTTCAAACATTTCTTCATCTGAAAACAAGATTGCATTGAATTTTTTTTATATTTTTTTTCAAAAGGAATCACATTTCCATATTATTGGGTTCTTTTGTGATTCCTTGTTTTATAGAAAACTTTCTAGAATTTATGAAGCTATATTTGAAAGGATCTCTTGGGTAGATGAAAGTTAAGTGTATTTTGACTATCATTTTCTTGTTCTTTCTAATTTACCTTTCCAAAGAAAGCTATTTTGCTAGGTTATTCAATAGTGTTTGGCATTTTCATTTTTGTTTCAAAAGGGAAGTCTTTTTTCATGGGCTGTTTTTTAAGGGTCTTTATACCTTTGAGAATATACATCAGCTCTTTTCATCTTTCAATCTGCTCTCTGTTTTTTCTTGGATTACCTACAAAATGAACCAATCAAGTATTTTATGTGATTGGTGTGACAGGGTCACTTGCTTGTGCTTGAAAACTTCAATCCTTTTAACCTTAATCATGGGATTATGGAGGCGGGGTATGTTAATCACGAATCTGCAGTCCTTGGGTCTGCCACTTCAAACTCAGAAACCAAATTTGAGGCGAATGTTGCATCTGTTTCAATGACTGCTACCGAGGATGCATTAGGAAGGCTGGTACTTGGTATGCTTTTGAGGCTCTCTACTTTTTCTGTCATTGTCTCTCAACACTTGACTATTACCTCTCAAAAAGATTCATTGTTAATTTTGGAACACCTTGCAGAATCATGCCATTTTCTAATTAGTTATAACTTCTTGTGGTGTTGACTTTGGAAAAGAGAAAAAAAATGAATTACTTTTTTTTAGAGGTATTAAAAAACATACGCACACTTTGCCGACGCTCAAGCGTCACTTGTCACCAAAAAAAAAAAAAAAAAAAAAAAAAACTTACGCTTACCTGAAATTGCTCGAACATTTTATTAAGAGATATCAAATTCGTTATCCAATCAATTCAGAGGAACAGTTTGTCTAGTCATACCTTAGTGTGGGTATCCTCGTGAAGTTTTCTGTATTCTATGCATCCATCAGCTGGTTCTGGTTGCAGGAAGTAGTCGCCAGCTTGTTGGGTTCGATACTGAGATTGAAGAATCTATTCTCCAACGCATATGGGATCGGGCAGGCGAGTTTTTCCCCGTACTAAAAGAAGTCCCTCTTAAAGATCTGAGAGATAACAGAGAAGTAAGAGTAGGACTGAGACCATACAGTAAGTTTGCGTCAGAAGTAAACTTCTTATTGTAATGAAATACTCACAAAAGTAACTCCAATTTTCATTCTCATCGACCTTATCTTATATGCTGTAATTGGTTCCAGTGGCAGGTGGGAAGCCGGTGATTGGGCCTGTCCCAGGATTATCTAAGATGTTCATTGCTGCAGGGCATGAAGGAGAAGGTCTCTCTTTGGTAAAGTTTTAATCCTTGCTCGCAAATCTGAGTTATTTGTAAATTATTCTCAACACAGCCTCCAGTTTCTTCTGTATTCGGGTCATAATCATCATTGAATCTGTCTTTGGGGGTTTTCCTTTCAACAGGCTATGGGCACAGCTGAGATGATTTTCAATATGGTGTTGAATAATCCACAAAAAGTAAACTCTGCGCCCTTCTCGGTTTAGGAGGATATCAAAATATCAAAATTAGTTTCTTGTTTCTTTTCCTCAGGCATTCTCTCCTGTCCCCTGAATACCTGGTAAGTTTAAATGCTGATCAAGGTTGCAGTTTAAACATAAAATTCATTGTTCATTTGACAATCAGTACATTTCTCGACCTTTTCTTTGTCAGTTTACTGCATTCTCCGCATATGAGATGGATGCTATTCTTTGATCTGAATTACATTAGGATGAATGAGCGAATCATATGGATTGCAAAACAAATGTTTCTTTAGTAGATCAAATGCTTATGTGAAACATAAGATAGTTTATACTTTTAACCTATAGGGTAGTAGGGGTTCGATTCCCCACCCGACCCTTATCCATCCCCACCTAGCCTGTATAGGTTCAGCAAAAAAAATAAAAATAAAAAGAGAAAAAGCTTATGTGAAACATGAGGTAGTTTACACTCTTTTTGGTACTTGTATACACACACAATTCCTTAAGTTGAGGAAGTTTGTTTATAGTCAGTTTTGATCGATTATTAATTTTATTATTTGATGTTAATAGCAGTATAATTTTGAATTTTGGGAGTATTAGTATAGAATTTTAGTGGAGCAGCCACAAATTTCTCCGCAAAATTCTGTGGAAAACAGCGATTAATGGTGTCTTCCCAATGGATTAGAAGAAAGCTAAGCTTCCTGTTCTTCATCATAAACGCATTTCTCTCCTTTAGCTTTTTCTTCAATTTCGAACACACAAGCCAAGGAAGAAACCATCTCAATCTCGATCTGCACTCTAAGATCAATCCCCCAGCCGTCCGCTTCCATCCATCGAATATTCTTCGAAATACATGGACCAGGCGGAGCTGAGTCGCGTATTCGGAACATTCGATCGGGATGGGGACGGCAAGATCAGCCACCTCGAGCTCTGCGAGTCGCTCGAGAATTTGGGGATTTACATTCCGGAGAATGAGCTCATGCAGATGATCCAGCGGATCGACACCAACGGCGATGGCTACGTCGACATCGATGAGTTCGGCGCCCTCTATGCCGTCCTCATGGAAGGCGAAACCACCGGCGACAATGAGGAGGACATGCGCGAGGCCTTCAACATATTCGACCAGAACGGCGATGGTTTTATCACCGTCGAGGAGCTCCGATCTGTGCTATCCTCCCTCGGATTGAAGCAGGGCCGGACAATCGACGACTGCAAATGCATGATCAATACTGTCGATGTTGACGGCGACGGCAAGGTCAATTTCGACGAGTTCCGGCAGATGATGAAAGGCGGTCAATTTCCCGCCTTGAGCTCGTAACCGCCTTATACTGGTTGGCCCGTCGGTACGCTTACCCTTCAATTTTTTACAAAATAATTAAATTTTTATTTTTTTTAAAAAAGATTAAATATAGTAATATAGTAGTACTGTATAAGTGTGGCAATATTTTTTGTAATGCTTGGTTTTTTTTTTCCTTTTTCTGTACCAAATTGTTCTTTCAATTTTCCTTTGGGTTTCGGAATTTATTATATAAGGATATATAGTATTTATATATTTTATATATGCATCCCTGGGTTTGAGTTAGTTTCTCGACCCATTTAGATGATAAACAACAATGTATGTTTATATATTACTAAATCATATCATGTGATTAACAGATTTTCCTTTATTTGATATATATTGCAATATTGTGCATGTGTTATGTGTAGATGTTCAATCTTTATCAATTTGAGTGATGGGTTTTTAAAAAAGGGAAAAATCCATACTATTATAAATAATGAGTTAAATATTTTTTTAGGCCATCAATAGACACGTAATTCACTTCTGGTCCACGAAAGATTGCATTATAAAATTGAGCCATCAATAGGCATTTGGGTCGAATTTAATGTCAATTTCACAAATACCACACAAAATCGGGCCGCGTGCAATCCACTCACCAAGCAATGGCAAAAAAACGGAAATTGTCTCCTTTTGGTGGTCTATTTTACTTTTTTTTTTAATTTACTCCATCCGTTCCATTATTTATGACTTACTTTTCTTTTTTGTCTGTTTTAATATTTTTGTCTCATTTTCATTATAGTAAATAATTAAATATTAATCATCAAACCTACCTCAAGTCATCCAAACGTATAGATTGGGTCGTTGGGGTTCGATTCCCCACCGGACACCTTATCCCTCACATTTGTCCCTTTGTAATTTGTATGACATGGATTCTTACCGCTCATTTCTTCGCCTGCATATGTTGCTCACCAAACATACTGCATCAGATCGATAAATAAATTAAAATTTTAACTGTTGATAATTAATAAATTCCAACCCAGGACCATACATCACTCGTAAATAAATTAATTAAAAATTTAAATTTAATATATATAATCATATCACATAAATTTTTAGTTTACTCCTACATTAAATACTGTGTATCACCACATAAATACCGTACTCAAAATACCTTTACATGAAATAAATATTCATTAAAATAAATAATAAAATAAAATAAAACAAATATATAATATAAAATATTTAAAAAATAAAAAAATGATAAATAGAATTAATTGTATTAATAAAGTATCTAGCATAAAATAAAAATTAAATAAATAAAATCTAAAAAATCAATTAAGTTGTGACGGACAATAAAAAGGAAAGTGAGAGATAAATAAACAGTCGGATAAATTTTTATTTATTTATTTTTAAAAGAATAAAAATAAAATAAAATAACCTAAAATAGACCACCAAAAGGTGACCATTTTCGTTTTTAGGCCAGGGCGTGAAAGTGTGTGGCGAGTGGCGCACACATGGCCCGTTGTGGCGTTGACTTGGTCAATTTGGCCTAAAAAACCAGCCCGAATTCCTCATGGTGGCTCAATTTCATAATTCAATTTTTCGTGGCCCAAAAATGAATTACATGCCTTTTAATGGCCTAAAAAAATCTTTAACTCTAAACTAATAATAAAACTTTATGTAAACATCCAATTCATTTTTTTTTTCGCAAAAAGAGAACATAGAAAGAAAGAACAATGGAAAAAAAAAAAAGGGAAAAACTTCTATGTATCGATGTTAAACACATACTTGCGATCGGGTTCGAACTATCAATAAAGCATTTTCATAGAAATTATTCAAGGGTCCTAATCGCATGGATGGTTAATATATAGGTTGTGCAACATGTATTTTTGGGAGAGACTTGATTTTTGGGGTTCATTTTTTAAAATCTGTCTAATTATTAATCTTTTCTAGCATTTTTAATATTCCTTAATTTTTCTTTGAATATTTCGTACATGAATATCGCAGTGTACATTGACTCTTCTCCATAAAAAGGTTTCAATTGTAGTTTTTTTGTTTTGATCTTTTTAGAGGGTGTTTGGATTGGCTTCTACGAAGGTGTTTTTGGTTTTTGCTTCTGTCAAAAACACTTTTGGGGAAAAAGAAACGTTTGGTTTGGTTTTTTTAAAAAAGCAGAAGCATCTCGAAAAGCTACAAAAGTGCTTCTGGGAGAAGCACCCCTTCTCCGAAAAGCAGAAGCCAAAAGCACTTCGTAAAATGTGCAAAGACTTAAATACCCCTATTACTTAAAATAAATTACATTACAAATATATATTATTATCATAATAAGTAGCATGTCCTTTTTGGTAATTTATTACATTTCAAAAGCACTTTTCACTTTTACACATCCAAACACACTTTTGAAAAAAAGCTGTTTTTCAAACATTCTATCCGAACACAAAAGTTACATGCTTCTGCTTTTGGCTTTCACTTCTGCTTCTGCTTTTCTCAAAAACCAATCCAAACGGGCCCTTACTCATTTATAAAGAACTACATAGCCGTTGATCCCTTTTACCATATAAAAAATATTTTGGGTGAATGACTTAATTAAGAATAAATAGAAATTAATTCTATATGTTTTATATAGAATTGAAAATTTTTTAATCATATCTTAAGATACTACAAAAGGTTGGGGTTGAGGACTTACTCTAGCGGTCAAGTCCACCGTCTTCTAACCTTAGGTTGGGGGTTCGACCCACCTGGCCCCTATCCACCCTTTTATAATCAACGTGCCTTAATTGGCTGTAAAGCGAAAAAAACATTTAATCCACGTATGCATGATATGAATTTTATCTGAGGAATTTCCAACGGGTCCTATTATATTTGTAGGAAAGAAGATATATATATATATATATATATATATAGTTATTAGTATTATTTTACTATTATAATACTACAAGCTATAGATAAGGATATTGTGGAAAAAGTAATTAAATATTTCACGATGGTCGTCCATCAATAATACATTCCTCGACTTGGTATACCTCAGTCATGACTCACGAGTAAACGAGAGTATATTGATTAGTTCACTAAGATTTCCTTCACACATTTCAATCTATTTATGGTTAATATATCAAAATATTTATAAATAAAAACAATATTATATTAATATAAATAGACGATTCTAACAAAATTGATGTTTGATTATTTTTTTAGTCAAACTTAAATAATAAAAATTTATTTATAAATTGAAAATAAATATCAATTACATATCCTATTTCAAGGGTACTCATAATATAGACATTTGTTGACTTAGCATACATTATGACTTTATGAGTAACGAACGAAGATTCGAACATGGTTGTAGTTTACATTCAGCTCATACTTGGTTGAATTCAACTTCTTTTTCCGAACAAAAGGTAAATAAATATCAATATTAGTCCTTTCATAGATAATTGATTCCTCACACACTATTTCAAAACAAGAAAAAGAAATACGGAGTAATATTTAGACATTAAGAGATTAATTACTTAAGCTAGCTCGTACTTAAAAAAAAATTTGCGGGTCGTTAAAATTGTGGTAACTAATGAATTTTGATCTTAAAGTTACGGTCGTAACTAACAAATTTCAGTCGCAAATTCGGTGGTTAACCTCTTTAATGACATAATTTTACCAAAATTTTTTGGGCCGTAGAGTAGAAGATTTTTGTAGTAATTTATTCTTGTTTGTATAAGTTGAAACCATAATAAAATTACAATTAAAAATCCTACTTCAAGGCACTCGCAAATCATAATATAGACTACATTATATTATATGGTAGTAATAAAATTGATGCACATCGTCTGTAGTAAAAAAAAAAACAAACAAAAAACTTGCAAGGGCTTTATTTGCTGAAACCCTAACTTATTTTTTTGGGTGATGCAATATTTAATTTATAAAAGTTGTTATTAATTAAGCAATAATAATAATTTAATCATCATCGGAAGAAGCATCATCATCCTTAGCAGTGGTGACCTCCACAAAGAAGGAAGCATAGACGGCGGTGCCGATGTACACCACCAGGCCACAGCCGACGAACACCACCAGCACCACCATGGCGTACAGCGGCTTCCCCCCACACGAGTACGTCCCCAGCTTCACACGTATGAAATCCACGATCGACAGCATCAGGAACAGGCACCCCATCACCGACCCTATCGCCGACCCAAACAGCCCATACTTGAGCCAATTCGGGTCGATATCGGCCTTGTGCGGATCGTTCGGGTCCATGCTGTTCAGCAAATTTATGGAAAGCTTCAAACTTTGAGCGATCAGAGACGAGAACAGGAAGAAGCTGAACGAGAACACCTCGCACACAATCAGCCGCCGGATCGTCTCCCGGTCCGCCGTGCACTCAGACCGAGAAACCGCCGTCGCCGCCTCCGGGACAGTCATGCTGAACCCTATGAAGATGGCCATGGTGAAGAGCGAGTTCACGTTCACTATTCCGTCCAAAGCCGTCACGTGAATGCTCGTCTTCACGGCGGCCGGCGCGCTGGCGGTGGTTCCCGCGGCGGCCACGGCGCCTAATGGCGCGGCGTTTGTGCTGTTAGGCTGCATTTCCAAGCTGCCATAAAGATTAAGGTGGGAATAAAAACACAAAATTTATTAAGTAACTCAAATAAATTCCACCAAGAAATTTTTTTATAAATTAGTAAAGTGAATTAAGATGAATGAATAATTACTTATCAGAGGCGGAGATGGGGAGGCCCTTTTTGCTCATCATTTTTGATATAGTAAGAAATATGGAAGAATTATTAGTACAATTAAGTGAATTGAAGATTGAAGTGTAAATATTAAGGGGTAGCTGAGGAAGGTTATATATATAGGGAGGGGAGTACAAGTTAATTAAAGAGTTTCTCTGTCATAATAAGGGGTGTGGGAGTGGACAGTGCACTGTATGTCGATTGCTGTCGCGTGCCCATACCAATTGGCAGTTGGCAACTGGCAACCAACTTGCTCATACTAGTATATTACTAGCAGTATATTTTTCATTAATTTTTGGAAAGTAGATTGGTACTAGCATTCTAGATGATGTTTCGATTAAACTTGTAAAGTTAAAGACTAATCATTCAAAAGCCACTTACTTGAGTGTTAATGTTTACTCAAAAAATCCACTTTTTTGTCTAGTACTAACATTTAGGATTAATGTTTTGTCTGCTAATTAAATTCACTTTCAATATTGTCATAAATGCAAACTTCACAGGACATTCTAGCTAGAGCCGCAGATGATGAGTCGAACAAATCAAACTTGGGTACGTACTGCAACTGTTGGACTCGCGCGACTTGATTAGTTGAATGTATTTTCTTTAAGCTCGACTCGATCGGGTGAGCAAATAAACCTGTCATCGAACTCGAGTTTGAATGCTTGTTTATGTATTCGAACTTGAGCTCGACGACTTAGCTTGAGGTCGTTGGATAAATGTAATTGATAGAATTTGATTTTAATCCAAACATCATATTCTGTTATGCTCCATCGATTTTTTTTTAATTAGTGTTACATTTTCCTGTTTTGAGTGTTTTGAAATAAATGTTACGTTACCATATTTGGAATATTTTGAAGCTTAATGATATTTTCTAATTATACTTAAAATACTGATATTTTGATATTCATTAAAATAAAATTCAAAAGAAATAAAGTCAAATGCATCTTGTTTTATTTATTTAATTATTGTAATTCTTCAACTAAATCAATTTGATTATATTAACTTACTTAAATCCCGTATTATTTCCTAATGTTACACTTATTAAAAAACGAGGGAGTACATGATAACTATTTATACCATTAACTAATAATTTCAATTGAATTTTTTTTTTGCATATACAATTGAAATTTATATGATATATATTTATATATATATATTAATATTTTTATTTCGAGCTACTTGTCTAGAATTCATTTACCATACTTTTTTTTTTTTGATTAACCGAGGCCAAGAAATAAGGAAGAAAAGGAAGAAAGAAAACCAAACTAAACTAGTCTAAAACAAGGATAAACAAATAAAGCGAAATAACCCATCTAATGTCTTGGAAAACCAGCGCCAGATGCATTCGCTGCCAAGTCGTCATGCACAAAATCTGGTGGAAAGCCCATGTTGCGAAAGAAGTACTCCAAAGACACGCAATGTTTTACACGTTTGTCCGTGACTCTTTTTCCTTCACCCTTCACCCTAAAAATCACTAATTTATGGGAAATTAAAGAGAGTGTTTTTCAGCGAGTACAAAAAAGATTAAAGTGAGCGTACAAATAATTGCAAGGATTTTGCAGAGTGTAGTGATTGGGGGATGGGATTGTTTACATGTGTTTGTTGACCAAACAGTGCCCCTATAGGTCTTCCATATATACTCCCTCACTTCTTATTTACGTGTGTTAATTATTTGACATTATTTATTTAATATTTTAGTATACTTATATAGAAAAAAACAATTAAAATTGGATTCGTCTAATAATATAATTTTAGAATATTATATATTTACAATTGTTACTCGTATGCAATTTAAATGGTTAATCATTAAAAATATATCATAATTGCCTAAAATATAAAATTTGAGTGGTTAATAATTTAAAATATATATCGCCTCAAATATAGAAGTGTAGCATATATTTGGAAAACTGTGGGAGTATATATCGTTTTTCAAAAGTGTGGTTTGAAATATTTGAAAATTGGTCGAAAGCAACCAAAAATGACAGACATGTGCAAATAATGCAAGGCTGCTGCTTTAAAATACCAACAATATTTTTTATATAAAAACAGAAAAACAATCTGTTAAAAAGTCTCGCCTTTTCCAACATGGACTAGTGTAATTAAATGCTGATATTCTTATATTGTTTCTGTGTTTGTTTGTTTTTTTTTGTGAATTTATATTATTTCCGTGTTAAATTAGTGAGTGCATCCCTTTAATTATATGTACATAAAATTTAAAAGGTTTTAAACAATAATAATAATAATAATAATAATAATAATAATAATAATAATAATAATAATAATAATAATAATAATAAATTTATTAATAAGTTGATTAGAAGTGATTGAAGCTTGTAATCTTATGTAAATAAAGGAAAAGATGGTTGGCAAGAATATTGGAGGGTTGTGTCACACATGTTTTTACTTATCAATAGATTTGATTTAGAGCAGAATCAGCTTCTGCTGAAGTGTTTTGTATGTGCTTAATGAGTACTTTGTATGTACTGAGTATTTTTATACAGTCAAGATACCATTAAATACCAATCATACACCTTAGTACACCCAGCATATACATTTTGTATGGAGGTTTAGGTCTAGAATGGAACCCCTAACCAAAGATTGGAAGTCATGAGATTTGATCATTTAATTGATTGTGCATCCTTTAGAGGAGGTCATTGAATGGTTATTAATTATCATTATTAGCACTTGATGACTTGAAGCAATTAAGTCACACTCTTTATTTGGAAGGTCTGAGTCATTTATGGTGTTACCCGGTTACCTTTCTGATAATGATTTTATTTATCTCAATTTTTTAATTTTTATTTTTATTCTTAATTTTTGCTCAATGTATTGCAATCATCCTTCTAGCTTTTTACCCTGTCCCATTCTCCCCCCAAAAAAGTATAAACAAATTAAAGCAAGGAGGAACCTTCTTGACGAATATTGTCAATGTCAAGGTAATAAATATAAGAGATAAAGAATTTTTTAGGTCATCAATAGGCAGTAATTCACCTTTGGACCACTAAAGATTGAATTATGAAATTAGGCCACCAATAGGCATTCGGGCCGGTTTTATAGGCCAAATTGACCAAGTCAATGCCACAATGGGCCGCGTGTGCGTCATGCGCTACCACTCTTCACCGATGGCCTAAAAGCGGAAATTGTCTCCTGTTAGTGGCCTATTTTAGTTTTTATTTTATTTATTTTATTTTTTTTACTTTTTTTAAAATTAAAATAAATATTACTCTATCGGACAATTATCCAACCATGATCTCGAGACCAACTACTAAAATAAAGCTGCTCATTTTGGCACACAATATGTGTATTTCCATCGGAGACCCAAATTTCTTTTGATCTTCAATTTCATTTCACTTTCCTGGGTGGGTAGAGAACACCTATTTATCTGTTTCCATTTATTTTTTATTAAATTTTTACTACTTATTTTATTATATTTCTTTTAATATAAATATGATAAACGGTGGGTAGAGAACTCTTTTTTTTTGCCGAACAACCTACAAAGGGTGGTGGGAGTCCATGCCAGAAAAAAGGAAGGGATAAGGGCGGGGTGGGGAATCGAACCCCCAACCTATAAGTTGAGAGTCGAGGGACTTGACCACTAGGGTAAGTTTCCATCCCCTTTAATATAAATGAATTCATTCAAATTAATTTATTTTTTAGATTTAATTTATTTAATTTTATTTTATGTTATACTATAATTTAATTCTTGAAGTTATTATTATTATTAATACAAATAATTTTATTTATTATTTTCTCTTTTTTTATATTTTCAATATATATTTATTTTATTTTTATTTTAATGAATATTTATTTCGTGTTGGGGTATTTTGAACACGGTATTTTATGTGGTCATAGACAGTATTTAATGTAGGATATATTAGTATTTGATGCGGTAGATTTGGTGATTAATATTTATTATTACTATAATAAAAACGTGACAAAAACGTTGGAACAGAGAAAAATGGAAAGTGAGGCAAAAATAATGGAACGAATGGAGTAATATTTATTTAAATTACAAAAAAGTAAAACAGGCCACCAAAAGGAGACAATTTCCACATTTGAGACATCGCGTGGCGAGTGGGTTACACCCGGCCCGTTTTAGTGTGGTATTGGTCAAATTGGCCCTAAATTAGGCCCGAATGCCTATTAGTGACCTAATTTCATAATTCAATCTTTAGTGACCCAAAAGTGAATTACCTGCCTATTGATGGCCTAAAAAACTATTTATCTCTAAATATAAATAGTTGAAAACTTATGTTATTTCCTGTGGATAGACACTAACACATCGGGTGGGTGCATCGTATGTATCATCTCCTCTACCATGTGTCTTTCTGTCGCCCTTTCCCTTCCAAATTAATACTCCTACATTATATTTCCATGTCTCACAGAAAACGTTACTATGGACTCAAACACGTATGTTGGTGCATAATTTTTAATAATTAATAACATAAATTGCGTAAAAGTAAAATTTATAAAAAAAATAATATTCTCAAACTACAATATTAGACAAATCTAACAAAATTTTACTTGATTATATTTTTCCTTCTATAACTCTGACAAAAAATTTAAATCAAAATTAAACAGTGAATAATAAAATAGTAATTAAAAAAGGGTCAAAGTAACGTTTTTAATGAGATGGGGAAGTATATATTTGGATTATTATTATACTTTAGTATAATTCAATATAGGAAAGTTTTTTATATTTATAACCTCGAGAAGCATATATAGTGGTCCGCTTTTATTCGATAGAGTTTTGATGGCTCATCACTCTTCTTGTCTTTGAAGCAGCTCATGTCTTTTCTTGTGGCCTTATCTCTATCCCTTTTTACAAATTGAATTAGAGGAACATGGACTGTTTGACTCGACAAATAGTACCTTAAACAATTAATATGAGTTTTTTTTCCCTATAAATATATCAGGAATAAATAACCACCATTTGTAATTAATATGAATATTCCGAAATAGATTTTGGGCCGAAAAGTTAATTTATGGATAATTAACTTAAATGATAATTGAGCTATCTAATTAAGTAGTACCTTAATTAGACGTTGATCCCGAATTCGAAGAGATGAAAAATATCAGGTCTTTTTTTTTTCGATAGAAAGGGGGGCCGAAGCCGATTTCATTCAAAGGATTGAAACGAGTGATACAATCCGCTAGCATCAAAGGGTAGTACATCCCGAACAAGGTCGGGAGGGCGAGTGAAATGTTCAGTACCATATGGAAAATTTCTATCACGCAGCAGGGTATCACAGACCATATTTAACTCTCTAGGAATGGTGGAGAATGTGAGGCTCCAATTCCAAGTCTTCATGTGTTGTATCTTGAAGAGCAGGTCTGAATGACTTCCAAAAGTCTCAGAATCCGAGTTAATCAAGTCAATTACTTGACAATTATCGCTTTCCACTTCCAGGTTTGTAATTCCTAACTCCCAAGCTTCCTGAAGACCAATGAGAATACCCCAGGCCTCGGCGTGCAACGGGTCCATAACTCCTCTCTTCATACGAACACCACCAATCCAGTGACCCTCTGAATCACGTCTCACATCACCTGCTTTGCTATGTGTGGTCGTCGAGCTACCATCACAGTTAAGCTTAAACCAACCCGAAGGTGGTTTTCTCCATCTAGCGCGGGACAGCCTCCAGGCATTTCTGCCAGCTGTCTTGGACACATTGAGAGCTTGGATGAACTGGTCGCTTCTGTTGCTAATGGTCAGATGAAGAGTAGGCCAGTTGATGGTTTCATGGCCATACAATTCTTTGCACCTAGATTTCCAGATGAGCCAAACACCGAATGCGAACTTGGTGGCTACAAAGGTGCCAACTTTTGTACAAATATTGGATAAAATCCATTCTTGCATGGGGGCATTCCAGAAAGACGTCTTGGAGAAGCCAAGATGGAGCCAAACACAAGCTGAAGTAGGACAGTCTCTAAATGCATGGATAGGGTCTTCAACAGCTCCACATTTCCAACAACAGTCATCCATACTGAGATTCCTTTTGCATCGTTCAGTTCCTGTTAAAATTTTATTGTGAAGACAAAGCCAGAGGAAAGCTCTAACTCGTTGGGAACAAGGCCACCTCCAGATGGATTTCCAAGTAGAGCAGAGCCGGTGAATGGGAGAGTGGTGCATCATGAGGGATTCTCTAGCACTTTTTGTTGTGACTTTTCCATCAGGAGTAGGCTTCCAGAAGGGGAGATCGTCGGGATCGGTCTGCATAGGAGGGTTGGTGCAACAGATGGCACGGAGCAAATCAATTGGAAGCACCTCGATCAAGTCTCTCATGCACCATGTGGCTCCAGTCGCATATGACTCGAGGGTGCGGTTCAGCTCCATTTGTGTTAAAGGCCGGAGGGTATGGTTCTGCAAAAAGAAATCAGGGTTAAGCCAGCAGTCCGTCCAAAAAAAGATACTTTTACCATTGCCTCTTTTCCATCCCACAAAGGGGTAAAACTTAGGCCAGACGTTCATGAGATCTTTCGCAAAATAGGAAAGGGATTGAGAGCAGAGCTTGAATTTATGGCGATGCCATCCATAGCGGTGTTTCAGTAGGTTCGTCCAGGCTGTATCGCGATGGAAAAGGCTCCAACTGCTTTTCATTAATAAAGCATCATTAAGATGGTCCAATCGGTGAAATCCCAATCCTCCAAATCATTAATAAAGCATCATTAATAAAGCAACAAGGTGGATTTCTTATGCTCCCTTGTCGAACCCATAAAAAATTGCGGCATAAACGATCTAATTCTTGAATGACTTTATTGGGAAACTTCATAATCTGCATGGGATAAATAACAATAGACTGGAGAACGGATTTGATAAGGGTTATACGACCGGCAAAACTAAGAAATTTGCTTGCCCAAGAACTGAGTTTAGAAGTCACTTTATCAATGATGTAATTAAACTGAGTAGAAAGACGTCTCCCTGAGTGGATACGAATACCAAGGTAGGTTCCAAAGTTGGATGAGCTATTAATACCAACTTCATTTTCAATGATAGCTCGGTCAGGCCTGTTTACAACATTTCCAAATATCACCTTCGATTTTTGGAGACTGATGGAAAGACCGGACCTGGAGCAGAAGTCAACAAGAATAGATTTAATGATAAAAGCTTTGTTAGTAGTAGCTTTAGAGAAAAGTAAAATATCATCTGCAAAGAAAATGTAAGGGATTTTGAGATTATTCTTATCCCATGCAGGAGGCTTCCACTGATTCAAAGCCACCGAATTATTGATCATGGCTCCGAGGCGTTCCATGCAAAGGATAAAGATGTAGGGAGAGATGGGATCGCCTTGTCGAATACCACGAGTAGGTTTGAAAGAGGGGGACATGTTTCCATTCCACAACACCTGCATAACAGAACAATCAATACATGACAGAATAATATTAACAAAGACAGGAGGGAAGCCAAATAATTGGAGTGTCTCTCGAATAAAAGGCCACTCGAGCTTGTCATATGCCTACTCCAAATCAAGTTTGATGGTCATGTATCCCGGCTTTGCAGTGGACTTCTACATGAAGTTTGAAATTTCTTTGCAAATGATAATATTATCTTGAATTATTCGACCCGGAATGAAGCTAGCTTGCCCAGTAGAAACCAAATGAGACAGATGCGGAGACATTCTATTTGAGAGGGTCTTAGTGAGAATCTTGTATAGGACATTGCAAAGGCTAATGGGTCTGAACTGCGAGACAGATTTGGGGTTGGGAACCTTAGGGATAAGGGCTATCAGAGTCTGATTTATCTCCCGGATATAGGAGGGGTTAGAGAAGCAAGACTGAAGAAAATTGCAGACATCAGGGCCGACTATATTCCAATTACGTTGATAGAAAGCAGCGTGAAAGCCATCCGAACCTGGAGCCTTCAAAGGAGACATTCCTTTAACAGCAAGCCAAATTTCATCATTGGTCAAGGGTCTGCTAAGCGTTTCTGAATCGACCGACGAGATAGATGGAAGCTGATAGAAGTTGTTATGAGAGTTACTGAAACTGATCTCATTAGGGTAGAGGGAAGAGAAAAAATTGGTAACCATGTTCTGAATAGTAGGAGGGTCAGTATAGATGGTTCCATGAGCATATTCAATAATAGAGATAGATTTCTTGACACTACGAGCCTTAACAAATTGGTGGTAGAATTTAGTGTTTTGATTCCCTGCCAGGTTCCAATCCCGAACGCTCCTTTGGATCCAATTCAGTTCCTCTTCCTCCAGAATGGTGTCAAGTTCAGAGTGAAGTTGATGATGGAGCCGGGCTAGAAAACTCCTATCCATCCAATCATTAATCCTTTCTATACCAGCTAGTCTGCCTCTGATTCTATTCTTGCGAGCATTCACTGAGTTATAAACCTTATGATGCCAAAGAGACGCCATGGACTGGAGCTGGCTGCGCTTAACAGGGAGAGGTTGATCTCCTTTCCAAACATCAGAGATAATTTTCAGAAAACTAGGGTGACTCTGCCAAGAAATTTTGTATCTAAAAGCCCTTGGATAAGCCATGTTAGGATGAGGATCCGCCTCCCTAATCTTTAGGAGAAGAGGGGCATGATCGGACTGGAGACGAGGTAGGATCTCAACCGTGCAAGCCGGGTAAGAGGAAAGCCATTCCTGATTAGCTAAAACTCTGTCCAACCTACGCCTGAGAGTGCCCCTTGCCCAAGTGAAATTGTTACCATAAGTTTTGATCTCAGAAAGGTTGTTAGCAAAAATCCACTGCTGGAGTTCATGACAGGATGTATAGGAAACATGTCCCCCTCTGGACTCAGTGATCTTAGCTATACAGTTGAGGTCACCACCGACCAACCAGGGACCCCCACTATTGGTATTAATGCGGGTCAGTTCAGGCCACATATTAATACGATGGGATTTGCTCGGAGCCACATAAACAAAAGTAGAGTGAATGGAAGAGTTCTGACAATAGATGTTGGCATCAATAAATTGGGGATGACATTCAATGACATCCACCTTAATATGGTCTTTCCATAGCAACCAAAGTCCGCCAGAAAAACCTGTGGCCTCAATTCTAAAGGAGAATGAGAAGCCACTATTCTTAATGAACTCATCAGCCCTAGGTCCACTGATTCGGGGTTCAAAAATTGCTATGATATCGACCCTTTTGTAAGTAGTCATGTCTTTGAACTCCCGTCGAAAAGCCCTTGAACCAGCCCCCTGAACGTTCCAAAAGACAATAGTAAAAGACATAGGATATATTATATAAAAAGGAAAGAGTTACCCATGACACATTAGAATTGAACATGAGCCGGCACACTGGATGCCCTAGAAGACGATGAAACATAAGTTGGATCTCCAGTGTCCATGTGGTCCACCGTGGAGTCAGGATCTGTGCATGAGGCACCCTACCCTGCAAATCTGGAGGACGGCCCCCAAGGCTATTGGGAGTAAAAGAACAATTCCTGATAGTCGTTAGAGAAGAAGGATTGACAAAGGAAACTACTGCATGGTGGTCGGCTTTAAGAGAAGTGTTGGATGGGAAAGCCCTTACTCCTGAAGGTTGTAACCAACCCTCTGGGGTGTTAGAGGGCTGCTGAGCTGGGATGGGGGACTGCTTAGGGGATGAGGGTCTTCCAGTCGACCTTCGATTGTGAACATGGTTGGCAGGGTTAGTAGCAACATTCCTATTATTTCCGGAGTTAGAGTTTTGATAGGATGATTGTTGAGGGGCCGAAGTATCATGATCAGGTACATTATCAAGAATTGAGAAGCGATTATCCTTAGTGGCAAGAGGTTGTAGATTAGCTTTGGCCGGACGGATTGGATGCCTTTTCCTTGACTGAACTAACATCCACGGCCCATAGGAGGTGGTCGGTTGAATCTCCTCCTCATTAGGATTTGGCAGGTTAGAACCAGGCTCCTTCGTAGTATCCATTGCTTGACAGTCCGTCTGCATATGCCCATATTTGCCACATTGGAAGCATACCATCCGGAGGTTTTCATACTCCACATTAAAATCTGTACCATCAATAGAGATGCAAGGTGTTAGTGGTTTGTCCAGGTCGATATGCACAGCAAGGCGAGCAAATCAAGCTCTCTTGGTATCGCCCGTATTAAAATCTACAGTAATAACTTGGCTAAGAACCGATCCTGCCAGGGCGATGACCCGTCGATAATACATGTGCATGGATAAACCAGGAACCCTAACCCAGGCAACCATCGTCTTCATTACATTTGTCTTTGGATCAAAGGATGCCTCCCACTTCTGGACATGCAAATAATGCCCTAAGACCATCCATGGCCCTCCAGTAATGGCATGGGAAGCTTCCTCTGCAGAATTAAATTGAATAACGAAATAATCATTATCCAAATCAATAAGATCGTAATTCTTGGCCGTTGGCCAAATCTGTTCTATACGAGTTTGAAGGACTTTAAAAGAAACTCGTCGCCCAAGAACTTTGAAGACCACAGCGTGCGCCCGAGGCTTGAGGAGATACGCCCGAAAAGAATCTGAAAAGGTGATACAGGGTTTACCATTGACGTAGGAAAGAGTAAGATCAGTGGGATCACCCATGGCGTTTGCCGGATCATCGTCGAGAGGGATCTGGACAAAGCCGTCACTACGGCGAGCAACGACACTATACAGAGCTCTGGGGCGTTTACTAGCGCGAGTTTCCGACGAGTCCGGCGGGACACCGCCGTGATCAGAATCATCGCCTTCCGCCATGGAGAAGAAGAAGAAATGTCAGTCGTCGGATCTTGGAAGTTTTCTTGGAGGAGAAAACCGTTTTTGTTAAGCGATGAATGATTTTTTATTACTTGAAAGTGTCCATTAATATCAGGTCTTTTAGAAAAATGTCAATTTATAAAGTATGCTTTCCAACCTTATGGTTTGGGTTCGATGCACCCTATCACTCCTCTTTTTTATTTTGTAATTTATTTGGCATGAGCTCCTAGAGCCCATTTTCTGGGCCAGTCGGATAAAACCAACTTTTCCACTTCTTATTTTTTTGTTTGTCCTATCCTTACACATAGAAAGAAGTACTAGTTCTTTATCGTACATATATTTTTACTTCCTCCGTTATTTATTAAATGCCACATTCCATCATTTAATACAATCCAAGATGTATTTTTAATTCTTAATAACTCAAATTGTATACAATTAAAAATTATAAAAATTTGATATTCTAAAACTATGTTATTAGACTAATCCAACAAGATCTTACTTGATTATATTTTATTTTATATAACTAAGTGAAAAGAACTAATAAAACTTATTTAATAAATAATAATTACTCTGCACATGTGTCATTCTTTAATGAATTGAGGAAGTATAGACGGTTAAAAAAATTAATGTAATCCATTAAACAAAGCAACTCACTGAATCAACAAACCAATACACAAGTATCTTATTATATATTTAAGGTTATGGTCCCAACTAAATACATAGGGGCGGCTGATGCGATTAAATCAATAGTACGTACCATTTAGGAGGTTACATTTCAAATTTAAAACGTTTTAAAAAAATGTTTGAATTTGTAAAAACAAAATACTCAACACAGTTACTGTAATTTTGTTCCTCGAACACAAAACACGTGCAAAGGCTGCTTTCCTAATCTCCTTAATTACTCCTTGAGTATGGCACCATGCAAGGTTAACAAGATCGAGATATTAGTTTGGATTATTTTTGTCTTTACAAGATCGGAATCAAATGATCGAATTTAGATACTAAGATCTACCAAATTGAAACAATACATAACAATAATCATACATATTAATAAGTGAAAGTATAACATAGAATATTATTAGATAAATAAATAAAGCAATAAAGCACTATAAAACAGTCGGAAATAAACTTCAAGACCGATTTTATGATAACATGATATTATGGGAGCATATTTCAAATTTTTGGTGGGATTGGATATTGTAAGATCCTACAATTGAGATCGGAATTTTACAATCAAGATCGGGATTAAGATCGAGATCCTATCGAATATAAGATCCTACTGGAACGTTTTTTTAGGAATATAATGATATCATAGAATCATAAGATCTGAAAATCAAGATTGAGATCTTAATAACTATGGGACCATGCTAATTTTCGTAATAAAAGAAAGAGCGCCTCAAAACTCCACCATCTTTTATTAACTTTTATTTAAATTTTTCAAAGTGTATGATTTTTTAAACTTATGTATATTAAAATACTTGAGTGCATTGGGGCTCTAGTCGCTTAAGTAAGGTCTCGGATTTGAGTATTGTGTATGCAAAAATTGCTTTGAGAGATGCGCCATTTATTGCCCATGCAGATTCTCGATGGATTAGTTTTAGGTCCAATGTGGCCTTGAAATACCCAGTAATTCACCAAAAAAATAATTCTAAAATCAACACAGAACATACGTATGTATGTTGTGGCTAGTTTTTTTCGTAAAAATTTAGACATGTAGTATGACAATTTTTTTGTAAACATTGACCCTCGAGTGTCAGTAAAGGTGTGTGGGGGAGCCCAAGTCACAGAAGTTACAAAAGGATAAAAGAGAGGGGTTGGGGGTCGGATGGTGGATCGAACCTCCAACCATAAAATTAAAAGTAAGGAACTTGACCATTAAACCAAGTCATCAAACTGTAATGACATATTTGGTATTTATGAAATACTGTACTCAATAGTTTAGTGAATATCGATCGTGTCACTGTTGAATAAAGAAAAATGTGAAGATTATTAGAAAAAAAAACAAAACAAAAATAACTAAAACACCGTGTTAGTGTTTGCATGCCAAACTCAATTTGTTTTCTATCATCCTTAATAAAATTCGAACATATAAACTACAATTGAATGATTACCCTAACGGTGCGTTTGGTTGGAGGGATCTTAGATTACCAGTGGGAATGTGATTGCTGGGAATGTGGCATGGATGCCCGGATCAACCACTTCGATGATCTGAACCCGGATTTATTTGGGCTTGGATTAATTGAAACAAGAAGAAGAAGCCTTGGCCCAAAGGAATTAGAAGCCCAACAAAGTAGAAAAGGAACTAAAATTGGCCCAGCTCCGCAGAATGCATGTTGGTCTTGCGTTATGATTCTGCACTCAGTAAGCACTCACGCTGGATCTACTTGCGTTAATATGCACAGCTCAACAAAGCCCACGTAGTACCATATCACGTTAGCAGGTCTTCCTCCCCCAACGGTCATCTTCTTCCCCGACCTGGTCGTCGTCGACTCGCCGTGGCTCGCCCCGTCCAACCACACTCTGATCATCGTCTCCGGCCGTCCCTACCATCGTCCTCGTCACTCCGGCAGCCCTCCTCGTCAACAGCGGACACGGGCTCTCGTCTCCGATCGTCACCTTCAACAAGGGCCGCGGCCTCGCCTCTTTCCGGCGACCACTTCACCACTGTCGTGGATCCGCAGCCACCACTTCCACCATCTCCGACCGAGTTGTCCCTCACCCACCATCTCGGAACAACACAGCAACAGCCATGGGAGTCATCTTGCTAGTCGTCTGCCACACCCAGTCGGCCGACCACCATCGCCGATAACTTCAACCGCAATAACAGTCCGGCGGCCTCCCTTCCACCTTCATTGGCCATCGAGAATGGGGAACCCTCGTCCATGTCAACAGTTCCGGCCACCTTTCCAATGTTCCGGTGAGTCCCCGAAAACCGAAGCTCCGACGAAGAAGAAAACCCTAATTCGCCGCAACTCTTCTCCGGCAAAGCTTCCATCGCCGATCACCCTCATCCTGCCACTGCCCGGCCACCTTGAGCTTCGCCCCAGTCATCTCCGAGGGCGCCAGCTTGTATCTCCGTCATCGTCGGCTTCCGAAATCCATCTCCGGCCAATCCTCTCATCTCCAGCGAACTCCATCTCCCACCGACGACGCTGGCCAACCAGCCATATTACGACGCCAACCATTTTGGGGAGTCTCACGTAGTCCCATTGTGAGTATAGCGTCGTAGTTGTCACTAGTTTGAACACTTGTTTTATTTTCTAGGGTTGTTTAATCTTTGTTCCTAGTTGCTTAATTGCTTGTATTTTGGAATGCCTATAAATAGGCCATTCCCAACACTTTGCCATGAACCTTTTGCAATGAATAAAATGATGAACACTTGGAGAGTGTATTTTCTTTGTTTGAAAGGTCATATGAATTCTTCCATCAAGGTTGGATTCCTTTTGAGTATTTGAGGTGTGCTCAATCGTATAGACACCTTGAGGATATCGGTTGAGGGATGATGAACACTTATGTGTTAGTAAATCCAATATTGAGTATCCAATGAGGTAATCTCACCTATCCTTTTATCTTTGATTTCATCTTGTTCTTGTTTGTAAATCGTATCCAATCCTCGATCCATGGCATCTCTTGGTATCAGAGCCTAGATTGGATCGATTTACCATTTCCATTTCATTCCAAAAATTCCAAAAACTCAAAAATAGAGTTTCTGTGTACTGTTCACCGAACATCCGTTTTGCTCAGGCCATAATCTTTGATTTCTGAGTTCATATTCGGAATTAGTAGGTTGATTACATAGAGATTCATATAAAGTTCTTCAAATTTGGCCAAGGGATCAATTTTCTATGATTTTTTGAAGTTTTTGGTCATTTTTCACCAAAAATATTTTTTCTTCATTTTTCTTGGGTTTGATCTTGTGTTTCACCTCACCATTTGGAAGCATATTTCATTTAGCAATATCATATCACCCATTCCAAGGGGTTATGCTGCCCAAATTTTTCCAAAATCCATTTCCTTCACCAAAACTCCATTTCCAAACCCTAGAAACTAATATTCTGCCCACTGTTCAGAAATTCGGGTCACAGGCTGTTGAGATTTTGTCAAATCTGAGTCCATAATCTTGTTCCTCTCGTCGAATACATAGGTTTGCATATAAAGAACATAAAAAACGGACATCGGGAGCCAAAGTTATGGCCATTTGAAAATTCAAGCAAGTTCTTGATGTTCTTCACAAAAAATCCAAAAATCTCCATATTTTGCTTTTTGATCTTGTGATTTGTTGTTTCTACTCACTGTGTGGATTATAATTGCATTAATTATTGGTTTGTATGCTTAATTGGTTATTATGCAAGCTTAATCCGAGAGTGTTGAGTGATTATTGAGAGTTGGGATTAATTTTGGTTTGGGGTTTGTTCTTGAGTGTTCATAGTGTTCTTGCTTGAACTTGAAGAACATCATAAAATCTTCAAGTGTGTTCTTGATAGTTTTAATTTGATCCACTTGAATTGTTTTAAGGGTGTTAAGGGGATTTTACAAGGGACAAATAGTACAAGTGAATTAATTGGGAGAAAGGGACATTGTTGGATTATATATATATATATATATATATTATTTGTCTTGATCCATTAAAAAAAATATATTGAAGATCCCAATCAAGTGTTCTGTAGGTCCCACCTCTTTAACCAAAATTGTAGAATACAAGTGACGGGAATTGAAGTGATCCCATTCAAATTTTCGGCAATTGTTTGACAAGTGGGTCTTGATTGTATAAAATTTGATTTAATTAGTTGGACAATTTTTTTTATTGTTCAATTAGTTAAATTGAATTGGGTATTTATTTTATTGTGCGATTTCACTGATTTAAATCACGAACAATCTATCGGGTTGAAGTTCCGTCAGTGTTTACACTTGACAGTGGAATTCCCCGAGGAATAAGTGCTTGCACTGTTCCTCTGATTTATTTCACAAATCACAGAGTTGAAGCTCCGTCTGCAATTGCAGATAGTGGAGTTCCTCAACAGTGAATTTTTATCCGGCTACCCTTGATAGCAGCAGTCAGACAGCTTGGATTTATTTATTTCTGGGTTTGTGTGTGAGACAGATATTGTGAGATTCCGAGCGTTTTATTTTGTGAGGTTTTTACTTTGCACTTTAAAATTGCGAGGAATCGGATTTATTGCTTGCAGGCTGATTAAATTTGCAAACTATAATTTGTGCACTGCAATCACACACAGAATCTGTGCCTTTCATTGATAGAGTCGAACATTGCATTCTGATTCTTGCACTGTGCGTCCAATAATTCTATTTTACTCACCATCTGATTGTTGGTTGATACGAATGAGCATTATCTGGATTATTAGGAACCAACCGGTGGAGAATTCGGACCTACAGAGAGAGAAACAGTTGCGAGATCACTCTATATATTTCAGTTGATTTTTCACTAACTCATTATACATATATCTAGTTTGTCTTTCTGATATGGCAGGAACTACTAGTGCTGAAATAATGGAATTACTGAGGAGCCTGAATGCAAGCATGGATTCCATGAGTCATGATATGAAAGAGATGAAGGCTGAAATGACCCACGAGTTCAAGAAGGTGAACAGCAAAATTGAGAAGAAAAATGCCAGTCTCTCTTCAGAACTGCATGGGAAGCTGCACAAGGTTGCTACTGAAGGCAACCAAAAGACTGAAGCCTTAGAGCACAAGATGGACCAGAAAATTAGCGAAGTTACTGAAGACTTCGAGGAAAGGTTGGATCAACTTGCCACAGATTTTGAAAGAGCCTTGAATGTGCAAGTGGATCACCATGTCGGAAATTTATCCGCAAAGTTGAATGAAAAGGTCGAGTTCCTTGCTGAAGAAATGGACCGACAGACCGATGAACTGCACGAGCACATCATAGTTTCCACTACTGAAGTTGAGCTTAAGTTGGATGCGATCACCTCATTTCTCCAGAAATCTGTCAAGGACTTTGCTGCTCGTCATGGTCAGAAGATAACAGAAAGGATTAAAAGTCTCTTCTGTCAATCTGAGAAGGAATTAAATGCTACCATTGAAGACCATCTTGAGAAGATAGCAGGACAGATTGAGGGGAAGTTGGAGTATGAATTGGAGCAATTGGGTAACAGATTGGAAGAACAAATAGCTGAGCGAGCCGAACAGTTACCGACTACCGATCTGACGGCCAGCTGTTCTTCAGAAATTTCAAAATTAATTGCTCAATTCAGGGAAGAAATAACTGCATTCATTATTTCTGAAATTAATTCTTTATCTAATAAATTCACTACTGAGCTTAAAAATTTTTCGATAAATGTAGATCACCGGCTTCTGGATCCGCAACAAATTTATGAGCAAGTCATGAACTCCGTTGAGCAAAGAATGCGGTACAAGCTCGATGCAGAACTTGAAGCCATTCTGAAAGATGATTTTGGCGTCACGCGGAAGCGCAAACCCCCTGATTTAGAACCTCCATCACCCCCTGATCCGGAGTCCAGATTTACAGACATCTTGGACACGCTGAAGGCCCTGAACGAAACCATGCTCAAGAAAGCAGACATAAATGCCTTTACTCACGAAAGCAATTGAGAACTCATGAAGAAGCTGAGCGTGCCGAGAGGAAAGGAAAAGAGATCATTGTGATCCGTGATAATCCAAAGGAGCTAGAATCAAATGATAAAGGAGACCCAACACGTTCCTCCTTTGTGGTTACTAGAACATCGGACACAGTCAAAGAAGTTGACCCGATCTGCACTGAATTGGACCAAAGGGAAAATCTGTTCCATTGCCACTGTGAAATTTTAAATAATCTTGCATCTCTTGTAGTGGATAATGGGAGTTGTTCTAATGTCTTCAGCTTGTACGTCATTCGCAGGTTAGGACTACCGACTGAAGAACACGATGAGCCCTACCGATTGCAATGGGTCAACGAGCACGGGGTCACTAAAGTCACCAAGCGCGTAAGGATTCCGATTGCCATCGGAACATATTTCGAGGAAATAATGTGCGATGTGATTCCGATGAGTACTTGCCACGTATTGCTAGGACGTCCATGGCTTTTTGACAAAGATGCAATTTATCAAGGACGTGCCAATCTGATCACATTCACGCATGAGCAAAGGAAGTACATCATCAAATCGTTGTCTCCAAGAACAGTTCAGATTGATCGAGAAAAATTGAAGGAGAACATAAGGCGTGAAGAAGCGGCCTACAAGGCATCCCAAGCAGAGAAAGCCAAGAATCAACAAGCCACAAGCAGAATTGCGAAACAGGCCTCTGAGGGCCAAACAAAAATTTGTTCTTTAATTTTTCGCAATACTGATGGTTTTTATAAGCTTAATGAGTATAATGCATCTAACTTTAATATTTTTGCAGGTACTGAAGAAAATCAAGATGACACATTCCAAAGCAGACCAGGGCTAAATTTTATGGTTGATCCTACTGAAGCAACTCATCTTCCGGCTTTGAAGTTCAAAGCTTTTGAAGGGGGAGAGGATGGCATGGATGCCCGGATCAACCACTCCGATGATCTGAACCCGGATTTATTTGGGCTTGGATTAATTGAAACAAGAAGAAGAAGCCTTGGCCCAAAGGAATTAGAAGCCCAACAAAGTAGAAAAGGAACTAAAATTGGCCCAGGTCCGCAGAATGCATGTTGGTCTTGCGTTATGATTCTGCACTCAGTAAGCACTCATGCTGGATCTACTTGCGTTAATATGCACAGCTCAACAAAGCCCACGCAGTACCATATCACGTTAGCAGGTCTTCCTCCCCCAACGGTCATCTTCTTCCCCGACCTGGTCGTCGTCGACTCGCCGTGGCTCGCCCCGTCCAACCACACTCTGATCATCGTCTCCGGCCATCCCTACCATCGTCCTCGTCACTCCGGCAGCCCTCCTCGTCAACAGCGGACACGGTCTCTCGTCTCCGATCGTCACCTTCAACAAGGGCCGCGGCCTCGCCTCTTTCCGGCGACCGCTTCACCACTGTCGTGGATCCGCAGCCACCACTTCCACCATCTCCGACCGAGCTGTCCCTCACCCACCATCTCGGAACAACACAGCAACAGCCATGGGAGTCATCTTGCTAGTCGTCCGCCACACCCAGTCGGCCGACCACCATCGCCGATAACTTCAACCGCAGCAACAGTCCGGCGGCCTCCCTTCCACCTTCATTGGCCATCGAGAATGGGGAACCCTCGTCCATGTCAACAGTTCCGGCCACCTTTCCAATGTTCCGGCGAGTCCCCGAAAACCGAAGCTCCGACGAAGAAGAAAACCCTGATTCGCCGCAACTCTTCTCCGGCAAAGCTTCCATCGCCGATCACCCTCATCCAGCCACTGCCCGGCCACCTTGAGCTTCGCCCCAGTCATCTCCGAGGGCGCCAGCTTGTATCTCCATCATCGTCGGCTTCCGAAATCCATCTCCGGCCAATCCTCTCATCTCCGGCGAACTCCATCTCCCACCGACGACGCTGGCCAACCAGCCATATTACGACGCCAACCATTTTGGGGAGTCTCACGTAGTCCCATTGTGAGTATAGCGTCGTAGTTGTCACTAGTTTGAACACTTGTTTTATTTTCTAGGGTTGTTTAATCTTTGTTCCTAGTTGCTTAATTGCTTGTATTTTGGAATGCCTATAAATAGGCCATTCCCAACACTTTGCCATGAACCTTTTGCAATGAATAAAATGATGAACACTTGGAGAGTGTATTTTCTTTGTTTGAAAGGTCATATGAATTCTTCCATCAAGGTTGGATTCCTTTTGAGTATTTGAGGTGTGCTCAATCGTATAGACACCTTGAGGATATCGGTTGAGGGATGATGAACACTTATGTGTTAGTAAATCCAATATTGAGTATCCAATGAGGTAATCTCACCTATCCTTTTATCTTTGATTTCATCTTGTTCTTGTTTGTAAATCGTATCCAATCCTCGATCCATGGCAGAATGTAAGATTACTGGGAATATGAGATTGCTGGGAATCTTATTTTTTGATGTTTTAAGATTATTGCGTTTGGTTAGATTGGGAATCTCAGATTTCTAGTTCTAATTAATTTACCATAATGTCCCTGAATTTCAATTGAACGAATGTTATAAATATTGCATTTTGCTACACAATAAAAATATTTAAGCCGATTTATTTTTTAAAATATTGAAAATTCTTTATATGTAATTTATCGTGTGATAGTTACTTATTTAATATGAGAATATATTAAAATATGAGCATATATATAAAAATATAAAAATATATATTAAAATATGAGAATATATATTTAAAAAATGTTTAAATAATTTAAAATTTTCCAATTTATTTTTTAAAATTAAATTTCATATATTTATCATTTTTTAGAATACAAATATCTAAATTTATAAAATAAAATAAGTATAAAAAGTGAGAGTATAAAAGTCAAATTAATATAAAAGTAGGTAAAGTGGAGGTGGTAATCTAAGATTACCTGCCTTCCAGGTGGGAATGTGATTCCCACCTAAAACACCCAACATTCCCACCTCGGTGGGAATGTGAGATTCCCACATGAAACATGCCTCGAACCAAACATGGGCATATTGCATTCCCTACATAAGATTCCCAGTGGGAATCTTAGATACCCCGAACCAAACGCCCCGTAAGGTGGCGTTTGGTTCGGCCGTTCGGGTGATCTATGAATCCCAGTGGGAATCTTGGCTAGGATGAAACATACCCATTTTGGTTCGGGACATGTTTCATGCGGGAATACCCACCTTAAGAGGTTTTGGTGGGAATATGATTTCCACCTGGAGGGTAGGTAATTTTATATTAGCACCTCCACTTCGCATATTTTTATACTAATTTGACTTTTATACCCTCACTTTTTATATTTATTTTATTTTATAAATTTAGATATTTTTATTCTAAAAAATAATAAATATATGAAATTTAATTTTAAAAAATCATTTGAAAAAGTTTAAATTATTTAAATATATATTTTCATATTTTCGTAAAATTTATTTTTATCTTTTATATAAAAAAATAAAAATAATAACGATTTAGAGACATTAAATGACTAATTATCATATAATAAATTATATCTATATAATAAATCCTGAATACTTTTTGGTATGTGCAGACTGTATTGCCCTTATTAAATATACTTCATCCTTTTTTAATTTTAAGGATTATACTGTAATTATGCCTTAGGTTTCCACGTAAATGCTGATTAATCATCCAGAAACGTACAGTCATCCAAATTAATTACACGTCAGCGCTGAATCATCCTACTTGCCAAGTCATCAATCTTTTAAATCTTATATTTAGGTAATAAATCTATTTATTAGTATAAGAAAATCTTGAAAAAATCTTTTCATATATTTTAAAAAGATATAATAATATATTTGATATTTATAATGAATTTAGTTAAACAATATATTATATTAGATAATAAATCTATTTATTTGTATAAGAAAATATTTCTATAATATTTTTAAAATATATTTTAATTAAATCAATATATTATAAATTCTTTATTTGAATAATTTATATTTTCAAATATAATATTAATTATATTAAAATTCGAGCCTATTATACTAATATACATAAAATAAACACTACATAAATATTTTTTAAAAAATAGTATTTCATCAGTAAAAAAGTTTAATATATTATTTTATATACATAAAAATTAATATCATGATAATTTATCTTTTACATATATTTATTAGTCATTAATCTACTGTATAATTATTAATACTACTTATATTCCTTTTTATATAAATGTAATATATACAATCAACATAGCGGGTGGAGTGAGTTAGAAAGACGAAAGTTTTAATATACTTAATTAATTTAATTATACATATAATATTTATAATAGTAGGGTGGTAATTATGGATTAATTTCTATTTATATTTTATTTACATAACAAATTGAATTATACTTTTTTTTGTGAAACTGGGTATAATTGAATAATACTTTGATATATGTATTATGAAAAAATTATTTTTTTCTTCTGTCATTTTGAAAAAAAATAGAAATTATATTTTATTAAAAATTTTATTTTCATAAATACACTAAAATAATAATATCTATAATTTTGAATTAATTGAGTTAATAAGTTTGTATTAAAAAGAATTAATACCCGTGCGCGAAGCGCGGGTGAAAAATTTAGTATAAATAATTTTCTATATTAAAAAATAAATCGACTTAAATCAATTGAAATTCAAGGATATTATAATAAATTAGTTAGAATTGGAAATCTAAGATTCCTAATCTAAACAAACGCAATAATCTTAAAACATAAAAAAATAAGATTCCCAGCAATCTCATATTCCCAGCAATCACATTTTCACTAATAATCTAAGATCCCTCCAACCAAACGCACGGTAAGCTATACATCATTTGCATGCTATGGAATATTGTGGCCTTTAAATTTATAGCTTCCACTTTTGGATTAAATTACAATTCTTTATTCCTTTAGATGTACTGTAAATTATAATGGATACCTTCACAGTTCACGTACGTATTACTATAATTTTTAGTTATACAATTTTTTTAATTAAATAAGAAAACAATTTTAGTTTAACGCAAAAGTGCATACGGTCGATCTATAAAGGTTAAAAACCTGCATTTCTTACACTAATAATGAATTTTATTATTGTTATATGAATAATCAATAAAAAAATATAATTGTTATATGAGTAATCATTAAAAATTTATTATTGTTCGAATGATTTATATGTAACAATAATCTTTATTAATTACAAAAGCATTTTTAAATTTTTTTTTAAAAAAAAAATCCTGAAAACAGAAAAATATAATAAAAAATTATGTTTGAACTTACTTTCAAGAGAGAAATGAAAAAAGAATGATGTTAGGGCAAAGAGTTGTGTTAGGTAGCTGAGGAGTGAGGAGTCTCGTGCTGAAGCTGCTACAATGATCCGAAAATTAATAATGTGGGTTGCTCGGTGACAAAGGATAAAAAAGATGGCTGATGTGGCAAATTTTGTTGCAATAACTTTTTAGTTTGTAGGGGAAATAATATCTGTTGAACATTCTACATATAGTAGCATATACTATAAATCTTGGCGGTAGAGCATATATCATATTTGAGGGTTTATGAGTTGATCAGATTATTGGAGTTGAGTTTTGATTGGGTTTATTTTATGAGCAAAAATAGTGTTGAAGCTAAGATGATCGAGTTAGGTGCTGGGATGGAAATCTACCTGATCACCTCCGATCGGCCTGATGTTGAATTAGACGACATTATTATATTGTCCAACAGTTGTTGTCAAGATAGCAGAGAACTTAATTGGCATCGATCTATTCATGAGTCTAGATAGCTAGGGGGAATTGAATATATCTTCTAGGGTTAGGGTTCTGATTTCAATAGTGAATACTATATTATTGAGGGATTTCTGGATTGTTTAGTGGGTTTTTCAGAAATTCAAACTGGATATAGATAAACAAACTCTGCCTCCTTATCTCATTTAATTACTACTGTTTTGTTGTTTGTTTATTGATACTATATCTAATAACCCATTGCATATGTTATTATGTTGTTTGGTCCATATGTGAAATTGTTTTTATGATAACAAGGTGATTATACGATGCTCCCACACCAAATGATTTTTGTGATGTTTATGAAGATGATACAGAGACATGGTTTTGTGATGACTTTTTTAACCCATCACAAAATCTTACTCCGCTATTACATTTATCCATCCTCCCATTATGGTGCAGTAGTGCAGATTCCCCTAATTTGTACCGTCAATCCGGTTTCTGCTAGCAGATGCAGGCAGCGCTAAAAATGATGTGTAGCCCTTTGTAAAGTGATGCGTATGCTTTATAAAGTGATGTATAGACGGTAGGTTGTTTTTTTTATTAGTTTTTGGTTCATAACCTCCATCCATCACTTTTTTTATACTCACACATCACTTCATATACACATACCCATCACTTTTAAATGTGTCAGCACTTACAGCCGGCCTGCACCGAAACTGCCCTGTACCGTAACCGAACTGCTCCTAATATAGACATTTGTTGACTTAGTAACATTATGAGTAAACGAACGAAAATTCAAACATGGTTTCAGTTTACTTTTAGCACATACTACAATAATTAACTCCTTTCCGTACAATAAATAAATAAATATCAATATTAGTCCTAATATAAATATCAACAGGCCTAGCCAAAAAAAAACTGTCAATTACTTCCTCCGTTCATTTTTAATTGCCACGGACCCACATTTCACGCAATCCAATACACATTTTTAATTCGTAATAACTCAAATTTCATACAAGTAAAAATTATGAAAATTTGATATTTTAAATCTATGGGATTAGACGAATCCAACAAGATCACACTTGACTATATTTATCTTATATAATTATATTAAAAAGTCGAGTCAAAGTTACTCAATGAACAGTGACAAAAGTCAATTTGTGTCGATTAATAAGGAACGGAGTAAGTACTATATTAGTCCTTTCATAGATAATTGATTCAACGCACACTATTTCAAAACAAGAAAAAGAAATAGTCCTAATATATAGACATTAAGAGATTAATTACTTAAGCCAGCCCCTTTTATATGGTAGTAATAAAACTGATGCACATCGGCTGTAGTTAAAAAAAACAAACAAAAAACTGGCAAGGGCTTTATTCGCTGAAACCCTAACTTATATTTTTAATTTGAGTGATGCAATATTTAATTTATAATAATTGTTATTAAGCAATAATAATAATAATTTAATCATCATCGGAAGAAGCATCAACATCCTTAGTGGTGACCTCCACGAAGAAGGAAGCATAGACGGCGGTGCCGATGTAAACCACCAGGCCACAGCCGACGAACACCACCAGCACCACCATGGCGTACAGCGGCTTCCCCCCACATGAGTACGTCCCCAGCTTCACACGTATGAAGTCCACGATCGACAGCATCAGGAACAGGCACCCCATCACCGACCCTATCGCCGACCCAAACAGCCCATACTTCAGCCAATTCGGGTCGATGTCGGCCTTGTGCGGATCGTTCGGGTCCATGTTGTTCAGCAAGTTTATGGAAAGCTTCAAACTTTGCGCGATCAGAGACGAGAACAGGAAGAAGCTGAACGAGAACACCTCGCACACAATCAGCCGCCGGATCGTCTCCCGGTCCGGCGTGCACTCCGACCGGGATACCGCCGTCGCCGCCTCCGGGACAGTCATGCTGAACCCTATGAAGATGGCCATGGTGAAGAGCGAGTTCACGTTCACTATTCCGTCCAAGGCCGTCACGTGAATGCTCGTCTTCACGGCGGCCGGCGCGCTGGCTGTGGTTCCCGCGGCGGCCACGGCGCCTAATGGCGCGGCGTTTGTGCTGTTAGGCTGCATTTCCAAGCTACCATAATGTGGGAGAAAAAATAAAATTGATTGGTTAAATAAATTCTACGAAGCATATATATAATACAATTCCACCAAGAAATTATTCATATAATAATGAATAAAGTGAAGATGAATGAATTGAATTAATTACTTATCGGAGGCTGAGATGTGGAGGCCCTTTTTGTTCATCATTTTGATATGGTGAGAAATATGGAAGAAAGAAGTGTTACAAGTGAATTGAAGATTGAAGTGTAAATATGAAGGGGGTAGCTGGGGAGGGTTATATATATATAGATAGATAGGGAGTACAAGTTAATTAAAGAATAGTGTCATAAGGGAACAGTGCATTGTGTTGACTGTTGTCGTGTGCCCTTGCAAATTGCGGACCAACTTGCTCATATATTACTAGTATTTTTCATTAATTTTTGGAAAGAAGATCGATTGGCAGTACTTTTATATATTTCGATTTAGATTAAACTTGTAATTAATGTTAAAGAGTAATCATTCAAAAGACACTTTTTGCCCAACATTTTGGATTAATGTTTTTTTCTACTAAATCCAGTTTCAATATTTTCATAAATGTTACACCCGAAAAGAAATATTTTCATAAATATAAACTCCGCAGGCCATACTAGAGCTGAGCAGCTGCAGATGAGTCAAGTCAAGCTCGGATACTACGACTACTCAGACTCAACCTGAATGTATTTTCTTTAACGTCCGACTCTAGTCCAAACATCTTATTATAGTTTGAGCATTAATGCTATTTGTTAATAAAAAAATTAAAAGAAATAATTTAACGCCATTAACCAATAAATCATATTAAAATTTATGTAATACTTTACTATATCTAAACACATATACTATAAGACTTGTATATAATTTTAATTTCGAACTACTTATCTAGAATTCATTTACCAAACACTTGATTCATCAATCCTAAAAATCAATAATTCATGTCATTCATGTGACATTAAAGATATAGGTTTATTCTTTTGAGTGAGAAAACTCATGGAATAATTACTAAAGATATTGTATCGAACCCAAAAATAAATAAATAAATAAAGTTAACCAACAGTCGTTGATTTGATTGGATTGAAACTCCAGTCTCTTAAATAAAATCTCTAATTCGAGCTATACGTATCAAAAAATATTTATTAGGTCTTCGCCAAGGTTGTTAAGATCGGGATCCTATATGGGATCGTTTTTCTGTTTGCAAGATCGGGATCGTAGGATCGAATCGGGATCCTAAGATCTTATGAAATTGCAATAATGGATAAACTCAGTTATGAATACTAACAAGTAAAAGCATTATTTTGTGTGTTTATGAATCTTACAAGTTAATTAATACAATACAGTACAAAAATATTACAATCAAACATAAAATATTTCCACATACATACATATTATGTTTTTTTTACACATTATATATAAGGAATACAAACTCTTAAGTTTAAAATTAAAGAAACAAGTTATTTTGATCCTAAATCATAAAATACTACAAAAATTTTATGTGTTTAAGAGGGTAAGATCGTAAGATCATAGAAGCGTTTGAGGGAGTATGACCATAAGATCGTAACATTCTACTATCAAGATCGGGATCTTATGAATTTTAAGATCCTACAAGGATCGGGATCGTTTTAGAGATGTGTGATCGTAAAATCGTAAGATCCTAAGATCAGGATCGGGATCTTAACAACTATGGTCTTCGCTGAATTAGTCTTAGAACATGAGAATACCCAAATATGCATAATAATAATAATAATAATAATAATAATAATAATAATAATAATGAAGTAATAAATAATGAAAGTTAGTGCAACAAAAGTATTTGCAGGGTTTCTGCAGTGCAGTGTGTGTAGGTGGGTTTACAAAAGTGTGTTTTGAAATACTTGAAAATTGGTGGGAAGCAGACAAAAATGACAGAGACATGTGTAAATAATGCAAGGCTGCTGCTTTACAATACCACCAATTTCCTTTTTCTTTTTTTTTTTTTTGGGTACAAATTTCCTTTTTCTTTTCTTACCGTAATATATAAACAAAAAACCAAACAATCTGTTAAAAAAAGTCTCGTCTTTGGACAAAAAACAAACAATCTGTTAAAAAGTCCCGTCTTTTCCAATATGGACTAGTATATATATTCTTATATTATTTCCGTGTTGAATTATTGAGTGCATATATCCCTTTCAGTTATATATATGTACATTAAAAAAAACCAGAAATTGTTTAAAAGGTTTCACATAATAATAGATTAATAATAATAATAATAATAATAATAATAATACTTAAATTTATAAATAATTAGTTGATTAGAATTAAGGGATTGAAGATTATAGTAATTTTCTGTAAATAAAGAAAAAGATGGTTGGCAAGAATATTGGAGGGTTGTGTCACTGTCGTCTGTCGTTTCAGGACAATGTTTGAATTATTGGTAAAAAGAAATTGGGCATCAAAATGCTTAATAAGTGCTCATGAAGCCTCTTGGTCTGAAATCCAAAATTTAAGTATTCCCACGTGTTTATTGTTTCCATTCATAGGGGATGTTTGGGAGTCAGCGGATTCACTAGCAGATAGCAGATTCGGAGAGAGAATTGTGAGAGGATATGTTATTTCAATCCGCTATATGCTCCTAAATCTACTTACAACCAAACACACCCATAATGAGTCATTACACATTTACACTCTATTACTAGTATATGGTGACAAATTCAGACATTTTTTTTTTTACTTCTCAACAATAAAAGTCTCTTCCATTTTTTTTTCTTTTTTCTTATTTCTCTTGGTCTGTATTAGTTGTTCCGCAAAAATATATATATATATATACTATTTTTTTAGTAAATATATAGTAAAAAATGAAAAGAAACCGTGTACACCTAAATCCTAATGTATTTATAGATACACTGTATATAATAATTAAAGAATTGAATAATAATAGTTGAAAAACTTATGTTATTGTCCTGTGGAGACACGCACACAAATTAAAGACATATCGGGTGGGTGGGTGTCTACTGTAACTGTATCAGTTTCATCTCCTCGACTATATGTCTTCGTTTCTGTCAGCCTTTCCCTTCCATATTATACTACTTCCATCCATCGTTCCTAAATTATTGACACGTTGAGAGTTTTGTCATTGTTTATTGAGTAACTTTGATTCGAATTTTTA
This sequence comes from Hygrophila difformis, assembly GCA_030278955.1. Classification (NCBI taxonomy): domain Eukaryota; kingdom Viridiplantae; phylum Streptophyta; class Magnoliopsida; order Lamiales; family Acanthaceae; genus Hygrophila; species Hygrophila difformis. The sequence goes on from JAOANR010000001.1 coordinate 12,027,989, forward strand.
ATACATTTACATAAGATAAAATATAGTCAAGTGAGATCTTATTGGATTCGTCTAATCGCATAGATTTAGAATATCAAATTTTCATAATTTTTTCCTGTATGCAATTTGAGTTATTACGAATTTAAAATATGTATTGGATTGCGTGAAATGTGGGTCCGTGACAAATATTAAGAAAACGGAAGTAGTAGTACTATATTATCTATATAATTTAATATAGGTGAGTTTTTATATTTAGAACCTCCAAAAGTATGGTGGTCACCTCTTTTATTCGATGGAGTTTTGATGGCTCTTCACTCTTGTTGTCTTTGAAGCAGCTCCTGTCTTTTCTTGTGGCCTTACTTACCTGTCCCTTTTTCCAAATTCAATTAGAGGACGAGCGAATATTTATTTATACTGACTGTTTTTAATTTGTCATTTGAGGTATGAATAATTAGTTATAAATTTATCTTATATTAAATAATTTGAGCAAATAAACAATTAATGTAATCCATTAATCAAACCAAACTCACTGAATCAACAAACCAAAAGGCAAGTTTCTTATTATAAAATTCTATACTATATATATTCACGGTCCATTTCCAACCCAATGTATATAGATGGGAGGAGGCTGATGCTATTAAATTAATGCTAAAATTTACGACTTAGGGGGTTACATTTCAAATTTTTATTTTTTGGTAAATAACGGATATTCCTACATCTTATTCTTGCATATAATATATATATATATATATATATATACTATATATATATATATATAGAGGATGTTTTGAAGCGAGCAGATCCGCTAGCAAATAGCAGATTCGAAAAGCAGATAATCTCACAGTTCTCTCCGAATCTGTTATCCACTAGCGAATCCGCTAACTCTCAAACATCCCCATACTCGAACTTAAATTTTTGTTTGAGTTGTCACAGCGATATATATACCACTCAACCCAACGAATTTCACATTTTAAACGTTTAAAATTAAAGAAATTGGTTTGAATATGTAAAAACAAAATTCTCAACGAAGTTATTTCTTGAATTTGACCTTATCCAAGAAATCAAAAAAAAAATTAAAAATTTTTTTTAAAAAAAAAGGTTATTTCACAGTATGTAATTTTATTCCTCGAACAGAAAACACGTGCAGTGGCTGCTCTCCTAATGTCCTTATTATTCCTTGGACCAGCTGGTTATATTTTTTTGTAATAAAAAAAAGATAACTTTCACGTTTAGATTCCTTAGCTTTTACTACCATTTACTAAATATTTTCAAGGTTGTTAAGATCGGGATTTTATATGGGATCGTTTTCTTCTTTGCAAGATCGGGATCGTAGGATCGAATCGGGATCCTAAGATCTTATGAAATTGTAATAATAGATAAACTTAATTATGCATACTAACAAGTAAAAATATTATTTCGTGTGTTTATGAATCTTACAAGTTAATTAGTACAATACAGTATAAAAACATCACAATTAAATATAAAATATTTTCACATATATGCATATTATGTTTTTTTTACACATCATACATAAGGAGTACAAGTTCTTAAGTTTAAAATTAAAGAAAAGAAGTTACTTTGATCCCAAATCATAAAATACGATAAAAAAAATTATGCTTTTAAGTGGGTATGATCGTAAAATCATAGAAGCGTTTGAGGGAGTATGACTATAAGATCGTAACACTCTATGATCAGGATCGGGATCTTACTAATTTTAAGATCCTACAAGGATCGAGATCGTTTTAGAGAGGTGTGATCGTAAAATCGTAAGATCTTAAGATCAGGATCTGGATCTTAACAACTATGCATATTTTGTTATGGAACTACCTGATACGTACGTTGATACACATTTTTCACGATTACTAATTTAAATTGTGTATAATAAAATATTATAAAAATTTGATATTCTAAAACTATAAAATTAGACGAATCTAACAAGATCTCACTTGACTATATTTTTCCTTGTATAACTAGGATAAAAATTTGAAGTAAAGCTAAACGGTAAATAGTGTCAAAAAATCAAACGTTACAATTACAACGAGACGAGGAAGTATATGTTTTGGGTTCCACGTGCCCGTAAATACTGGAGTATCATTTTTTTTTTTTTAGAAAAAAAAATTCCATCATCTTTTGTTAACTTTTATTTAATTGGGGATAATGACTTGGCTTAGTGGTCAGTTCCCTGACTCTCATACTTTAAGTCGGGGGTTCGATTCCCCACCCGACCCTCCATTTCTTTGCTTTGTCTCTTTGTAATTTGTAGGGTATGTGCTCCCACCACTTTCATAGTTTGTATAGGTTGTTTAGCAAAAACAGCTTTTATTTAATTTTTTCATAGTGTTTATGAGTGTTTTTTTTAAAAAAAAAAACTTACCTACTCCCTCCGTTTTTTAACAATTTCTCAATTTCTGCACTGCACGCAATCCAATATACATTTTCAATCATCAATATCTCATATTATATATAAGTAAAAATTAAAAAAATTTGATATTCTAAAACTACGCGATTAGACGAATACAACAACATATCACTTGACTATGTTTTATCTTATATAACTATGATAAAAAGATGAATCAAAGTTACTTAATGAATAGTTTCTACTATTCAAAGGGAGAACAAAAAAAAAAACAAAAAACGGAGGGAGTATATCAAAATAATTCTAAAATCAACACATATATATACACACACGAGAACATACGTATGTATGTGTGTTGTGGCTAGTTTTCTCGTAAAAAGTTTACACATGCATGTATGAAATATATTTGGTATTTATGAAAGATTATACTCAGTTTAGTAATTTTTCTTAATCTTGTTGCTGTTTTTTTTCCGGTTACAAATCTTGTTACTGCTGAAATAAAGAAAAATGTGAACATTTTTAATGAGCTAAAACACATTATCAGTGTTTGCACACCAAACTCTTTGTTTTCTATCATCCTTAATAAAATTCGAACATATAAACTAGATGAATTGAATGATTACTTAAATAAGTAGTACTAATATATATAGACTATAGTCCTAAGCTACATCATCATTTGCATGCTATGGAATATTTTTGTGGCCTTTATAGCTTCCACTTTTGGATTAAATAATTATCATTCTTTCTTCCTTTATATGTACTGTAAATTGTAATGGATGCCTTCACATTCGTATTACTACTATAATTTTTAAGGTTGAAAGACAGTGACATTTTGACAAGTATTCATCCCACTATAATTTTAGTTTATCCACATACAATTTTTCAATTAAATAAGAAAACATTTTAGTTTAATGCAAAAGTGCACGGTCGATTTATACAGCTTAATTAAAAACCTGCACCATTTCTTACACTAATATTGAATTCTATTATTGTTGTATAAAAAATTTATTATTGCACGAATGATGTAATAATAATCTTTATCAATGATTAATTACACAAACACATTTTTAATTTTTTTGTAACAGAAATGTGCCCTTTATATCATCGTTGTTACAATAATGCTATAAGTGTAAGAAATATTTTATGTCTGCGTACACTAGCTAATTAGGCCTAAGGCAATGCAGGAGCAACTTTTTTCGTGTGATTGCATATTATCTGATTTATTTATTTATTTAGAAAAAGGTCTTCAACATTCCCGGCAGCAAGTGGAGTATTAATAAACACTAGTATATTTTAGTAATTCATTTTCATTATATCTCAGTCTAGATAGATAGATAGGGGGAATATCTAACTAGGGTTAGGGTTCTTATTTCAGTAGCGAATAGGGGGCAATTGGGATTGGGATTGTATCAACGTGATTAATTATTATTGAGACATTCCAGCTGGAATGTTGGTGGATAACATAAATTGTTAGTATTCCATTGCAGATTGAGAAATTATTCAAACTGGCCTGGATAAACAAATTCTGCCTCCTCATCTGATTTACTGCTTTATTATTAGTACTAGTATTTTGTTGTTCCTTTTTGTTTGGTTATTGATATTTTAACCCATAAAGAACACGCTATAAGTTACTAGTATTCTGTTACTTGTCTATGTTGTTGGGATCTGTCAAATGATCATCAAATTGGCCTTCGCTTCCCAAGGACCGCCACCACCAAAATGAAAGGAATTATAGTAGTATATATATATTCTTGTCAGACGGTGAAATTGAATCAGAAAATAGCATAATAATTGTTGCCCTTTAATAAAGAATTACTACAAGTATACTATTTAGTTTCATTTACGACATAAATATGAAGTAATTTGGTTTGAATCTGTATAGTACTCTCTCCCTCCCAATATTTATGTCTCACTTTCCTTTTTGGCCCATTATTTATGTCTCACTTTCCTTTTTGGTCTGTCCCAATACCTTTGTCACATTTCTATTTTAGGAAATAATTAAACTAATAATATTCCAACATACTCCATCACATCACATTAATGTAAATAATTTAAAATTTCAAACTCAATACATCAATATACGGTTGGGTTAGGGGGCTGAATGTTGTGAGTGCACGGCTAATAGGTGCTAGTCCGTAATGTGTTATGAAGATACCATAGATAGGGGGCAATGGATTATGCCAATTAAATATCCACTTACCTATATTGTAATGGAAATTAAGGGATAGGAATACTATACCATTCCAATTAAATGTGAGAAATCAATTTTAATAATTGTATGGACGTGTATTGATCCAAATGAATGATAGAAAATCCCAAATCTACCGGTGGAGGCAACTACACAAACATCTCTTTGACGGCATACGTTAAATCACCCTTGAGAATAAAAACCAGCACCATAAATATGTTCGACTTAAACATGGAACCCATAGAAGATGATGATAATACATTGGAAGACAACACCGCATACGTGTTAGATCGGGATTTCGAGGATGACCATGTTGAAGATGAATCCTCGAATGTAAATAAGATAGATAGAGAAGAAATTTTATCCGAATCCGTGGGTGATGGCGGCGACGTCTCAAATGAAATTGGGGATTAAAAAACGTCACGGTGTGCTGTCGGACAACAATCTTCACAGGTGAATGCCGCACCCCTTTTCTTCCGAAAAACATCGCAAATATATGAGCCATCACAGTATGGACACTGAACCATCACACAATGGACACAATGTGGTCATTAAACCAACACTGGTTGCACCTTTGTACATGTAAATATTATAACATTATAACTTAAAAATATTTAACATAATATGTCCAACATCATGGAGGTAACATCATTACATAAAATGAAAATGCAAAAACACCAATTACAATTAAAAAAAAAAAAAACCAAATGTGAATTGCAAGACAACTTAACATGTCCATTTTCATATTCACCAAATAATTGAACCTTATTTCATACTAATATAGAATCCACAAAAACAGACGTCCGCCAAGAGCGAGACACTATCCAAAACCGAAAATGAACATACCTATATTCAGTCCAATTCAAAATAGACTAAATCCATCACCATATAGTTACGATGGTGAATATCAAGTATTGAAATCTAATATCAAAACAATGGTTAGCACCAGCATTAGCCATGTGTAAAACAGATGGAGGACCAGCTAGTTCACGGCCTTTCTTTTTCCACGACGGTGAGCAGGTGGAGTCTTCAATCCCGATGCGGGCGTAGCAAAAGCTATGGGCTGTGCATCCTCAGCCACCGCATCATCTGACGGGTCGACAATACCAACAAGCTCTTTCACATAGATGAAATGCAAGTTACTGTGACCATCGGGCTGGGCAACATGCCCATTGACGCTTGAATCCATTGCGAAGTCACCAGACCACAAATTGCCATGCTCCTCCTCGGCAACCACCTTCAGTGTATACATGAAGTGCTTCAACACCTCGTTATCTTGCTCCAACTCATTCACACTGTTCCGATTGTTGAAATACCATATATTTCGTCTCTCTATCGGCAACGAGTAACACCCAATGGTGTTGCCGAACATATGGAAAGAACAACTGCGATATGAGTGTGATTATACAGATGCCAGTAATATGAAATATGAAAATGTCTGCCACCATTTCAAAAAATATGTGCCACCACAACATGAGAATTGGACCATCATATAATGGGCACTGTTCCAGCACATTATGTTCATTGACCCAGTATACCATAGAGGTGGCACAAGTTTCAATCTCAAAAAGGCTATAACAATCAATACATAATTGACTAACATCACAGTGAAACATCACACAATACACGATGACACTGTTCCAGCATAATATGGCCATTGACCCAACACACCATAGGGGTGGCACAAGTTTCAATCTCATAAACAAATCACTTGAACTTATTGAACCTTTTCATTGTAAAGAGATCGAGCTATTCCCTCATTTCCCTATTGTGCGAATAAAAATTGATAATACATATATCTACCATCACACGCCTTTCATTTAAATAGCAATAGTTGTATTAGATACCATCACATCAACCATTAAAGAAGTGTAAATCCATCTACAATATTCAAAATATCAGATATTCCATCACAAGAGACATAATGCCATCAGCATACAACATGAAAGCAACTATCATAGATATACCAGAAACTCATCACACCAATATTATGTAATTAGATGAAGGCAAAAAACATAAACAAAATAGATGACTATCTAATGTTGTCTCTTCACAATTTTGTTCTGAAAACACTGTACATGTTTCATTTAATTTTAACTTCTTTCATCCTCTAAAATCTTAAACATACTAATGTCATGAAACCAATGAATCCTTAATGGTAATCACACCCTTGCATTACAATTTAAAAACTACACAAACCACAACAACAACAACAACAAAAAAAAAAAAACAGTAGCAACATTTATACAATGGGTATTGCATCTATATATTGAATAAAATTTTATCAAAAGTATGCATATAAACAAATAATTGATGAAGTCAAGTAAGTTTCAAAACTATCTGGGCTTTATCAAACATGGGCTCCATGTTTTGGTTAGTATGACTTGATCCAATTCTAGAATAATAATTTAAAAAACGTCACATATCTTTTTGGGGAAAAATGAAACCCTTCTTGAACCTACTTCCATTACCAACAAAATACAAGAAGATTGCATACTAAACCGATAATGGGGAAGTGACGATAATGAAAAATGGCAGAATGCTAACCTTGATGGCGTCGAACACAGTAAATAGCGGGTAATTTTCTCGGAACGATGAGTCTCCTTTGCCCGAAAGGAATTCGGAGTCGTTGGTGGAGAGGAAGTCGAACGGGGTTGCGAAGACAGAAAATTGGTGATGAACAACGACGTTGGATTCGGCTTATGGGAGGGAAAAATGGTCCGGTGGTTAGAGAGAAATGGTGTCGGGTGAGGGGAATATTGGGGAAGAAGAGGGGAATAAGGGATATGTTTCCTCCCAACTAGGAATGTGTGCAGACTAATGGGAGTACATATTATCTTCCTTGATTAAAATATTTAATTAAAACATACCAAAATAATAAATTAATGCTGGAATTGACAAACCATCACATGGATCAAAGGCACTCACTCATCCAACTTGCGCTGAATCTGCACATAAACCTAATCCCATCAATATATTCAACTCACAACTATCACATCACATTAATAAATTAATTAATTAAAATTCAAACTTACTAATATCGCATCGCATAATTCTCTAATTATTTACCTCTATTATAAATACTCCACTCCTACTTTAAAACTAAACAAATACCACGTAAAATACCGTGCCCAAAGTTTTGGGTCGTAAATAACAGGACGGAGGGAGTAATAAAGTTAATGATCTGAACATATTACCTCAAGTCATAAAGCAAAGACATGTCTCAATTCCAGTTTGGCTGATCATCCTTTCAGATTATCTACTGATCTGAACATATTACCTCAAGTCATTGCTTTACTAAGAACAAAATTGTCGATTGATACGTCCAAAGAACGCGTCCGGGTGATTTGCGTTCATCAATCACACAGAAGCTTTGAAAATTTGGAGTCATGTCCTGACGACTATTCATTTGAGGTGCACACACCACCACAATCAACTTCAAACAACACAGATGACAGATGATGCAAAAATTTAAATCAACTATATATCACTGAAATTTGCAGCAGTGCATAAATTATGTAGACATATGTATATATGTTTTCATGAGATTATTAATGAAACTCACTTATGTTGAGAATTATTAAGGGATTCTGCAACCAGAAAAGAATGCTCTTAGCTTTACCCTATAGTGTCTATATGTATGTATAGCAACAACTTTGTATATTCTTCTATACATGTACATATATATATCTATTATATTCTATAAACGGGAGAGCCAAAAATTTGGCAAATCTCCATTTGATTCTGAGCCGTTGGATGAGGATTTCAATTGAAATCTTGTCCGTCTAATCTTATGGGTCGGGTTCTACTCTATTATTCAGCTTTCTTATCCGCTGGGCATTTGCATTTCTCTTCGATGGCAAAAAAATATTTCCACAGGCTGCTCGATTTCGCAGGACGACTCGCTCTCTCCCCACGCAGCCCCATTGTCCACAACCTCATTCGGCAACCCGAATCAGGTCTTCGGACTCCTGTTTGTTCGCTCTCGTTTCGTCCGTTCTTGTTTAATTCGCCCTCGCCCTTCTCGCACCAAACCTTCCCCGGCTTCGCACCCCTCCGGCTGCTCCCCGTGCGCCGCGCCGTCGTCTCGCCAGAAGCCGCTTATGGTAATGATTATCTCTTTAATTTGTTCGCCGTGTCGCCTGGTGCTCAACGCGAATTTTGTTTAATTTGTTTTGGTTTACAGTAAATTGTTCTATTCGGTCATTTAGGGTTCGACAGGGGAGGGTTCTACAAAGGGTTTGGGGTTACATTTTAGGGTTAATGTTTTGGGGGTTTGTAATTGCAGTTCAAATTGAGTGTAAGCAAGAAGAAGAGCCGGAGTACTTCCAGGATAAGAGGAATTTGGTAATTGAAATTGTTTCTGTGTGGGAGTGTAAGTGTTGTTGCCATTGGATGAAATTTGTTCTTGTTCATATTTTTGGAGTCATGTTTGCTTTGGGTTTCGGTTATTTATTTGCTTATTATTTGCTTCAAAAATTGTGGCTTGTCTGTCTTCAATAATGAGCTGGGTTTTGTTCCATTAGGAGTTTAGGACAATTGTATGTTTATTTTTACTTTGTTTTTCACTATATGCTGTGCAGGAGGATCTATGGCAGGAGGTTTTCCCAGTCGGTACAGAGGTAAGAATATGATTTGGTTCTCTTAATATGAAGACATTTTGCTTATACTGTTCAAACAGTTTAATTTCTTCATTTTTCTTTATATTCATAAGTTCTATTCATTTTTATTTTTCATTGTAGTGGGATCAGTTGGACATGGTGTACCAATACAAGTGGAACTTCTCTAATTTGGAAGTGAGTTGTCTATACATTGCTCTATCTTGATGAGCTTTTTATTAATAAAAAGCTTTCTTCATTTCTTTTTCTCTACTTTATGCTTTGGATCTCTTGTTTACTGTAAAGCAGATGGGAGATAAACTCAAGATATTATTAAAAGCTCTTTGTTTGTGATTTTGGCAGGATGCTTTTGAAGAAGGTGGGGATCTCTATAAGAGGAAAGTCTACCTCTTTGGCTGCACAGAATGTAAGTAGTCCTACAATTGTTGCTCCATTTTCTCCCAATTTGAAATGTTGATTAATAAGGTATCATTTGCGTTTCCGGTGTCGCCACCTCTGTCTGACTCGGGCGGTGGTTAACCTTCAAGGTTTTAATCACTGTTTGAGTTTTAATCACACTGATTAGTGTGCAATTTCAATGCCCTTATCTTCAATGTCTTCGTTGCATTGTTTTGTTTATTCACCATGGAGCAGCCAAGCGAGGACTCCTATATCTTCAAGGACTCCTGATATTGAAATCATTCCATTTCACTTAGGCCTTTGAATGATATTTTATTGTGAATGAAAATCTTCTAAAACCTCCTCTGACATGTAGAAGACCCTATGGTGTGTCCTTGTTATGTTCTCTCTTATTCATTTTGTTTAGTCTTGCTTACAAGGCATTGTGTGTGTAGTTCCCTGTCTTCGCAGGGCTTCTTCGATAGAAGAAGAGTATGAAGCTGCTGGAGGTGAAGTTTTACTTGATAATGAAGACAACGATGGATGGCTGGCAACTCATGGAAAACCTAAAGGTGCATAGTCCACTTTTTCCTTTGAAGTAAAAGATACAATAAATTTGCTTAGCTATATTGCTGTTGATTCTTGACTCAAATTATCACTTTTCTGTAGAAAACAACAATGACGAGGATGAAAATTTGCCCTCTATGGAAACATTGGAAATCAGCAAGAACACTACAATACAGGCAATCCCAACTTACTTTGGAGGAGAGGCAGAGGAGGATATTCCAGATATGGCAGAATTCGAAAACACGGACAACCTTGTTGAAACAGATCCAGTAAGTTATGGGATCCCAATATCCCATGTGTGAATGATAAATTAAGTATTGCTTATACATGTCCGCTGAACTTTGATGATGCATAAGAAGAAAGAAAGAAGTTATTGTACAATTATATAAATTTCTGCATGTTTGCATGCTCAATTATTATGATGTCTGGAATTACCTTTTTCTTAGGTGCGTTGTTTTAGTTATGAAAGTTTAATATAAAAAGTTACAAAAGGAATAACAGGCATTGATTTGTTTTATTCATGTTCTATAATGTTTGTGATGAGTGCAGGCCACACTGCCTAAATACCTTGTAGCTCATGAACCTGAAGATGACAATATCTTACGAACTCGTACATATGATGTTAGCATCACGTAAGGCTAATTATACTTGAAAAAAAATATTACTTGGGAATATCTGGCACCTTGTCTGACAATATTTCACTCAGGTATGACAAGTATTACCGAACTCCTCGGCTTTGGCTCACTGGATATGATGAGGTTGGTGACATAGTTTTACATCTGTGTATTTCCTTTCATCTCATGGTTTTGATATGATTTGTTTCTATTATCACTAGATTCCTTTTCAACAAACAGCTGTGTTCAGATTGGAGCCCTGATTAGATGATGAATATACCTGATTGTTCATCCTTATCTGTTACAGTCAAGGATGCTTCTGCAGACTGAACTTGTTCTTGAAGACGTTAGTCAAGACCATGCACGAAAAACTGTAAGCTTTGATTTCAGTATTTTCTTTTTGTATTGGGTTAAATGATTGGAAAATATTTTTGTTCCAGTAGTTATTTTGCTGATGGTAGTCTGATACTTAGAGTCTAAAAGTCAGTAAAGGGATGGGAATCAGCTTTGGTTTTATGGATTTGCTTGTAGTTAGGTCTTTCGATCATTATGCCCTGCTTGGGTAATTTTTGCTTATGAATGGCATGTCCATGCATTATTGAGATCAGGTGACTATTGAAGACCATCCTCACTTGGCTGGGAAGCATGCTTCCATACATCCATGCCGCCATGGAGCTGTAATGAAAAAAATCATTGATGTTCTAATGTCTCGAGGAGTAGAGCCTGAAGTGGACAAGTAAATTTCTTTGCTTTAATGTATTTTCTTAAATCATAACTGCTCTTTGATGGCTGAAGTCAGTGTTCCTGCACAACTTAGTTATCTATTGGAAACTAAAAAGCTTCACTCGTTTTTGAGAATAACTTGACTGAAATATTGAAATTGTTTAATTTTCCAATTGCTCCTTTACAATACTGCATGTTACATTTTGTTTTTTCAGGTACCTCTTCTTGTTCTTGAAGTTTATGGCCTCTGTGATACCTACCATAGAGTATGATTACACAATGGACTTTGATCTTGGTGGCACTAGCTCCTCCTGATTTCAAAGTAAAGTTTCTGAGATTTTTGTCACATTTAAGGCTTCAGTTCTTTAATATACGGAGTACTATTTACCATGTTCCTCTCCGCTAAGATATGACGTACTGAATCATACTAATGAGACATACTGTTCTTGTCCTTTTTCTTTTAATGATAGTACTAGGTTGGTTTTTTTGAACCAGTTGTTTTGTACATGCAGATGACGGTGTTGGTTTTTCTGAAACTCCAAAGTTGTTAATCCTTCTGCGCCTTTACTTGTGGCCAACTGCTGCAGCCGTCATTCTAATATGTAAATGTTTAAAGCACAGAATTTGCCATACAAATTTATTCACGGTTGTTATTTCCTTATGAAAATGTAAAGGAACTTTCGCTTCACACATTTAAATTGACTGGTCGGATATTCCATGGTGTGTGCCTTCTAATGTATTGGCAACATAATGTTGACGGGCCTGTGCGTTAACTTTACTTTATATTACGTCTATTTGTACATATGTTATGGCAGCAGCGAGATTATCCTATTAATATTATTAGTGCCAGTCTATCTCCAAAGTTTGCTATATGCTTCGTCTTCATAATGGCTGCTTTACAAGAAGACCAATTAAGCACGAGTTGTACCAAGTTTTATGAAAAAGAAGCAGAGACCAATTTTATTGACAATTTTAACGTTTGGCTATGAAAGGTGTATGAAAGTTGGAATGATGTCACTTTTTGATCATGGTTACAAGGTTTTACATAATATGTTCTTAGTAGAAATGTTTATATAGTACTTGGGAAGTGTTTATTACCTTCCGGAGTTAATACTAATATATTCGACTTAGAAGTAAATGAAGAGAGGTATGCGGGGAATCCGTGAAAGGTGGAGAGAATAGCCATCATAAATATGAGAGTGGAGTTGCAGGGGGTAGCTGCTTTCTTAGTTACAACACCGTTTTTCAAATGCTTTCTGTGCCCAGGTGATTAATTTTAATGTTAATGCATCCTTATTAATTTGGTGGTGTTATATTTTTGTTTGGTATTATTTGTTAATAATAAGTGGATATAGCTATCGTTTTTCTTTTCTCTCCATTCTCAATTTTGATAATCTTGCAGAAGACATTGTACACGAGGTTCTTCTATTAGCCTTCCTCTTAAAAGCTACTGCACCAGTCTTGAATGCTCGATGTTCTAAGGTGAGATTAAATTTAATGTATTTGTATCAATTTGACATTGTTTGATTTTTTCTTGGGAATTTGTATTAATTAATAACTGGATATAACTTACAGTTTCCCTTTTCTCTCTATTCTTGAATTTGATAATCTTGATCACTTTTTAATTGATTTTGGAGGATCTTGCTTGGATTTTGATTAGACGTTTTGAAGACTGTTTTATTGTTCTCACAAGAATGTTTCCAATAAGATTCACGGCAGTGTGTGATTTTTGATCTATGTCTGTCAGAGGATTTTATTTATAGATTTTATTTACAGTTGATCTTTTCTCCATCTCTAGCTGCTGTCAGTGAAATGTTGTCTTAGCTTTGGTTTGTATTTGCATTTAGGGGAAAGGTGGTGTAAAGCTGGTAGGGGTGGTTTTCAATTAATCTATCTACAATAATGGTTTGGTGCATATTTCTTCTATAGCTTAGCCCACTATAGGGTGTTTGAAATGAAGTATTTGATAAAATGTTATACGAAGAAATATTATTTGTCCCAGCCTTTTCGTATCAAATATGAAAGGCAGGATATTCTTTTGTCAATGATGGTCTCTTTCAACTTTCCCTTTTCCAACTTCAATGAAAAATGTCACTAAATTATTTACTTGATCTCTTTTCAAATAGGCTTCTCATGTTTTAATTATAGTGTTTAATCAAAACTGGTAGTAATCATATGTGCTCAGGTCTCTGTTATATACTAAAATTTTTCTGTGAGAATGTATTGCAGCTTTGATTTATATCTTGTACATTATTTTTGAAATATTTATGTCACGTATCCCTGTTCATCTTCATCTTATTCAAGGGGATTTATTATGTCTTCACATGTTCCTCAAAGCCCATGAAATAAAATTTTATTTCAGGAAATATTGTTGTATCATATGAACGTGATTTTGTTGCTCATGCATGCAATAAACACTGGCTGGGAGTTGTTCATTGGGTTTTTCTTACTGGACAGGCTGGTAAGTTTTTCCTCTTATATTGAGGTTTGAGATATTTTGGTTTGATGTTACATGGTTGTGTTGATTGTGTTACAGAAATTGTATTAGTTTGTTCTATCCAGAATGTCTTTGTTGGCAGATTATGTAAGCTTGTAGATGCAGATCAGGTTTAACAAATTTTTCTTTACCAGCCAGTGAGGCAGGGTTTAAGATATTTAGAGGCGTATTTTAGCATTTTTAGATTGGGCAAGACCAAAATTTGTGTTTTTCAGCGAGCCCATGAACTCATGTTCTCAAATGTAATTGCATATACCTCATGTGATCTTGATACGCTACTTATGAATTACATATATGCTATAAGGGAGGGTCGTCCACTAGAAAATTTTGGTTCGGTTGTGATAAAGGGTAAATTTCCATGGACTATGGTTGATTACGTATTTTACTATAGTGAATTAAATGGAGTCGAATTTTTAAAAGTTCATTAACTCCTTTTTGAATATTTGCATGATGGCCTCGGTCCAAGCTTGGAATTTGATTGCATGCTGGTTCGTTGTTGGATTGCTCATTGGAAAACAGGGTGTAAGCTTCCAACTCTCGATTGATGTGTAATACTAATTTACATTTAGAATGAATCTTTAGAATGGCTCAGTGGCAGTGTTGTGTATTGGGACACGACAGATACTAATATTACCAATTTACTTCTTAAAACTTTGGTATGCTTATTCAGATTGCAAGCTCAGAGTGCAATGGCAGGTTCTGCTTCGGGAGGTGCTGTAGCCATAAATTACGGAGGGCCAATGGATGTGGCAAGGCATGTTCTTTAATCAGCATGTGCACATGGTCTGTTCAAGGGGTTTATTCCCACCCTGGCTCGTGAAATGCCAGGAAATGCTGCTATGTTTGGCATCTACAAGGCACTGAAGCAGTATCTGGCTCCCAGCCAGGCCACTTCCAATTCACATATTGGACAAGGCCTTTGGATCCGTAATGTCCCGGAGTGTTCCTTCGAATGCAGCATGCTTCTTGATGTATGAGGTTTGCCGGTCCAGTTTAGGATAATACTGTTCACTTGGCATATTCAGGTACTTTTTTCCAAAGTTCATCTTGGAGCAATATTTGAAATCTTCAAATTTTTTTCACTGCATTTCATAATGACATTCTTGGTGGTTCAACACTTGGAACAAATAAAACATTATAGAAATACATCTCAAGGATTTATTTTCATATTTGCAGTTTATATTGGTTTTTGGTTGTGGCTTTCGAACATTTTTTAGTTTTGCTTTGTGATTTTTGTAGAACTCAAACCCATCCAAGTTCAAGATTGTAGATCAAAATTGTTTTATTATTGTTGTGATGCATATTGCAAATTGATTAAGTTGTTCCCTGAGTTCCTGTATTATGATTTCTATATTAAGCTGTAGTGTTTTATCTTTCTTTTTTTTTGTTATTGTTATTAAAAATCCCAATGTAACATTATGGTGCGGTTTGGGAGTGATCAGCATATAATTGTCAGGTTATTTGCCCTATTTTCCTACATTTCAGGTTTTCGCCGGAATGTCTGAATCATACATTTGTTTAGTTATTGATCATAATATGGTGGATTATTTTGGTATTTTTCTCGATTTTGTTAATATTTGTTGTTTTCGTGGATTCTGCTGATATTTATCTGTGCATTATCTTCCAGTGAACTCAACTATCAATTCACTCTTCGATTTTTGCATTTGTTAACGTTGTTCTATTTTCAGTAACGTCAAGAAATGGAGGGTGCATTGCTCAGTCCCCTGTCCGGGCTTCTCTGCAATCTCTAAAATCTATGGTGAATTTAGTGATAGTCTTCTATCTATGCTCTTCGCTATGGCTAATGATGTTATTTTTTGAAATTGTTTGTACTTACCATGATTGATTTTTGGATAGTTATTTCAGCACACTTCCAGTGAGGATGCTTCCTGGTATAGGGCCTATTTTGGATGCAAAATTGAAGGACAAACAAAATAATAACTCTAGCCAAATGCATTTGCTGTCCACCGTGATCTGCTATATCTATGCTGAGTTTTTGCTTTCGATTGGTGTATGCACGCAATATATTATTACTGAAGACCATCACTAGGCCTAATTTCAGTATTTACATCAATGAATAAGCGGTTGTGCCACCCTGCCTCAATTATTTTTAGTATATCTGTTGTATGCCTGATTTAGAAGCAAGCAAAACAATGAAAATACCATTTTCTGCAGACAAATTGCTCGGTCAGTCATTCTTTTCTGACTCCATTTTAGTTATGATTTGGCTCTACTCACATAATTGAAGCTATGTGATGATACATACTAATTTCTAGCCTATGGTAGCACCAATAGGCAGAAGCTAATAGTATTCTTTTATTGAAATGTCTCTAGCTGGAGTCAGGTGGACATGGTTTAATTCCGCAGCCAATTTAGGAAGTGCCCCAGTATCCCCTCTTATTTATGTTTTATTTTGTCTGTTCCAGATGACATTTTAACAGGTTGTCCAAGTTAATGGGAGAAAAGTTCTTGAGCAGAAGGCGTATATGTTGTTTTACGCTCGGGCCAGGAAGAGCTTTTGTAAGGAAGAAATTCGCTTGCCTCGATTTCGTCTGGTCTTTTCAGTATCTGTCTGAAGTTTCCACTTAGATATGGTATTTTTGACTCTGTTGATTTCTGAGTCTGGTTTTCTGTAAGTTCTAAAAAGGCTACGTCTGTTGGATTCTGTTGATTCTAAATACATGCACCCCAGCAGTACTTGACTTGTGTTTCTCGAAACATTTATCAGTAATTGACAATGTTATGTCATTTGTTTTAGGAATTTATAGAGCTTGTAATTAAATCCAAGTATTGCTAATGTGGTTGCTGTTGCGGAGAGGCCTACCAGTGACATGCTGATTGGTCCAAACTTGGCAATAAACACAACTATGCTATCCCCAATAACTGATACCTAATGAATTCAAATATTAACGGTAAGTCCAATAATTTTAGAATCTAGGTTGAGCTTGATGGGGAAGCTATTCGGCGTTGGTTGGAATGGCTAAAAGGCATTAATAACAAATAAACGCTATAACTTGTTGAAGGTTATATTAGGAAATATGGGTTAAATTGAATTTACTTCTTTCAATAGCCCATAAGTTGTAACATGAGCAATGCTTTTCACTACTCTCAATTGAATATTATAGCTAAGTGCTTGACTTGTCTTATTTTGTTGAATTTTAATTTAGGGGAGGTTCTTGTTTATATCTTACAGTAATATGAGTGATTCCTTTGGTCTTTGATTGAAGCAAGCAAGTTTTGAGGCAGCTAGGCGGCAGTTGAAAAAAGCTTATTAGGGTTAGGTATGTCT
The DNA here is from genome assembly GCA_030278955.1 of Hygrophila difformis. NCBI lineage: Eukaryota > Viridiplantae > Streptophyta > Magnoliopsida > Lamiales > Acanthaceae > Hygrophila > Hygrophila difformis. The sequence goes on from JAOANR010000001.1 coordinate 12,045,199, forward strand.
TGTTAGTTCATCTTTAAGTGAAATCTAATGAGAACTTGTAGTTCTGTTACAATATTCATGTATGCTTTATTGTTTGGCCTCAATTAGTTCATTTTGCATGAAGGATGCTAATGGTAATGGTGGTGGTGATGAAGAAAAGTATAGGAATATGAATGAGCTATATGTTATTGGTGAATCCTATGGAAAAAAATTGTTGTAGATGGGAACCCACGTACACTTACCTATAATTATTCTTTTTTTCTCCATGGTTCGTTTCTTAACCAATGCTTTTCCCCTTGTTATCGATAGGAACTCACATACACTTACCCATAATTATTTTTTCTTTCTCCATAGGCAGTTGTACATCCCTTTTACGCTGTGCATCGCACAGCTCTTCAACTAGTATATATATCTATATAATAAATCCTGAATACTTTTTGACATGTGCAGACAGTATTGCCCTTATTAAATATACTTGATTCTTTTTTTAATTTTAAGGGTTATACAGTAATTATGCCTTATGTTTCCACATAAATGCTGATTAATCATCCAGAAACGTACAGTCATCCAAAATAATTACACGTCAGCGCTGAATCATCCTACATGCCACGTGATCAATCTTTTAAATATTCTATATTTAGATAATAAATCTATTTGTTAGATAAAAAAATCTTGAGAAAATCTTTCCATATATTTTAAAAATACATATATATTAAAAATAAATTATAATATATTTGATATTTCTGACAAATTTAGCTAAACCAATATATTATAAAAACTTTAATTGAATAAGTAATTTTTTTCAAATATAGATTATATTATTTATATTAGAATTCAAGTCTAAAATATTAACCTAATCAATATAATAACAGAGGTAATAACTAAAATAGGCCATTAGAATGAGTCCTTTCCACTTTTGGGCCACGATATTTTGATTTAGGGAAATATGACATTAGAATGATTTTGGGCCTGAATTTAGGTCATTGGGCTGGAATTCGGGCCGCGATGGTCTAAAAGTGGAAATAACTCTTTTTGCTGGCCTATTTTAGTTTTTTTAATTATTTTTTATTTTATGTAATTGAAATAAATAATACTCCTTTTGCGCCATTATTTATATCCTACTTTCATTTTTTTTCTTATTCCAATATATTTTTTTTATTTCATTTTCATTTTAAAAATAATCAAATATTAATTGCCAAACATACCCATGTCCGAAAAATTCCTTGCATTTAATACTAATTATTCCTACATAAAATACCATGTCCGGAAATTTGGGATACTTATAATAAAACATGTTTATTTTTACTTTATAATTTATGAATATGTATTCGTTTTACTTATTTTATAATATATTTGAATTAATATTTATTTTATTTATTATATTACTCTCTCCGTCCTATTAATAGTGTTAAAAAAGGTAACTTATAATGTGATTGTAATGAGTTACAATTTTTTTTTATTTTTTTTGTTGAGGAGCCATTGGAGGCCTGGAACGGGTGGTGAGAGCCCAAACCACACAATTACAAAGGGAACAAAATGGAGGAATAGGGGACCGGGTGGCGATTCGAACCCCCAACCTATAGGTTGGGAGTTGGGGACTTACCAATGGAGTAAGTCCCCAACCCCACAATTTTAATTTATTTATTTATTTGTCATTTACTGATACGTGGTTGTAGGGTGGACTGAAATTATTAATAGTAGTCGGTAGCTTGAAAGTTTAATCTATTTATTAATTAATGTGAGGTGATGGGTAGGTTTGACGATTAATATTTAATTATTTTTTAAATCAAAATGAAATAAAAATATTGGAACAAGAAAAAAAAGAAAATATGACATAAATAATGACACATAATGAGTATTATTTAATTTAATTATATAAAAAGAAATAATTGAAAAAACTAAAACAGACCACGAGAAGTAGCAATTTCCACTTTTAGGCCATCGCAGCCCGAATTCCAGCTCAATGGCCTAAATTCAGGCCCGAGATTCTTCTAATGGCCTATTTTCCTAAATCAAAATATTGTGGCCCAAAAGTGAAAATGACTCCTTCTGGTGGCCTATTTTAGTTATTACCTCATAATAAAATAAAAAATATGTAGTTTTAGTTTGAACACATCTTTGACACACTAGGTGTCAATATTTACCAAAAAATAATAAAATAAAAAATTAATAATTATAATCTTTTAAGTAATTTATCCAAATATATATATAGTTAATAAGAAATTATAATCCGTTATAAAAATTTAATCAAAATTCAATCCTGATTTTTTGTATAAGGTTTAATTTTTAGATATATTTTTTATTATAAAATAATTTTAATAAAAGAAAATAATATAAAGAAAAAAATAATTATTGAAAAATATTTTTTTCATATGAACATAATCCAGAATTTTTCTTTTCTTATTAGTTTCTCAAAAAGGTCAAAAATTTTATTAGTTGATTTTGCGATGTCATTTGCTGATATATTGCCAAGAAAAAGATGAAAACCTGAATTGTTAATTATATAACTATAGAACAGAGCCCTTCTGTGTATCGAAGCGTGCATAACATTAAAAACATGCATAATACTTTTAATGATGTGCCAAAAATGTATTCGGTTTTATATTATTACTAAGAAAAATAGAAAGACAATCATTCTATGATAGTTGAAAAACTGCTAATTTCGTTGAAATTGTAAGTATAAAAAGTGGATACTTTTAATTTATATTGTAGTAACTTATTTTTCTCCACTAATTTTATATTCGATTATCAATCACATATTTTTGGATTCATTCTCCACAGTTAAATCATCTTCATATTAAGATAAATGATGAATATAATGAAGCATGATAGTTTGAATTCATTCAATAACAACAAATATGATTGGAGAATGATTGTGAAAGTGATCCATATACAGGACAGTTATAATATATAAGTAAATAAATAAATCAAATGCCATATATTAAATGTCAATATGACTATATACTAATTTCATACATAATCAATCACATCCACATAAATAGTTTTTATACTACAATATTTATATAATGATAGTATGGAATTAGTCATCTCCTATCATTTCTGTTCCTATTTAAATTTGATTGCTCATATCCCATTCAGTGTGATTGTACCAATTTCGGGTGATTGTTATTTTCTTATGATGCCCAAGAAATTTTCCTTTAGTAACATAATAATATTTTTCTTCATATTTTATTGTATATTTTGTCTATTCATGTTGTGTGGGGCTATGAGTAATAGGGTTTAGTTTTACAATTAGTTGGTATTGGTTGTCTTTGAATACAAGTTAGTTGTTTGCTTTTTTCTTCCCTTTCTTTTGATCATATTTATTGGCAATTTTTTAGTTTAGTGGCTGTATATGAATGTGGGAACTTGAAAAAAAAAATTACTAGCCTGAGAAAGTAATCTCACAGAAAATTTAACGTTATGAAACTGATTGTATAGAATGATGAACAATTATATAATGAGAATAACCTGATGATTACCACCAGTATATATAGGTTGTAGTTATAGTCAAAATGATTGAGATTTTTCGATTTCTTACCAACTAAGAACTTATTTTCTAACATTTTCTAGGTCTTCTAAATAATGATTTGTATAATATAATTAATTGAATCCATCTTTCCTACTATCTTACTGAAATTGCGGAGATTCGTACTCATAGTTTAGAATAGTCTGGTTTATTGAAATTGATGGATCAAGATATACATATAGAAATTGAGGTTGATGATCTCGAGGTAATGAACTGATTATTTATTTTGTCGCATGTTTTATGATCAAATTGATAGAGATTCTTATGGTTTCATACGCCTATGTTATGAATTTAAAATAAGCAAACTTTATGCACAAATAATAATAAGACCACAAATACTTGATTTTATTTAAAAAAAAAAAAACACCGCCCGCGAAGCGCGGGTCAAAATTCTAGTATATATTAATCCGAATTGAAGTCGTATATGTTGTATATCAATTTCTTGCTCTCTCTCAAGGTGTCTTGAGATGTGGAGGATCGAGTTTAGTGTGATCAATTGTGCTTAGGAGGATGTTAATTGGCGAAATGGATCGACCCAACACTTGTCTTCTCTAACAGCTTTCTTCCATCTGTTTTTAAAGTTGTCTAATTCCATGTAGGATTCTTTTCTCACCTGAAAAAAAGGTCGTGTCTTTCAATTCATTTCCAGGTTTAAAGTCACGCTCAAGCAATTACTGAATTTGAGGAAAACCCGAAAAATGTGTGCAGATGTTGTAAACAATTCAGGCTGAACTGAGATTCTGACACAGCAGGACACGCAATTTGTGGAGACATAAGAAAAAAGGAAGAGATACTTACTGCACTTCTGCCATCGGATTGCTCCAGTGAAGGCGTCGCCGCCTGCAAGTTCATCGTAGGAATCAATTTTATGATACACGGGCTAACAGTATTTCCTTGTTTGAAAAAGATGGAGCAATATAGAACATAGGGATCTGATGCATACTGATTTCTCTGTGTTGGACATTTTTGCAGCATTTTGAAGATTGCTTTTCAACCTCACTTTCACTCTGCATCAGCCGAACGTAATTGAAGATGAGTGAATGAAAGGCTAAACCAATGACTTGGAGGAAACAGAACATTTTTTGTACCTTGTTGCCTGCTGAACCCCCAAGTGTAGGAATTCCGAAATGTATTAAATACTCCGAATCAACAATCCCAATATTTGTGGTCCTATTGCCCTGCAATAAAAACAAAATGAATCTGGAATCATAGTTTCAGAAAGAATGGTGCCAAAAGAACAGCATTGCCTTGTAGCAGCAGCAACAAACCTGAGCACAGTATCCGAGTTGAAAATCCAAGCCCCAAGCGTGGACGAGGTCATTCTGTTATTTCATTGTGAGATGGATCGGGTTTAGCATCAATTCTTCAGCGCACGACTTCAATCAAAGTGTTACTAAATAAAATGAAATACGAAGAAACTTGAAATCGCAGACCTGAATCATGTACCACGTGCAACGCCATGATGTCCTTGAGAAAACAGGAGCCATCATCTCCACAAACCTGAGTTATGTACCAATGCATTTGTTGTCACATTGACGAAAAATTTATTCATCTTAAATTCCTCGGTTCTTTTTGGAATCATCGTTTCTCTGGAAAAAAAAAAAAACAAAAAAAAAAAAAAACATAACTTACTTACCCTGTGCAAGGAGGTTCCTTGCTATCTTGATAACACCTCCTACCAGAGCCATTCGTATTTATGGCCCTTCTGCGCATATATGGAGTGGAGTGGTACTTCAGAATAAGAATCAAAACTAGTCGAAAATATTTACTAACAGCGAGAACAGGATCAGTATTTGGATGCTGTGTAAATTTTCTTGCTGTACGGTGGATACCTGTGTACTTCTGAATTTGGATCCCTGGCTGTAAGTTTGTAATGAACCTCAGATTCATCACCATCAATTGCTGGCTGTGATATCTGAAGTTCCTCTTTCTTAATTATCGATAGATATCTGCATTGACGAAGGAGTTTCTCAGTTTCGTATTCTAATACTTGCATATGAAAATGATCAACATGCTCCATATCTTCAGGCTGCTGTTTTAGATGTAAGAGATCGGAGATGGATTACCTCTCCACATGAAAATGTTCGACTCCAAGATCTTCGTCCCATAGGAAAACGTAATCATATTGTGCGATAACATCTGGATGTAAGAACCGCTTGGCAAACCACCTAGGTGAGAAACAGACATGAAATGAAAGCCAATCCATCAGACATTCCACAGTATTTCTAATACATCAGTAGATGTCTGAAGGAGAATGAAGAGTTCGCAAGTCAATACCACTTGGTTTGGTTTATAGCAGAAACATGAATGACGCAGTTACTCCATTCAAAATCCCTCCAATCATCCACATTGCCATCATAATGAAAAAGCATGATGGCAAAATCAGACAGCGGGAACTGTAAATCAGAAAACGTGCACAGTCAAGAACAAGAAATATGTTCAGCCATCAGAAGTTGTGAGCACACACTTAAAAATTGCTTACCTTTTTAACAATTTTGTTAACATTTTCCTTCTGCTTTATACCAGCTGCAATAGCCAATAAGTTGATTGGTGACCTCAACTTCTAGAATGAGAATACAAACATAAAACAAGACATCAATCAGAAAAGACCAAATGAACATTGGAGCCAAGTTATTCTTCAACCACATGCCATCATTCAAGTTCCATGAAAAGGGGAAAAAATGTCAGGCATTCAAGATCACACTCATTTCTCAGTTGATCAGAACATGATGACAAAAGATCAGCATAAAAGCATAAGGGAGGTCTCTATTTTTGAAATCTTAGTAATGATGCACTTCGACATAGATATTCTCTGAGACTGAGGATGCTGGGAATATAAACATTCTTCGAAATTGATAATTCATCCTTTTATTAGGTTCGCAGGTTAGATGAAACCAACATCATAGTACAAAGTAAGATAATGCCGATACCTTCTTCTTCACAGCGCCCCAGAGTGGCCGCATTTCCAGATCAGAAGTCTGAGAAACAATACCTCTGGGCAATGTTTGAGTTCCATCAGGCCGGCATTCAGACTACATTTAGAAGAAACGTGCGAAAACAAGAAACACAAGCAGATTCTCAGACATTTGGTTTCAGCTAAAGTGGATCATAATTACCAAAGTATTAGTAATACTGAACTTTCCACAATTCACTCAATTCATCCATAATTGATGATCATACAAACCTCACAACTCTGGGATTTTGAAGCCTTGAATGGGTAGATGTTATGCCCTAAGAACCTCTGCACCAGAAAAGATCGTCCATTCAATCAGTATTTACATATTTAGCTAAGTTTAAGGTGTCCATTGTCCACACTCCACAAGTACATTTCCAAATAGATATCCACACAACTAGAAACTGAACGGTAAACTGCAATCGTGAATATCTTGTAGATCACATTATTATTCAATAAACCAATCTACTATATCTCTAAAAAAAGGCAAAAGCTCGACTTTACCTCCTTATAATCAGTGAGATAAAATGTAGTCCAGATGAAGAAAACTGCTGCAAGGAGAACCGCCAACGGAATGTAATTGCAGAAGACGGGTCTCTTCCTTTTCGACCCACTCATTGTTTCATTAACACTCGGGAAACCACTGCAAAAATGATAAAGAAAATTGAACCAACAATACCCTTGATGGATGCAAACTAGTTAAATGAAATCAAATACCTTAAAAAGCAATGAAGAGGGGAAGAAGAAATGGATCAGATGCAAGCAAGCAGCAAAAAAGCAGCGATTGAGCATAGGACAGGTGGCAGAAGTAAAGCGCCCATATATAAATATGGGTTGGGCGTCGGCGTATATACATATATGAAGAATATTACTATAAGGTTCCATGCGTGGATCGAGGTCAACGGTGGCAGGGAGGGAGTAGTGGGGTTTTGCTTGAAAAGGGCGAAAAGGGTAGCGAAGATGATGATGATGATGAAAGAAGACGGCAAGTTGAAGAAGCCTGAAGGAAGCAGATGACCTGTATGGCTGTTTCTGTAATCTGTATTGTGTGTGTTGCAGTGGTAAAATGCCAACCCAAAGAAAGAGGGAATATATATATATATATATATACCGACGAGGCGACGACTGGCTGCCTCCGCCTTCCAAGTTCCAATGTAGCAGGACTGTAGGATAGTTGTATTCATTGGACAACCTGGTTACCGATATTTTGCTCCATCTTTTTTTCTCCTTAATTTGATAATTATATTGAGATTTTGTACAAGTCTATGGATGGGAGAGACTAACACCTATAGTTGCTCCAAACTAATATATCAAATCCCAAATCCAGCATCAAGATACGGTTGTACCCCCGTGTGATGCAATAAAAGAACATTGGAGCCAAAGTTATGCTTCAGCCACATGCCATCATTCAAGTTCCATGAAAAGGAGGTTCCAGGAAGAAAAAAAAAATGCCCAGGCCTCCAAGAGACAAAGACCACACTCATTTATTAGTTAATCACAGCATATTGACGAAATCAGTTTCTTTGGTTGCTACAATTGCAATGTGGCCTGCGGCCTGTCTATAATGATTGCAAATAATGCCAGATAATAACACTAGCAGTATAAAGAAATACAAAGGTACTCCTAGGAATGAATTGCATGTATAATCAAATTATGAAATCAATGGTTCCAACAAACTATCTTACATGACTGTACAATCACGGTTTATCTAGAAAAGGAATGACGGAACCAAGACTAACCCATGGGCTCGCACAAAATTTATGCACCCACAGGACTCAACATCTCAAAAGGAATTTTAAGACCAAAGACCTGGCCAACCACTGAGAACCAAGCAATGATGTATTTATCTGTGGGCATGCTTCCCTGAGTTAAGAAAGTATCGCTTTTCAAGAGTAGCTTCATCCATTCACTTGTCGCACAGGGATGCAACATGAACCATGGCCGATTCAGTTGTGGGTGTTCCTGCAGCCATCATTGGATGTATCAAATGTTAAATACAACTTAGTTCATTTAGGTTGCCATGCATTGCAGAGTCATGAGGGGGAAAATCTAATTCTTCTAGAATCTAGGGTGTAAACATTGGCCTGCTTCTATCAGTAAGCAGTTAAAAGGAAATACTGCATCATTGTATTGGATGGATATGGGAAATAAAACGCAAGTATGAATGGGGTGTAAACGACTTTTAACCTCCTGAGTCATGAATGTCCACTTGGATCTAGTTAGCTGCTGCACTGCATTAACTGATATGTCTTTTTCAATGTCATCTAACAACAGAGGCTGCCCATCTGCAGAGTTGCAAAGGTCAGTCCGTATTGAGATTGAATAAAGCACTGGAGGGAAATGCAACAAGGTTCACATAGTTCACACCTAGAAAATAGGTGCACATGCAGGAGTGCTTAAGGAGAGCCAACTAAGCCACACCAATGTGAAACAGAGCAACATTGCCAAAGGGCCCTCAGGGCTTGAGATGAACAATACAAAAAACACTCCCGTCCCTCACTGACACAGTGCCCAATTCCACAAGAAGTTCCACTATTCAAAACTAATTTTAACATTTTATTATGTAATTATCACTGAATTTAAACAATGTGGACACTATTGGTTTGTGCTTCAGTAGAGAAGGAAAGAAGCAGACTTACCACTTCCGTAAGCACGAAAATATAGCACTGGAACCCTGTACGAAGCACTGTACACAACATGAAAGTCATATCGACGTTCTCTGGGGACATTAATGTGAACCTAGAGGGCAAAATGACACAAGAATATCAGTAGTTGAATCCATTCATATGCCAATGTTTCTGTTGCTTTTTTATTTTTATTTTTTGGGAAAAAAACCCTTAAATATTTTCAAAATCTTCAGCTGTCAAGTGGCAATGGCAATGGTTTGAGGGTAATAAATGCGCAAGTGCGACACATGAATATATCGCACTTTCAAGGAAACAAATGAAGGAAATTGAGGTAAAATTTCGACCTGTGGGCTGTGCCCGAATTTGCACATCATCAATGTTTCAAACATTGTATTCTTGATCATGTAAAGAGCCACGATCTACCAAAAACTGCCTTACAAAGGATATAACGGAGAAATTTATTGATTGACACTACAGATATCAATAATTCGAACTATGCCAAATGCTTTACAAGTTTCCCAGAAACTAAAACTGAGTTTCAATATGTAAGCATAATTCGACGTGTTTGTCCCTTCCAGGCAATTAGACAACCATCACAAACAGTATTACTGTTAACTATTGGAAAACGAAAAGGAAGAGATGCCTACCAAAACAGCAGCATCGAAAAACTCGTCTTCATATTCAACAGTGCACTCTTCAGTTTGCAACCGATCACTTTTCCCATTACTCTGCAATTCAAGTTGCATAAACACCACTTCTGTATATATCTCCTCACATAAAGGATCAATCAAATAAGCCAAGTAAACGAGAAACACACCTCAGAATCAGAGTTGGAAAGAATCACATTTTCCATAGACAAATATCCGTCCTTCAAAAAATTAAGAAGAAGAAAGCGGTTAAAAAAAAAAAGTAGAAATCGTTTTGAAAGTAAAGCAAGAGGAAGTCGAAATTACTTGTTGGGTATGGTGCAAAATCCAAGGGGGGAGTTTGCGCGATGGAACCCAAGTCCACCGGGGAAGGGCGGTGTTGTATTGATTCCAGCGGTGGGAGAAGGCAGAAGCGGCGGCGTAGAATTCAGCAGAAGAAAGAGTGCCATCGCAAGATTGGAGCATCATGATCTCAAGACCATATAGAAAAATCTGATTTTGAAAAGGATGAGAAATTGAGAACACGAACACCTCATCAGCACCGGCAGAGGCGCCGCGGCGCGGGTAACAATGGCGCTGGGAAATTTGGGCTTGGGAGATGATTGGAACTTTTGTACGACACAAGAGCTGGGTTTGGCCCATTATAAAACCTCCAAACAAGCCCAATTGTCAGCTACATAGCAGTAGTTTTTTCTTTTTTTTTTTTTTTTCCTTGTCGTTTTTTTAGGTGAATACTTGGTTTTTTTCTTGTCTTTTGCATCACAGCCATTTAATTTAAGGCAAGGGAAGTATTTTTAATTTTTTGACCACACCAAGTTAGACCTTTTGCTTAAAAGAAAATTAATTGGAGTTCGTGGGAATGTATACAATGCTATGAAGATGGTATACTGTCTGGGATTTTTTTTGGTCTTAGGATTTTTTTTTTTTTTTTTTTGTCTTTTTTTGATTAGCTGCATTACCGGTGGTATGGTTTTTATGATTGTACATTTGTACTAACTAGTAGATGATTTGAACCCAACCTTGAGGTATTTCCGCTACAAAACATCAATCCATCCATAGTAAATAAGCAGAATGCACCAGAAACAAGGAAAATGATTGTACTCATGAAGTGTTCAACAATGTATGAAGCCGGGTAGGGTACGGGCTATCCCTTTTCCATCTGAACAAAATTGTTACTTCTTTCTTAACATTGATTCTATTCAAGATAACATAAAACACTACATAATAAAGATATTGCACATCCACCATCGAGATCAACTCCAGCTGCAGCTCCAACACCAACTCGCTACATATCAATTTGAAACTAACACGAGACTTTTGCAGGTCTCTTTCTCATCTCCCTGGAAAGCATCAACAATCTTTACCATCTCTGATTGATGCATCAATTTGGCTTTGCTGGAGTTGGGGAAGACGGAGGTCTCAAATCCCGGTAATTCGGATATGGAGACTGTGGCCGTGGGCGGTGGTCCACTGGTTGGGCGCTAACAGAACTGGATTCTGCATTCTTGATTTCGGACCCAGTGGTTGATGGAGTGGCATCCATGTCGCTGCCTGGTAGATTCATCCCGCCATTTTTATCAAAGTGCTTTAGCTTCTTGCCTTTCTTCTTTGGATAGACACGTACAGAAGGGGGCAGGAGGGTTTCTTGTATCTCCTGCAAACAGCATGTTTGAGCTTGTAAGTAAATGGGGAAAGGGGTCACTGATTGAAATGCAAACAATATTGTGTGAGATTGAACACAAACGATGAGACAAGATAAACCTATACCGCAATTTTAGAACTGCAGAAAATGACCATCATAACTATTCTTTCTAGACTGAGCCGTGCTCTAAGACTTATTTCCATAACTTATTACTTATTTTTATTAAAATCGGATCAGACCAGATCAGATAAGAAACCTTCAGATCAGATCCATTCAGATCAGACCAGAAATATTCAGACCAGACTAGATCAGATCATATCATTATAATAAAATTATAATATATATCAGACCAAACCAATTCAAATCAGATCAGACCAAAAATATTCAGACCAGACAAATTCATATCAGATCTTACAAAATTCAGATCAACTTATTTAAGGCCGGGAGAACAGGGCCTCTAGAAGGAATTGCTTAAAATGCCACCATCCAAACTGAGGAATACCGTACATACGCAGCATACTAGCATGAAGACCCAAATGTTAGATTTTTCTTGGGTGAAAGAAGCAAGAGGCCTTTGAAAGATACATATAGAGTGGCTTGATAATGTCGAAAAGTAGAGAATTGCGAACAAAGGCTTTAAAGCTTGAATGATTGTGGCAACTAAGCCTAATCTAATTTTATGATAGAAGTGAGCATGGGCAGCAAATACAGACAATGCTTATGGTTAGGGAAGGTTGCAAATACCAAGTCTAGATCTGTTCCAAAGTATTACAGTATAAAGAAATTCATTTTCTGCAGTTGCTAATGGTTAGGGAAGGTTGTGATTTCCATCCAGAAGAAAAAGCATATGATGCACCCACCATACATGAATACTACATTCTCAGCAATCCTAACAAACTAGCATTTCCATCGTTTGGAATTCCAAAATGAAAATTGTGAACCCTTTATTCTCAAGAAGACATAAACTAACCTAGTCGGCAACACAATATATTCGAGTGCAAACTCAATTCAATTTAATTGCCGAAGAACAATTAATGTAAAAAAGAAGTATACCTGCCATCCCTTCTTGCCCCGGATACCACCACGAATGGCATAGGCCTCTTTGAAACCATTTTTCACCAACAGCTCAGCTACTTTAATAGAGTTACCATCGAAACTACCTTACACACGACACAAGCCACAACAAGAAAATTAGTTTGATACTTCAAACTCTCCAGTCTATGCCAAGTATAATGTTATAAACAATCATCTAAAAACACCCTTTCTCACTTAAATAAAATAAAGCAATCACAAATTCTATCACAACATTACTTCCACCAAGAATTCAATCACTGGAATTTCTACTTATCAAGAAATCCATAGATTTGATCAATGAGTTAACAACACTTTCTTATCCAACACAATTTCAAATCTTCACGCCACAAACATAAACACTAATGGAAGTTAAGCAGAAGAGTCAAATATTCCAAGCTTACTTGTCTACAACACAAACAGTAGTATCAGCAAGATCCCCAAATTTCTCCAAAACACTCTTCACAAAACTCTCTTCCTCCCCTTCTCGAAACTCCACCTGCACCGGACTCTTACTGAACATTTTCAAATTGGGAGAGCCCAAGTAAGCCAGACTCTTACCATCCCTGATGTCCAGTAGCTGACAATTGGGGTCATCCTTCAGCTTCTTGAAGGCGTTAATGGCCGAAATATACTTATACTTCTGCAGATACTCCTCGGCCAAAGGGATCGCAATAAGCCAAATGAAGGCCACTGTGGCCACAAAGAAAGGGTACCTGGTGAAGAAGTTATCAATTGAAACAATAACGGACTCCAAGCTAATTCTGTCGGACGCTTGTTCACTGGGGAGATCAGCACCAATTTCAGAGGCAAAACAGGGAAGGGAGGAAGAGAAGCCAAGAAACAGAAGAGAGAACTGATTCTTGGTAAGGAATTGGTGGGGATGTTGAAACCAGAGGGCATTGGTGGGGGTGAGGGTGGCGATGGAGGTGGGGGTTCTTGAAGGGATTAGGGTTTCACTGGTGAGAAGGGGTTTGGAGGAAAGAGTTTTGGAAGTGGTGGTGGGGATGTAATTTAGGAAGGGAAGATGGGATTTGGAAATTGAAGTTAGGGTTTTGGAAGGGAATTTGAATGGTGGGGAAGAAGGGAGGCATCTTGAAAATGTCTCCATGAAGAAGAGAGTGAGGAGAGAACAGCAAGAAATTGATGGGAATGGGACAAGGTAGATGATAAGGTGGCACTGAGCCACTGACCATATGCAATTACGCAAAGGTGGAAAATGGATTTACATGGTGTCCACTCTCTGTAAAAATGGTTTCCAGCGAAAAATCGTGTGATCTGATTACTGATAAAGCTAAAGCAATTACAGTCTGACATTATTACCATCCACGTATTGTCCTTTTCCTTTCGTCTTAAATTATCAGATGGGAGCTCTCTTTTTCAACCTCCACCCTCATCCCTCGAGAAGAAAGAGGGGACAGGGGAGGGGAGTCGTACTTCAAAAAGAAAATCACACAACAAAGACATCGAAACGATGCTTGTAGTCTATTTCTATGTTTTATTATCATCCTTTGCAGTAGTGCAGTCTCTGCAAGAGCCCTCGGTGTCAAAAATCGGTATATCGAAATACCGTTACCGTTACCGTACCGTACCGAAAATTTCGGTATGGGTAAAAATCATACCGATACCGAATATTTCAGTATAACGAAAATCGGTATACCGAAAATTTCGGTTTCCTATCATTTATGCCATTACCGTAACGAAAATTATATTCACCGAAACATACCGAAAAATACCGAAAATACCGAAAAATACCGAAAATTTTACATACCGAACAATGCATTACATACCGTTACAAATTGACATACCGAACTATACCGAAAAAAATCAATACCGTGGGCATCTTCCAATCGCGGGTATACCGAAAAATTACTTAAATTGGCCTTTCAAAATTCCAAATGTCTTAACACAACAATATATATTAAATTTTAAAATAATATTAAAATTAATGTTTCGGTATTTCGGTATACCGAAACGCCGAAAATCTCGTTACCGTACCGTTTTTTTCGGCATACCTAAATTTCGGTATACTTAAATTTCGGCATACATAAATTTCGATATTTTTCGATAATTTTCGATATAAGCTCGGCATACCGAGTTTTCTGTATTTTTTTCCACCCCTACTCACAGGCAGCAGCCACTGGGATCACTTCCAATTTTCTTCCCAACTACGGCGTATTTTAAATGCAAATATGTCTTGTATCATTATTTCATTTTGTTTTGCTTCGACAATCCAAACCAAGTGACGACTATCAGTATTAAATTTAATCATTACACAAGGATCACGTAGAATTTGTTGTTAGATGCAAGTTGCCAGCTGCCCGATGAATTAGGAGTCTTTGGAGAAAAAACAATAACAAGTTGATCAGATCTTAAATCCCTCCATATTTTTCCCGTCTCCTCAATCAAAATGTAAAATAGCTTTGTCCTCGCTTTATTGGAGCAAATAACTAAGCACATTGGGAATAATATCTGTAAGCATACCCATCATATATGCAGTTAATACAAGAAATCAGGGGAACAGCAACGTTAGATTAGTGTTTTATTCCCCTATATGAACCATGAGAAATGATAATTGAGACCAAGAACGTTACCATTTTGTTAATTTGATAACTGACGGTACCTGGAAACTAGCATAATCAAATATTCCCTCAAAAGACAAATTTACTTACTGCATCAGGACACAGATAGTGTCCTGCTTTCCCCATTCTCCTTCCCACTGCATTTCCTGTCAAACCCTGCTAAATAATCCTCCATGCAGGACCTGTAGCTCTCCATCCCTGGAACCTTAAGAGCTATTTCCAACCCAATGCTCATCCATTTCTTTGCCACTTCAATCTGCTCCATCTTCACAGGAAGTGCTGCTCGATTCCATGCTGTTGTCGCCAGCCACTTCCCTTCTTCAACGGGATACTCCCCTTCTCTCAATCCCACCATGGTTCGGTATGCTTGCTTGTACATTTCAAGTATAGAGTCATCGTCTGCTCCTTGTACAGTGGAATTGCAGATCAGCTTCCTCAGAATGAGAGCAATGGTTTGGTAATCCGGACTGGGGGATGTGAGAAGGGCAGTAAGACAAGTGTTTAATGCATAGGTGCTGACTTCGGGATTGGAGCGTGGCCCCTGTGAGGCCTCCAGCCCGATCTGAAGCAAATGTTTCGGGTTGCATGATTTGGAGGTGGCGAAGTTTTTGACGATGTGGAGCTGGTGGGAACCTGTGTCATTTAGCCTGGAGTAGAGGTTGAAGGCAGTCCAAGCGTGTATGAAGAAGAAATTTGGTTCGATGGATGCTGCTTGTTCGTCGTTTTTTCTGCTTGACATCAGTAACTGTATCCAAGGATAGAAGTTTGTTGGTATATCTTTTGAAACAACTATGAAGAATGAGGAGAAATGGACAGTGGTTTAGATGGTTACCTTCCCGGCTTTGCCCAACAGCTCAATGGCTTGTTGAACTTCAGTTTCTGGCAAGGTGCTTTTCCTTTGCATCTCATCAGCAATTACCGCAGATACAGATAGTACGATCGATTTACACACCATAGCATTGTTTCCCTCTGTTTCTCCATTGATTATAACCGCATAAAATTCTGATGCCAATTTGAAGAACTCTGCAGATAAATTGAAGTTTTTCTCCTGTCCTGTTCTTGCTCCAAAATTCCAAGCATTCCCTGCGAACCAGTTCCTTTCCCGCCTTCCAACTTCACATTTCCCAAAGAATAGGTCTGCTTCCACCTCAGCCAGCCTGGCAAAGGCCCGTTTCATGTGTTTGAGGACCTCTGCATGATTGCCCGGTTCCTGACTCAAAATTGTAATCAAGGTGCGGTATGCTACAACCTCGTTTGTTGGCATTGATTTTCCCGAGGAATAAAATGTCAATAGCTGGGATAGAGAGGCAATGGCAACAGGAAGTGACCGACAGGCGACTGCTTCATGGGCTGCTAGGCAAATGAAATCAGCGGTGAAGTCCAGGAAACTAGGCATTGCTTGCATCTGAGAAATGGCGCTGTCATGGTCCTCCTTTTGCAGCAATATCTTAAACTGCAATTGTTCCAGAGTCACTATGTCATCAGGCAGGATAGCTTCTTAATGGTTCGAAAATTGAGACAGAAAATACCTTCAGGAATCCACTCGCTATATTAGGTTCCAACTGCAGAAACAAAAACTTGTCAAGATATCAAGTAATATGTGGCTATGGGAGGCTTCAAAAATGATGCAACAGATAAATTAGTGGACATATTTAGTGCATGCCTTCTCAGCTTCATTAATGTATTCTTCAGCTCTATCTAGTTGCAATAGGCCTAAGTAGCAGAGCGCTAGAACCCGATAACCCTTTGCTCTGAGAATTCTGTTCTCTATTCCCTGAGGTGAATATAGCATTGATTTTTCAAACAGCTCAGCAGCAAGCACATAATCTTTCAACCGAAAATGCTCTGTCGCACTGTAATACAAAGTTTTCAATCCATGAGTAAAGAGTGACATATTATTTGACCATTGAGACTTGAGAGTGGCTCAAACAAGAATTCAACCTACTGGCAGAGAGCACATCTCTGTGAAACCAAAAAAGCAGAAAAAGAAAGCAACCTAAATATTTTGGAATGACCTGATAAGGAGAATATGCTTCCGAGTTATGCAATTGATCAACAGGTTAGGTGAACATAAACCATACTAAACATCTCTCTTTCAAGCCTTAATGGCCATTATCTACATCAGAAATGAAACTAAACATGCTAACCCATATTCCTATACATTGAATTCATTACTGTGACTGCTAACGTAGGTGGTGGTGTTACACTTGTTCTCCAATGGAGAGCTGTAAATGTTACTGCATAATAGTTGAGATAAAATGTAATGCCCTTTGCGAAGTTCAATTGCAGAAACTGGATTACTAGAAGCAAAACAAGTATACACGTTTACCAGTTCCACAGAAGAGCATGCATGGTAGTCTTCTCCTTAGAAGCACCTTCTCTGTTGAACAGTGCCGCCACCCTCTCATCCGAAACCAGCTCACTGACGACATTGACTCTAACTTTCACTCCTTCACCGCTGCTCAATCCATTCCCAACCAGCCTATTAACCACCCTAATAGCTGCACCAGCACTGACATGACACCGTTCTAATAGCCCTAGAAAGACTCCTTTAACTGTCTCGGCCCCTGCTGCACCTGCAGCCTGAAAGAATGACTCCACAGCCGATACCCAAACACCCTCAGGTATCCCTTTATTCAACACCATTCCTCTCAACTCCTTCTCTGCTTCACCATACCTCCCCAAACCCAACCATGCCTTCATTGCCAAGACACTCAGGCTCGGATGATTGTCTCCGCCACTCCCAACGTCTCTCAAAACCTTCACACATTTCAACACATTTTCAAACTCATTGCTCTGCAGATGTGCTGCGGCTATGAATCTAAGAGCCTTCAGCCTTAACTCCTTCAAATTCAGAGTTTCCTCTGTCCTTTTAACAACTCTCAGACCTTTCTCGCACAATTCCAATGAATCGTTCATCAACTTTAATGCGTCATTCATGGTGGAAGGTTCATTTGCTGATAGCAAAGTTTTTCCAAATGCCAAGTACTGGTTAGCTAGGGCACTAAAATTCCTTGAAACTCCAAACAGAAAATTTTTTGATCTGTTCAGCAATGCAATAGCAAAATTCCGATCAGAAACTTCCCAAACCGCTCGAGATCGAGCAAGGTTGAGATCCAATAGCAATTTCCGCTCGTCATCATCCGATATTGAGCTAATTTCAGTATTTGATACAAGGTCGGTGGCTTTTTCAAAGCAATTGTTAGCGGAATCGAACTTCTTTAGGTCGCACCAGATCAAACCGGTCTTGTAGTAGAACAAAGCCGCCTTGAACGCCGGAGACGGAATTCCTGCCACGTCAACGGTTAAATACAGCAGCTCAGCCGCAACTTGGCGGAGCTTGGCGTGCTCCTCGGAAATCTTCAAGGAGGATGCATTGGAGAGGTCCACGCACGCATTCCAAAGGCGATAGGTCAATTTCCAGACAGAAAGCTTGACAGAATTGGAGAAAGGTGCGAATTGGCTCAACTGAGCAAGAATTCCTCGAAGATCAGAGGAGAACGATGCCTGCAAGGGATGCAGGGGCGAGTGGCGCTCGAGCGATTTGATCGAGGACTCGATTTGCGAGAGAGCGGCTGAGTGGGAGGAGTCTGCGGCGGCGGTGTCGCGGCGGCGGTCAGGCGTAGAGGTTATCTCGGCGATTCTCATATGTGCTCCGATTGGAAATTATTGGCGGGAATTCCCGGATGAGACTGGAGGAATGTGGAGAACTGGAGATACAAGTTTTTAAGACATTTTATCACCCGTATCTCGTTTAGTTGGCAAATTATCATATCATACAAAAATGATGATTTATAACAGAATTTTTTTAGGTCACTTTACTCCCGTTGAGACTAGGCTTATAATACGTTCTTCTACTAACAGCTTATATTAAGCCATTTTTCAGTTACTAGCATGATATAAGCCATAAGTTTGGATGGTGTTTAATAGCTCATTTACAGTCTAAGTTGGCCTAAGTTGCAGCGTCTGAGCAATTGATAGGATAGGAAGTGTTCTAGCTACAAAATTCCTCATTTGGTATATTTTGCTTTATGCCCTATTGGGCTATTAACAACCCCTTTGTGCTGCAAGTAGTAGTAGTAGTAGTAGTAGTAACAGAGACAAAATCAAAACTAGATATGGGAATCAGAATGATTCCACGTCCAAATACCAAAATCCAATAAAGGGAAATCCTAATCATTTCGTCCCTCGTTCATTCTTGATTCCCCCTTGGCCTTATCTTTGGTCCCAAGAAACCCCCAACACAAAATACATTATACTACTGCTACTACATAGGAGGAGGAGAAACTAAAGACAAACCCATGCTTATTTACAAAAACATTTCTATATAACCAAAATGTCAGACAGCAAGGTAACATACACAGAGAAGCTACAAACTGATCATTTCTATGTATACAACATTCTATAAATAAGATCATAAAAGTTTCCAAATAATTCTACATTCATCTACATATATATCTATATAATAAGTAATAAATAAATCTCAAAATGAAAATTGATTTTACCGAGGCAGGCCCGGCATGAACCTGTCCACAGAGCTCAGGCCTGACCGGGTTGTTTGAACCACTGCATCACATTTTTGGCAGCTCAAAACCTTATTAAGAACTCTCCTCACCGGACGAACTGCTCTGTCGCCTGGTGAGAAAGTCCCCTGGGATTTGATGTAGCATTGGGTTTACAGGGACAGGAAACCTATGAGCAGAACTAACCATGGTTCGTTCATTTATCATACCAACTTCCTTGCAGACACGGTCTAGGATTGTCAGGAAGTCTCGAACCACCATGAAGATTCTGAATGGATGGGCCTCTTCCTTAGCTGAGTTTCCATGGAAATATTCAGTTATTTCCTTTACCAGAGAAAGGGCAACACTTTCTTGGGCTTGGAGTCGGATAATTTCCTCCTCAGCCTTTTTCATGAAACTATTCATGGAATCAGAGAATTTGTTGTTGCTGCTTTCCGCGAAAGGTGTTGCTTCATTTAGTTTTACAATCTCTCCTATGTTCCCAATTCCTTTGGAAAGCTTGGACACATCGCTGCTGAGCACCTCCGCATCCATAGCTGCAGATTTCTTGACATTGGAGAGCTCAGAGCTCAGACAAGAAACGACTTGGAGGCCGAGCTTTCTGCACTTTGCATCATCATTTATGGCGGGCTTCTCAGCTGCATTATTTTGACTAGAAAGACGAGCACCTTCACTTCTTATTATCTCCTGAACAACAAAATGTAAAAGTGTTGTTTGGCCATCAGCTCCCTTCACATCAACGAGCTTGAGGAGTGTGTCGAGCTTGAATGCATGGGCATCACCCCGATTTGTTCCGACATTCATACGGTTTCCTGTCTTCAACACAGCTTCTAGAAGTTTCAGAAACATCCTGCTAGTCCTCAATTCTTCGCAAGCTGCCTGTAACATCAAAAACTCATAAGCTAGCATATCATCAAGCAATAAACTCATGTATCAATTGAACTACCGATCATTAAGTGAACAAAGTGAGATGTCAAGTTTTGCAAAATCACATTTATAACATATAACATCTTTAATTCTCTTGAT
Source organism: Hygrophila difformis (assembly GCA_030278955.1). NCBI lineage: Eukaryota > Viridiplantae > Streptophyta > Magnoliopsida > Lamiales > Acanthaceae > Hygrophila > Hygrophila difformis. Next base: position 12,065,778 of record JAOANR010000001.1, read on the forward strand.
GTCAAGTTTCTTCAATTCAATCATCACTTTAAATTCAAGGTTGGCTCACATTAATCGACACTCATGATTGCATTCACAGACAGATATCCAAACGAAATCGTACCTCAAGGGTTGTAAAAGACTTTTTCAAGTACTCAACCTCAGATTCAAAGTTAGATATGTAAAGCATTGCTTCTACTCTTTTGAATGCATAAGGTACATCGAGAACAGCCTTCAAAAATCTTTCCGCAGCACCAAGCTTGGTCGGAGAAGTATCTTTGTATTCCTTAAGCTTTCGCTCCTCTTCCTTGGTCGGTGCCATCTTCAGTAAACTCTCAAGAAGCTCAGCACCAAGTGTTTCAGTATTTCCTGATGTCATGGATAAACTCAATTACGAATTACAATACATATCCATCCTGAACAATGTTTAAAATCAACAGCCATCTAGCTAGACAAAACTCAAAGTGCATCTTTAAAGTAAATTTTTCTCAAAACATAACTATTTATTCCAATTTAACGAATTGAACCAAACTGTATAACACCAAACAAAACCATAAACCCAAAGGTGAAAAGTAAACAAGGTAGCCCTCATGCCATGTGGAAGTGTCTACTTGATAGAGCTATACTACACAACTGATTTGTTATCATTTGCCCAACATCACAAAACAAGACAAAGAACACAGCAAGGCCAATGGTAAATCATGTGCATAGACAATCATTCAAAACACCCTCGGCTCATTATCAGAAAACGTTAAATTAACCTCAATGCCACATAAATACGAAAGACAATTATCAAATACCTTCTAAAAGACCTTCACAAACTTCCTCAACAGTGACATTAAGGGCCCTCAACAAAATAGCAATATTCTGCGCCTTCTTAGGATCAAGAACCCTGTTACCACTGTCCAGGCCAGGAGACGGCAGAACTTGCCACCTCATAGCCTCCTTTGGAGGGGGCTTAGGATTATTCGCAACAAACAATGTCTCGATCATTTCCTCATTCAATCTGTTCATAATTAAATAGTCCATATACGTATTAATCAATCAAGCTAAACAAACAGAATAGACTATAATAAAGCACTACCAAATTTGTATATCCATTACTTGAAAGAGCTGCATTTGAGTTGATCCCACACCATCTCCCTGTCGGAACTCGCCCGGACTTTGTCCCAATGCAGTGGCTTTAATTTTGGCTTCGGCGTGGTAGTCTCCTCGGACTGCTCTGGTTCGACATCGTCGGGAATTTGTGAACTCATTGGCGGCAATTCCATTGGAGAAACTAATGTGGGGCTGAATGAAATTGGATTCATTGGCTTGACCAAAGGGGGAGCCCTTATTTCTGGGTTTTTGGCCGGTGGAGTTGGAGTTCTAGGGCTCTCCCACATTTTACTAGGCGGCGGAGGTGGTGGCGGTGGTGGTGGAATAGAAACTCGTGGCGGTGGTGGCGGTGGCGGTAGTGGCGGGGAGTGATCAGCAACAGGATGTGGTGGTGGCGGCGGTCGCGATGGCGGTAATGGATAAACGAAGAAGTTCTCCGGTGGAGGTGGAGGTGGAGGTGGAGATGGAGGTGGAGGCGGTGCGGGAATTGCAGAGATGCTTATTGAAGATTCGATTTTCTGATCTGAAGCATTGGAAATTCGCGGAGACGTATCATCGCTTCTTCGAGAGTATCTCTCAGGCGACGATGAACTCGGTGGTGACGGTGATGCAGATTCCTTGCGTATCGAGTGACGTGGTGGAGGGGAGCATGGCATTTGTCGGTGCTGCAGTGGCGGAATCGCCTGAATCTCGATTAGGTCAGGGGATTTGGGTATCGAATTTCTAGGGCTCAAACTGTTTTCTGGCGAAAGACTGAGTGAAATCGACCTCACCGGAGACCCAGACACCGATCCGGAAACTGACGAGGAGTAAGTTGAGGAGGAATTCGAAGCGGAAACATTAAAATTCTCGACTTCAACGGCATGGAAGGCGCGTCTAGAAGCTGATCCAGTTCCGATGGAGCTTTCGCGGCCATTCAACGAGCCTTTGGGCGAGTAGAACTCTTCGTCTTCGTCGCCTTTGCTCGACGCCAAATCGGCATTGTTGATTCGGAAATTCCGGCCCAGACTCTGCTGCGTGTGCAGCGGCGGCAAGGGGCGGAGCTCCGGCGAGTCCAATTTCCGTGGATTTGAGGAGACAGGATTACTTAAACCATCCTTCGACCTATTCCCGCTTCGATTTCCGGCAATGCTGCCGCTCGGGGGATGGGAATTGACGAGAGTGCCGAGGTAGAGGAACTCGGAGCTTGTTTGGGAAGGTCTCTGCAGCCTCGGGATGTGGCTGATGTTCGGTGGCGGATGATGAAAATTGGGGGTGGCCGTGGAGCTGTTGCTGTCGGATCTCGCAGGTTTGGAGCAATCTCCGAAGGCGGAAGATCCCTGAGTTCTGCCGCGCTTGCGGAGGTGGAGACAGACGGCGAGAGAGACAATCGCGACGGCAGCGATGACGGCGGCTACGGCGGCTCCAATGAGGACTTTGGATGTGGCGGATTTGGATTTGGTAGTCTGTGGGACGTTGAGAGAGGAGATGTTGGCCGGGAAGGAGGCGAAGGAGGCCGGGGAAGGCGGCGATGGCGGGGAAGGGATGGACGGGAAGAATGGGGCAGTGTCGGTGTTGTTGGGGGGAGCGGTGGAGAAGGGGAATTTGGGGACGGGCGGCGGAGGGGTGGGCGGGGGGGCTGGTGGGGAGGAGTCCAGGGGGAAGAAGGGCTGGTGGAGAATGCGGCGGAGGGGGTGGTGGGCGAGAGCGGGGGTCAATAGTTGAAGGAAGAAAAGGGTGGTGCAGAGGGCGAGGGGTGCTGCGATGGTGATGGCGGTGGACGGCATTTTTGGGAGTGGAACCTCCCACCACCTGAAACTATGAGAGAGAGAGAGAGAGAGAGAGAGAGACAGAGGGAGTAATTTAGGCGAAAAGTGGGTGTGTTTTCATTAGGCACATTCAACGGCTCTCAGAGAGAGAGAGAGAGAGAGAGAGAGAGATGTTGATCCCAGTTCTCAAGTGTGTGAAAAGTGGTACAGTGGTAAAGGTGGAGAGTGAGGGAGGGTAAGGTAAGGGTGGAAGAAGAAGAAGGTGCAGAGAAATGCAAGGAGCGCTCCTAGGACGTCAGCACCGGGTGAATCCAGACCATTCAGTTCCCACCAACATCAACGGTGTCAAACCTAAAACCATGAGTGGGTCGGTATATCTACCGAGTACTAGTAGTAGTAATAATGGTGGTAAATGTGAAAAGGGGAAAATAATGAGAGGGAGAAAAAGAAAAGTGGAAGAAGAATAGATAGGTTACGGTAGCGTACTAAAATACTCGAGTAATTAGTGGAGTAGTAGTAGTAGTAGTTTGTAGGGAATGGCTATGGTGCCCGCGGCTTGCACCTACAACCATTATTTTTGATACTTAACCATCACTTATTAAATATGAAATCATTATTTTTTGGATGTCTGTACAAACAATATTTATAATTTGGATACGCAACCATCACTTCTAAATATGTAAGTGGAGATGTTTGGGAGTCAGTAGATCCGCTAGCACATAACAGATTCGGAGAGAGAATTGTGAGAGATATGCTCTTTCAATATGCTATATGCTACCAAATATGCTTGCTCCCAAACATACTCAATATGTAACCTTCACTTTTGAATACACCATCATTCTGCTATGCAGATATTTGGAGTAGTTTCACCGGAACCGGACGGATAGTTTGTGTGCGTGCACCAAGACCAAGATAGAAAACTAGGGTCGTGTTGGGTCATCATCGTGCATGTAAAGAGACAGCTAAGATTCTCGGATAAAAAAGCAAATAAGTACTAGAAGAAACCGTAGAGTGCTGTTGACTGCTGAGTTATCACAAATTCCCAATGCCATGAAAATGAATGTTTTGTGGTAGTAATTCCTCAGATTTTTTAAATTGCTCGATTTGAATTATTGTTTTCAATTAGTTAACTTTGTAGTTTTGAATGATTGTTTTCAACTAGTTAATTTTGGAGCTTTATTTAGTTAGGTTAGATAGAGAATGATTTTGAAGGTACATCTAACATGAGTTTTATAGTTTGTACTTTCTATTTTCACTATTACTTTACCATTTTTTATTTAGCCTTGTAACGAAGCATATAAAACCATCCAAAGTCAGCTAGTTGAAAACAGTGATTCAAATAAAAGACATAAAAAAAGAACGGAGGTAGTAATTAGTAGTATATCTTTAATTGCTATTTGATTAAATAATTACAATTAATTAGCATTGAGTAACCACAAAAACATCAAATTCGGTTAATATTAAAAATATATATATATCAAATAAGTATTTTCTTTATTTAATGGATATTCCAGACCTCATTGATTAAGACAGAACTTCATAACATTCAGGTGAATTGCGTCATCTGATATATCAAATAAATATTGTATATTTAAGCATGGGCTCCCACCCCTTTTTCAGGCCTTCAATGGCTCCTCTACAAAAAACATGGATATATTATGGTCATGTTGGGGAATTAGCTGTTACCTGATTATTTGAGTAATAAATTGGTTAAAATTAGTTGTTTGACAATTTTGAGGCAAATTTTTTCCCTAGAATAAGCTAACTTCAAAATGCTGATATTTACAGCGGTTTCAAAAAGAGCTGATTGTACACTATTTTAAGTTATTTTATCTTTTTAAATAAGTTAATTTATTTTAAATTGACTAGAATAAGCTAATTTTATTTAGCATATTTGCCAAACATGGTATATTCAGTATATGCCCGCGGTTATATACACACAAAAAATCTTAAGAGCACACGAATTTTACGTAAAATATCAAAAATATCACTACTTAATGGGTTTGGGCACCTAAAAGTCTTTACAGTGAATGGCCAGCTTTGGCCGTTGGATAAAGAAAGGATTGGCCGAGCTGGCCATTTGAGACAGGATCGGCCAGCTCTGGTCGTTTGGATAGAGAAATGATCGGTCAGCTCTGACCGATCTTGGCTGACCGATATTTTCTCTATCCACAGGATCGGCCAGCTTGGCCGTTTGGATAGAGAGGATCGGTGTCAGCTTTGACAGATCTTTTCTCTATCCAAACGGCCAAAGCTGGCCGATCCTTTCTTTATCCAAACGGCCAGAGCTGGCCGTTCAATGATGTTTTTCTTTTTTTTTTCTTTTCTTTTCTGATTCTGTTTAATTGTTTTCGTTTCTTGTAGCATAATCGCATACCATCAAGCAATGAGAGTCTTGCCTACAAAAAATAACGATTTGAGTTTGGATATTATAAGTACAGACTACTCGGAGAGTTTAATAGTTTGGTCTCAGTGTGCCAACGCTAGCTGAAAGCTTGAACGAGGGTCTTATCCGGATGTAAGTAGGCGACCTTTCTAATATTGAGGCCTTATGTGGGACACGAACACAAACACCACATGAGGTAAAAAGCAAATATATATTAATAAAATGCTGAAACAGGAACAGGAAAAAATAAATAAATAAATAAAATAAAAAAATGAATGGCCGGCCTGACTATGAGACGAACGACCACTGGTGGCCGTTCAATGTTCCAAGCAAATGTCCAGTGTGTGTTTGCTTCTCAACGGGCATGGATATCCATGCATGGCCGTCAAGCGGAGAAAAGAAAAAAAAAAAAAGAATCGCGATTCTATATTTTTCTTAGGATAAGTTGGAAATTGTAAAATGGGTAAAATAAAAAATAAAAATAAAAATAGAGAGTGCCCCTAATTTTCTTATTTGAAGCTAATGTGCCCCTATCCTTTTATGTTTGTGGAAATATGGTGTGTATATAACCGGACCTTCAGTATATAATAAACATACACAAATTCATCATTTAACCCAAGAGAATTAAATAACTAATAACTAATAATAATAATAATAATAATAATAATAATAATAATAATAATAAAGACACAAGGACACATGCATGTTGAACTGTATTGATGCAGTACGTGGACGTGGAGTAGATGTGGCCTTGCATTCATTTTCTCTCATAATCTAATTCCAGTACTTTACTTTTTATGCTGCTAGCACTAGTAGTAGGAATAGAATTAGTATTTTGCTATTTACTTATAGTAGTATTTGTTTATTGAAGTAATAGCCTCTGTTGTCCTGTCAGACATAGCAAAAAAGTTTTTTACACCCACCCCTTAAAAGATAACTTTTCTACCCGAAAAGACAAAAAACCCTTCGGTCGGGGACTTCGATCGGTCCGATCGAAGATAAAATAGCCGACCGAAGTGCCTATTACTTAAGCATGATTAGTTGAGCTTCGGTCGCGAGAAAAAGCTTCGGTCGCACAATGTGATGACTTCGACCGAAGCAAGAAATAGCCGACCGAATATATTTTTTATTGAAAATTTATTTTGTTTTTGTTTTCATTAGTATATATTATATTATTTGAAATTGTATATATTATTATTATTATTTATTTCAATAGTGTATATATTATATTTAAATTATATTATTTTATTTGAAATTTTTTATATTATTATTGAATTTATATATGACATTTATTATATTTTTGGTAAATTTATTAAAGTATTAATTATGATTAGTATTTAAATTATTATTTGATTATTATTATATATACTATATTTTATTTTATTTTAAATTTTATATATTATTATTTCTAATATTAATTAGTATTATGGAAATCATTATTATTATTTTTGATGTATTTATTATATAATTATTATTATTATTTAAATTATATATTATATTTATTATATTTTTGGTGTATTTGGACATTTTAAAGTATTAATTATATTTATGATACCAATAATGATATTATTGTTATTATTATATTTATTATTTAAATTATTATTATATTATTATTATTTTATTCTATTTGTAATTGTAAATATTATTATTTCTAATATTAATTAGTATTATGGAAATTATTTTTATTATATTTGATGTATTTATTATATAATTATTACTAATATTTAAATTATATATTATATTTATTATATTTTTGGTGTATTGGGTCATTTTAAAGTATTAATTATATTTATGATACCAATAATGATATTATTGTTATTATTATATTTATTATTTAAATTATTATTATATTGACCATATTTTATTCTATTTGTAATTGTAAATATTATTATTTCTAATATTAATTAGTATTATGGAAATCATTTTTATTATATTTGATGTGTTTATTATATAATTATTATTAAATAAATTATATACTATATTATTATATTTTTGGTGTATTTGGACATTTTAAAGTATTAATTATATTTATATACCAATAATGATATTATTATTTATTATTGTTATTATTTGAATGATTATTATTTAATTATTATACCAATATTATACCAATAATATTTATTGGTATACCAATAATATTTATTATATATTTAAATAATATTATACCAATAATATTTATTATTTATTATACCAATAATATTATACCAACAATGATTTATTATACCAATAATATTTATTATATATTATATTATTATATTATTGTTATTGGTATTATTATGATTATTATTTAATTATTATTTTTAATTATTCTATTTACTATATAATATATTATTTGAAATTATATATATTATTATTTCTAAACATGATTAGTTGAGCTTCGGTCGTGAGAAAAACCTTCGGTCGGCCAATGTGATGGCTTCGATCAAGCCGATCGAAGTTGTAATAATTCCTATTTTTATTTTTATTTAAATAATAATTTATTTTTTATTTTCCGTTTTATATAAATTATTATTTTTATTATTAGCATTATTATTAATGGATAATAATGATATTTATTACTAATAAACAGGATTAGTTGAGCTTCGGTCGGATAAAACTGTAACACCCCAGATTTTTATCAACGTCCAAGGGAATAAAAATCTATTCCGATCAATGTTGAAATATTTCCGAGAAGAAGAAAATAATTTATCACAATAAATTATTGCTCGGAAATAAAACGCCGATAGATTTAAATTCAAAATGGAATAAAAGAGGGAAAGGAAGCCCGAAGACATTCCATGAATTGAGTAAAAATAATTGGAGTTAAGTTCATGAAGGAAAAGAATTTTAATTCCAAGAACCCGTGAAGTCGAAAGAAATTTAATGATACAAGTTATTACACGGGAATCAAAAGACGACGAATTGAAAGCCGACGAAACCGAGACCGACGGATTTAAGATTTTAACATGAAGTTCATTTGAGTCGAGATAAACTTAAGATAAGAATTTTTGACCCGAGAATGACCCGAAAAATCGAGCCCGAAAATGTAGGAAGATAGAAGTCCGAAAGAGAGGAGGAAAAGCACGACGGATCGCACGACCCCGCCCGGACCGAAGTCCAGGCGTGTTTGGCGCGCTGTCCGCGCGGGATTTGGGGGATTCCCGCGCCAACCCCGCGTGGGTCGACAGCCGCGTTTGTCGCGTTCGGTGACGCGCACCCGGCGCGCCTTTTGGCCGATTCGCGCGCCAACCCCGCGCCAGGGTCCTGACAACAGCCATTGTCGCGTTTTGGCGACTTTCTTGCCATATTCCTTGACCCCAACGCGAGAATCTGATCTATCACGGGAGGGAACATCATTTGGACGTTATGTAATCAATCCTACCTCCATTTTCAGCCATTCTAATCAACCATTCACTCCCCAAACTCTCCAAAAACTCTCCCTAAGCCAAACACCTTCCGGCGAACTTCCGGCGAACTTTCCGGCAACCAAATCCTACCAAGGAAGGGTGTAGATCAAGGATTTGCAAGCATTGGATTGTTGGTAAGGTGTCAATCAAGTTTCCTTATTGCTTTAAGATCATAATCAACCTTCTAACTTACGGATCTTTACTTGCAAACACGTTCGTAGCCAAAGGAGAAGAAGAACGTGTTGCGTAGATTCGTTCGTGGCGATTTTGGACAAATCGATCAACCTTAGAACGTTCAAGGAACTCACTCACTGTAAGTTAATAACTTACATATCAATACGGGTGGTTTGAAGACATCCGAAACATTGAATCTTAAACGAAACGTTAAAATCAAACCTAAAAACCCAAATCTACGTATTTTCTGAAATCCGAACAAAACTCTTACTTCAAGCGTTCAAACCTGAAAACTCAAAACTAAGATTTTGATCCTAAAATCTTCAGCTATGTTGTGTAAAAATTTCAGAATTTTTCATCAAGTTTTGATACCCCAAATCAAGTCGGACATATTCTGCGTTTTTAAGAACTTTCAAAAATTTACAGATTTCTTAACCGAACTTGATGAGCATATTTCTATCATTTCTAGTCCGAACCAATCTTCATGATCTAAACAAAAGTTATAGATCTATGAGTCTTGAATACCTCTTTAAAATTTCATGCATTTTCATCAAGTTTTGAAACCCCAAATCGAATCGGACATATTCTGCGTTTTAAAGAATTTTCAAAGGTTCACAGATTTCTTAACCGAACTTGATGAGCATATTTCTATCATTTCTAGTCCGATCCAATCGTTGAGTTCTAAACAAAAGTTGCATATAATCATGTCTAGTATGTGCATATAAAATTTCAGAATTTTTGAAGCTCATTTGATATGTTAAAAAGTCAAATCTTTGAGATGTGTCAAACCTGAATCCTGACAGCATACTAGTTGAGTAGAAAACTTGATTTTTGACATGCTTCCCATCGTTTTTACGAAAAACTCAAAACATGAAAGTTGTTCATTGGGATGTTTTTGAGCTACTGTGAAAATTTCAGATCAATCGCCTAAGAAATGGATTTTTAAACTGAAAAGGCGTAAACTGTGACATCGATCGACTTTTGAAATCTTTTAAACAACGATCGAAATCTTGTGATACGATAAAGCTATATTTTTTAAAATCCCGTTATACTAAAGTTGAAACAATATCGGTTACATAAAAATCAGGGGGTGAGTGCTCTGCAGGGTGCCCTCCTAATTGTGCAATTTGTGCCAAAACGGCAATGACTATCACGCGCGAAAAATCAACAAAACGGCATCTTATATTTTTGCCTATCCTCTCGAGTGTATCCGTATGGGTTACTCGAGGCTCGACGGAGCGGTACTGGATATGGCATATTTGGTCACAAGAGACCAACTGCCTACCCTCTCGAGTGTATCCGTATGGGTTACTCGAGGCTCGACGGAGTGGTACTGGGTATGGCGTATCGGCTGCGGCCGCCGGATCACCGGCTAGATGATATGTTACTTATGAAATTGGCTGAGGCCGCCGGATCACCGGCTAATTGTTACTATTGATATCTGCCATTATTATTTTGGGCCTATCCTCTCGAGTGTATCCGTATGGGTTACTCGAGGCTCGACGGAGCGGTACTGGATATGGCGTATTTGGTCACAAGAGACCAACTGCCTACCCTCTCGAGTGTATCCGTATGGGTTACTCGAGGCTCGACGGAGTGGTACTGGGTATGGCGTATCGGCTGCGGCCGCCGGATCACCGGCTAGATGATATGTTACTTATGAAATTGGCTGCGGCCGCCGGATCACCGGCTATCTATTGTTGAGATGATGGCGTAACGGGAAATATATTAAAAAGCTCAGATTTTATGAAATTGGCTGCGGCCGCCGGATTGCCGGCTAAATTTAAATATCGTTTTGATGGTGGCGTATCGGTGAAAATTTTTAAAGCTCAAATTTTTATTTACATACTTACGGCATTAATCATGTTTTTAAATCATGTCTTAAATAATTGCCCATGTTTAAGTTTTAAATTATGAAATTAAATGTGTCTTTAAAGTATGCATTATCTTCGCATTTTTTTTAAATGTTTTTATGCATGGCAAAGAGTTTTATCTTAATTACTAAAAATCTAACCCCTTTATTGCTACGTAAGGATTAACTTACTCAGTATTTTATAATACTGATAAAAACCGTTGTTCATTTTTTTTTCTGTTACAGAGTACGAAGCATGATCATTCATTGGGGGATCATTTGGACACTTAATTATTTATTTTACATGACTTGCATGAACGGGTCTGTTTAACCCGTGGTTTGGCCATGTCGGCCCTATATTTCAAATTCCGCTGCATACACTTTACTTCCGCTGCGTACTTTATATATATTCTCGCTGCAACTCTGATGTAGTATTTTTAAATTATCTATGAATGGGCTACTTGAATATTTTAAATCCTGAAAAACCATAGCCTTACATCTCTTTAGTGAGCTCGGAGAAACCGTGTCTTGCTAGGGAGGTGTGGCGGTGGCATCCCGGCCTGGGTTACCAAATCCGGGGTGTTACAAAAACCCTTTCGGTCGGTAAATAAGATGACTTCGATCAAGCCGATCGAAGTTGTAATATTTGCTATTTTTTATATTTTATTGAAATAATAATATATTTTTTATTTTCCATTTATATAAATTACTATTATTATTATTAGTATTATTATAATGGATAATAATGATATTTATTACTAATAAACAGAATTAGTGGAGCTTCGGTCGTGAGAAAAACCTTCGGTCGGCCAATGTGATGGCTTCGATCAAGCCGATCGATACTCTAACAATTGCTATTTTTTATTTGTATTTAAATAATAATTTATTTTTTATTTTCCGTTTATATAAATTACTATTATTATTATTATTATTAGTATTATTATAATGGATAATAATGATATTTATTATTATAAGTGAAAATATTTGTATTAAAATTGTATTATTATACTATTATTCTTATAAATAAAAAATATTAATTATAAATTAGTTATAATCATAAAAATATTAATCATATAGAAGAGTTTCCAAGAAGAAGAACAAGAACAAGAAGAAGAAGAACAAGAACAAGAACAAGAACAAGTAGAAGAAGAAGAAGAAGAAGAATATAAGCTTTAGGTTTAATGATGTATGACTTAAAAATGAAATTATGATCAAGGTTTAGGGTTTAAGGTTTTAGTTTTAGGGTTTAAGGGTTTAGGGTTTAGGGTTTAGGGTTTATGGTTTAGAATTTTATAAAGGGCTTCGATCAAGCCGATCGAAGTTGTAATAATTAATATTTATTATTTTTATTTAAATAATAATTTATTTTTTATTTTCATTTTTATATAAATTATTATTTTTATTATTAGTATTATTATTATGGATAATAATTATATTTATTACTAATAAACAGGATTAGTTGAGCTTCGGTCGGATAAAACCCTTTCGGTCGGTAAATAAGATGGCTTCGATCAAGCCGATCGAAGTTGTAATAATTGCTATTTGTATATTTTATTAAAATAATAATATATTTTTATTTTCCATTTATATAAATTAATATTATTATTATTATTATTAGTATTATTATAATGGATAATAATGATATTTATTATTATAAGTGAAAATATTTGTATTAAAATTGTATTATTATACTATTATTCTTATAAATAAAAAATGTTAATTATAAATTAGTTATAATCGTAAAAATATTAATCATATAGAAGAGTTTCCAAGAAGAAGAACAAGAACAAGAAGAAGAAGAACAAGAACAAGAACAAGTAGAAGAAGAAGAAGAAGAAGAAGAAGAAGAAGTATAAGAAGAACAAGAAGAAGAAGTAGAAGAAGAAGAAGATATGCTTTAGGTTTAATGGTGTATGATTTAAAAATAAAATTATGATAAAAAATATTTATTATGAATTATAGTTATAAATTAATTGAAGGGTTTAGGTGTTAGGGTATAGGGTTTAGGGTTTAGGGTATAAGGGTTTACGGTTTAGGTTTTAAGGGTTTAGGGTTGTAAAAGCTGATTATTAAAAAATTATTTTGGGTTTAAGGGGTCAGGGTTAATGGCTTTAGGGTTTAAGGGTTTAGTTTAAGGTTTAAGGGTTTAGGGTTTAGGGTATAGGGTTTAGGGTTTAGGGTTTAGGGTTTAGGGTTTAGGGTTTAGGGTTTTAAGATATGATTATTATAAAATTAGCGGGTATAGGGTTTAGGGTCTAAGGGGTCAGGGTATAAGGGTGTAGGGTTTAGGGTTTAAGGTTTAGGGTTCCAATTTAATTTGATAAATTTCAGGGTTCGATCGGCCTTTTCCTCTTCGATCGGACCGATCGAAACCCGAAATAAGCCGACCGAAGTGGTAGCTTACAAGACAAGCTGGGCCCTTCCTCCTTCCCACTTGCACTTTCCCTTTCTTTCCCTTTCGAAAAATTAGGCGACCGAAGCCCTCTTAACGCCGATCGAAAATTTGCCCACTCCTTCCGGCCAAGTGACCACCGGCGATGGAAGATCCGACGGCGGAGGAGATGAGAGACGCGCTCCTTGACGAAAATAGTGGAGGGTTGCCTCTAGTGCTCGTCGGGGATGGGAGTGCAGCGCCGCCGCCCTCGCCACGGCCGTCGCCACCGGAGCACGCCGATCCTGCGGCCGCCCGCCGGCAGCCCCGCCCCCCTTCCGGCTCCGACGCTATTCGGGTGAGTATTTCCCATCCCCACCCCTAACCCGCCGTCCCCACCCCCAACACGCCATCCCCACCCCCACCAACCCGCCATGGATGCTCTGTTTTGCGTTTTCCGTTTTTTTTTTTTTTAAATTAAATGCATATGTTTAAATTGATTATGTTTTTAATTTGCAATTTAAATGCGTATTTCCCATTACAGTATTTATTTAAATTTGTGTACGATTTCTTAGGGTTTCGTAAAGTTGAGTGTTTAGTATGTTCGGATGTGGATTGTCTATTTTGGATGTATAATTTGTTAGATGTGTTGAATTTTTGAATTTATTTGGTAATTTGGATGTACGATTTAGATGTATTAGATGTGTTGAATTTTTTGAATTTATTTGGTAATTTAGATGTATTAGATGTGTTGAATTTTTGAATTTATTTGGTAAATTTGGATGTGCGATTTCTTAGGGTTCGTAAACTTGAGTATAATTTTGCGAATTGTTGTATTTGGGTATATGAAGTTATTTGCTAATTTATTGTGTATTTGGGTATAAATTATGGTGTTTAGGGTTTAGGGTATAGGGTTTAGGTTATAGGGTTTAGAAAAATTTTCCATAAAGCTTTGATAAAAATTATAAATAAAAAATACTATTTATTTTAAAGTTTTTAAAAAAAATTAATTTTTAAGGGTTTAGGGTTAAGGGTATAGGGTTTAGGGTTTAGGGTTTAGGTTTAAAAAAATTATCCATAAAGATTTGATAAAAATTATAAATAAAAAATACTATTTATTTTAAAGTTTTAAAAAAAAAATAATTTTTAAGGGTTTAGGGTTAAGGGTATAGGGTTTAGGGTTTAGGGTTTAGGGTTTAGGTTTAAAAAAATTATCCATAAAGATTTGATAAAAATTATAAATAAAAAATACTATTTATTTTAAAGTTTTAAAAAAAAATTAATTTTTAAGGGTTTAGGGTTAAGGGTATAGGGTTTAGGGTTTAGGGTTTAGGTTTAAAAAAATTATCCATAAAGATTTGATAAAAATTATAAATAAAAAATACTATTTATTTTAAAGTTTTAAAAAGAAAATTAATTTTTAAGGGTTTAGGGTTAAGGGTATAGGGTTTAGGGTTTAGGGTTTAGGTTTAAAAAAATTATCCATAAAGATTTGATAAAAATTATAAATAAAAAATACTATTTATTTTAAAGTTTTAAAAAAAAATTAATTTTTAAGGGTTTAGGGTTAAGGGTATAGGGTATAGGGTTTAGGGTTTAGGGTTTAGGTTTAAAAAAATTATCCATAAAGATTTGATAAAAATTATAAATAAAAAATACTATTTATTTTAAAGTTTTTAAAAAAAATTAATTTTTAAGGGTTTAGGGTTAAGGGTATAGGGTTTAGGGTTTAGGGTTTAGGTTTAAAAAAATTATCCATAAAGATTTGATAAAAATTATAAATAAAAAATACTATTTATTTTAAAGTTTTTAAAAAAAATTAATTTTTAAGGGTTTAGGGTTAAGGGTATAGGGTTTAGGGTTTAGGGTTTAGGGTTTAGGTTTAAAAAAATTATCCATAAAGATTTGATAAAAATTATAAATAAAAAATACTATTTATTTTAAAGTTTTAAAAAAAAATTAATTTTTAAGGGTTTAGGGTTAAGGGTATAGGGTTTAGGGTTTAGGTTTAAAAAAATTATCCATAAAGATTTGATAAAAATTATAAATAAAAAATACTATTTATTTTAAAGTTTTAAAAAGAAAATTAATTTTTAAGGGTTTAGGGTTAAGGGTATAGGGTTTAGGGTTTAGGGTTTAGGTTTAAAAAAATTATCCATATAGTTTTAAAAAAAAGTATAAATAAAAATACTATTTATTTTAAACCGCAGGGGGATTGGTGGTTTGTTCGGCCCGAGGGACAGGGATGCGCCCCTCACCTTATTATGTACTTTAGAGCCCTAGTTCTCCCGATCATAGTGCATGAGTTGCAGGAGACTGACCCGGATGGATTAGCGGAGCTCCGGGCTTCATGTTTTTCATATCTATACAGAGGAGCGACTCACGAGAGGGGGCCGCGTTGGTCTGATAGCGTTATGGCGGCTCAGGCCATGGCCGAGATTTTACACCATGAGGTGGCGTTCCGCTTCCCTGCCGATGGTGAGGAGTGGGGTGAGGACGATGCTGTCTGGTTTTTTATATGCGGGCGATTTGTGCGATACGGCCGGCAGGAGCACGCTTTGATTACTGGTTTGCGGTATGGCCGGTCTGAGTTCCAGCTATACTCGGATGATGGTCCCCCAGCCGGGAGCTTATTTTCGAGGTACCAGGACGTTCTCGCGAGCGCCTCCGCGGATAGGATCCGTACAGCCTTTAGGGACGGGCATTTTCGTACGACACCTGGCGACGGCTTGAGAGTCGCTAGGGTTTTGACAGCATTCTATCTCGTTCTCGGGCACGATGGGCACAGTCGTGGTCCGGAGCCATGGATGTGGCGGTTGGTGGAGGACCGGGATGCTTGGGAGGCATTTCCGTGGGGTTTGATTAGCTGGCAGGTGTCACGACATGGGTTCAGGCGTCTCCTCACCGCGACCAAGCCTGATGGTTCAGTGCACTTCTACGGCCATGCACTGGCATTTATGGTACGGTACTGTTACACCACATATTATAAATGTTTTCATTTGCACTGGTCTAATGATTTACCTGACGTAATTGGTTCGTGAACTCTGCAGGTCTGGGCCTGCGAGGCCGTCCCAGCTATGATGACGATTTATTGCAAGGAGAGATTGGGGGACCCGACGGAGCACCGCCCCAGGATTGTACAGTACCTATTCAAGAGGGTGACGAAGGCCCGAGATTGGCGAGCGTTTTTCGATCAGACGGTTAGTGGGCATGTACTTCGTTATCTCGTTGACATTTCGTATACTAACAGTATTGTTTTGATTGTGTATACAGTTGGAGTGTTTTGAGACACTTACACCCACCGAGGTGGAGTCGAGGGAGCCCTATATGGCAGACCTTGATGTTGAGATCCCACCCGGATTAAAGTGGGTGCGAAAAGACGATCGAAAGAAGGGTCGCAAGCGGAAGACGGGCGACGGGGATGCTCCGGTAGTGGACGAGGCAGTGGAGGAGGCCGAGCCGACAGTTGACATTGATCAGGGTGGCAGCGGCGCTGAGGCACCGAGTCGGCCCACCCAGCGCCCGCGCACGGATACACCCAGCGCCGATGTAGAGCCGAGCGCCCACCCAGTGCCTCCGGATTTTGAGACCATTATGGCCCGTCTACTGGAGGGTTACGAGCGGCGCACGGCGGACATGATCGCAGCGTGTGATCGACGGACAACGCAGACGGTCGCGGAGGGGGTGCGACAGATTGCGGACATGGTCGCCGCGACGGAGCAGCGGCTTATGCAGGAGATTCACCGACAGCAGGAGGCCACGAGATTGGTGGTGGCGGCGGAGGTCAGGGCCGTACTCCAGCGGAGCCACATCCGGACGCCAGATGTGGGCAGAGCTGGCATGTCGGGTAGCAGGGAGGCGGGGGTGACTCCTGGAGTACGTGCGGGGGCAGCATCGGGGGCAGATCAGGCACGCGCTACGAGAGAGTTCTCTGGAGTGCGAGCGGCCATGCCGCAGGTGTGCTCGGATTCACAGGATGCTTCCGGATCCGATCATGCCGCCGACGCCGAGCAGCGTACACCTCAGTCCGGCCATGACGAGGCGACTCCATCCGGCACAGGTAATTATATTTATTCTTGCTAATTTACTATCATACTGCAGACGAGTTAATATTTGAGATTTGTTGAATGATGTTGTGACTACATATTCGCAGGTTTTACGTCACCACCTCCCAGTGCGCCTACTGTGCATCCGAGTTGTGACGTCACAGCTGCATGTATTTTACTGGCATTAATGCGATTTATTTAGCACATCCGGATTGATTCTTGGTATTTTATTTATGATTCACTAAAAATATTTTTTCAGGGTCTGTTACACCACACTTAAGCATACCTCCACTGTCCACTGACCCGACACCTTCCTCCACCACAGCTGCAGGTATTTTGCTGTTGTTTAGTTTAAAGTTTGATTGTGTACTTATTCTGCTTATAGAATAAGGCTTATTTTTTAAACCCATATGTAATTTCCCAGATTATGTTACACCACCGCCACGGGTGCAGCCACCGTCCACACTGCATCCAAGTTCCTCCACTGTCCACTTAGCGGGTATGTTTTCGGTTTTTTGTACATACATTTTAATTGTTTATTATTTTCCCTGATGAGGATATTTGCGTAGGAGGTTCCGGATGCACGGACCCCGCCGAGTACCGCACTAGACGGGAGCGACAGGAGTCTCAGGCGCTTAGAAGCCCGTTCACCACCAGGCTTGATCGACCGCGAGGGCGATCTGGGAAAGAGTTGTTCAGCACTTATCTGGAGCAGGGCGGATATAGGTAATTTTGTAACCAGTTAAATTAATAGTGCACCTCACTACGGGAATACGAATCATGTGTACTTCTAATGCAGTGTAAACGTCGGGGCGATGTTTTCTGTTACCCATCATTTTTTCAAGTCATGGTGCACCACCACCTACCACCTGGAAGACGAGGTAAATTTGCTTTTCGTTTCTCTACTGGGCGTGTGCGTAAAACAAGACTTTTTAAGTTCATATCTACTCAGTCCACACTACATTTATTGTTGCAGCAATTAGATGCGTACCTTGGGATTCTACATTTCAAGCCCGAGATCTTCGGTGGCCGGGTGCGACAGGATAGGCAGATAGGCTTCGTCGATGCAAAATTTCTGGTTAGGTTTATAATTTTGTCTTCGAATGTATATGTATTATATTTATAATTGACTGACCGCAATTCTATTCTTAAACTAGACTCACGTTATCCATAACTGCTGGGACGAGTTCGATAAGGTGCCACGTTTTGATGATAAGTCTGTGGAGCGATACCGGCAGTATGTTGCGGGGCAGAGGCCCTCGTGGGGCAAAACTAGGCCGTGGTGGACACTTGACGAGGTTCGTGTTAATAACAACCGAACTTATTTATTTTTTCAATTTAGCGTATCTATCGACCATTTAATTGTTGATTTTTAAACAGTTGGTGTGCCCGTGGAACGTTCGAAAGCACTGGGTTATCGTTCGATTTTCACTGAGGGAGCAGTGCATCTACCTCCATGATGGTCTGTTACCGCCGAGGGCCCTGACAGATCCGATTAAGGAGAAGTTAAAGGAGACGCGCAAAGAGGACCTCCTGCCATTCAGGACACTATTTCCGGCGCTACTGCAGGTTGCCGGATACCACCGACATAGACCGGATGAGCCTACTGTACGGCAGTGGCCACTAGGTCGACCGCAGGACAGCACAGTTTTACCCCAGTATGATAGGTATTTTATTGGTTTTTTATTTTATGCCTCAATGTTGTATAATTATTGCTTTTGTAGTTTTGTTTAATTTAACGACTAACTGCAACAGCTCCTTGTAACACCCCGGTTTAATTAACACATGATTAATTTAATTAATTGTGGTTAATTAACAAAGGATTTATTATATGGATATTTTGTAGATATGATTTTAATGAAGTGGGAGAATAAGTGGGTTCAAACCCAAAAGATAATAAGAGTCAAGTGCTCAAATGGGTGCAATGTGGTCAAGACAAGTGGTGTAACCCTTTTAACCCACATTCCGACCCGACCCGAGACCCATGACCCGACCCGGTTCTATTTTTGACTCTTAAAAATCAGATTTTTGGGCATTGGAAACCCATTTCACTCCTCTCTTCCCCTCTTTCCCGTCACTCTTCTTTGGTGAGTTAGGGTTGGTGTCAAAACCCTTCCAATCTCCATTTTCTTGCTCAAATAGGTTGGGGAATCTTTTGTACTAGCTAAGGTAAGCTTCTTTCTTGATTAATTTCTCAATTCCATGGTTTTTGAAGCAAGTTTTAGGGGTTGTTTTGGTAGTGACGAAAATTGGGGGTTTTTCTTCAACTCTTGTAGATCGGCTTGAATCGAAGCTTGGAATCAACGAATCGAAGGTTGATTATTGTTGGAAGACTTCAGGCAAGGGATTATATTGCTTAAATTACGTGTTTGGGGGGTATTTGGGGGTCGGATTCCGGCGAAATCGCCGGAAAACCGATTGGAAAATCGGAGAAGACGATGAACAGTAACTGCTACAGTAACTGCTACAGTAACTGTACAGTAGTTACCGCGGTAACTCGTGTAGTTACCGCAGTAATTCGCAACAGTAATTACCACGGTAATTTGAACAGTAATTACCACGGTAATTTGAACAGTAACCACCACAGTAACTTGTACAGTAGTTACCGCAGTAACTCGCTACAGTAGTTACCGCAGTAACTCGCTACAGTAATCGCTACAGTAATTGCTACAGTAATCGCTACAGTACTGGGCTGCGTATGTCACGCGTTTCACGCGCGCGTGTGCGCCGTGAGCGCAGAAAGGCCCTGTTTGGCCCCCTTTTTGTGCGATTTTGATCCTATAATGATGTTTTCTTTGCACCAATTATTGTTATGACTTCCCCAAATATTATTGGTAAACCGTGGGTTAATCAATTGGCCCGTGTGGGTTGTTGAATTGCTTAGGGAAACTGTTGAATTATTATATCATTAATGCTTAGCCTAGGGGGCTATGTATTGAATTCCCTATATGTTGAGAAGCATGCGAACCTAGTGTCTAGGTGCTTGAATATCACCGTATTGTCATATGCATGTTATTGCATTGGAATTGACGGTTATTAACCCGATGGGTTGTTATGATATTTATGATAGATCGGGCAACCTTCACAGGTGTTGTTGAGTCCCGATGGCCCTGCGGGGTGTATTATTGACTGTTATATCTGTTACCCTTTTGGGGTGGTTATTATAATACATGATATTGCATTATGGATGGATGGACATATTGGAAATGTCCGATCGGGCAGCCTTTACCGGTGTTGTTGAGTCCCGATGACCCTGCGGGGTGGATTATTGGTTGTTATTCCTGTTGGCCCTTTTGGGCTGGTTATTATAATGCATGGTATTGCATTATGAATGGATGGACATATTGGAAATGTCTGATCGGGCAGCCTTTACCGGTGTTGTTGAGTCCCGATGACCCTGCGGGGTGGATTATTGTTGTTATTCCTGTTGGCCCTTTTGGGCTGGTTATTATAATGCATGGTATTGCATTATGAATGGATGGACATATTGGAAATGTCTGATCGGGCAGCCTTTACCGGTGTTGTTGAGTCCCGATGACCCTGCGGGGTGGATTATTGTTGTTATTCATGTTGGCCCTTTTGGGCTGGTTATTATAATGCATGGTATTGCATTATGGATGGATGGACATATTGGAAATGTCCGATCGGGCAGCCTTTACCGGTGTTGTTGAGTCCCGATGACCCTGCGGGGTGGATTATTGGTTGTTATTCATGTTGGCCCTTTTGGGCTGGTTATTATAATGCATGGTATTGCATTATGGATGGATGGACATATTGGAAATGTCTGATCGGGCAGCCTTTACCGGTGTTGTTGAGTCCCGATGGCCCTGCGGGGTGATTATTAGGCTGTGATGCCTGTGATTATTAGGCTGTGATGCCTGTGATTTGGCTGTTATGCCTGTGATTGGGCTGTGATGCCTGTGGTCCCTGCGGGGATGGTGTATGTTACCCTGTAACGGGTTGGAGTTGATGATATCCTCACCCGTGGGTTCATACCGCCCGGGTTTAGGTTGCCGGCTAGGCATATTCATTTGCATTTGCATATAGGGTAGATAGGTGTATGTTAGGCCATGCATCACGTGCATAAATTGTATGTCTGTGGTTGAAGCACCGGTATGGGACGGTGTGATGATTTATTTATGTCAATTGTATGATCGTGGTTGAAGCACCGGTATGGGACGGTGTGGTGTTTATCTGCTTTATTTATATTCTGCTTTGTTATTTATTATTATTATTATTATTATTATTATTATTATTATTATTATTATTATTATTATTATTATTATTATTATTATTATTGTTATTATTATTATGGTGCTGTTTTCCCTTACTCCCCGGCACGTAGCCTTGCTCAGTACGTTGTACTGACCCCCTTTGCTTTTGTCTGTTTTATAGATCCTGCTGGAGGCGCTGGAGCATGACTGGGTTTGGGGTTATGAGAGATCACATAGATAGGACATTTCTGTTATTATTATTTATATGTCATTATGTGATACTCTGTTGACTGCTTTTGCTTGATATTGGTATGCTGTTGGGAGGCTTGTAGCCTGGATGGGTCGCTGGGACCGTTATTTGATTATTCTTGGGTGACATTTTATGTGCCTATGTGATTCTAATTTAATTATAGCTTCTGCATTAAACTGGATTAATCAGATGATCACTTTAGGTGTACTCAGTCTTGTACTAGCTGTTTTAAATTAGCTGGCCACTAGTTTAGAATAGTTAGTACAACGGTAATGTTTGCGAAAATCGGGTTTGAATTTTCGGGGCGTTACACTCCTCTTGCGGCCCGTTGGCTCTTCTCACTGCATATTGTTTCCGCATGGGTACATTCCCCCGTCTGGGCGTGAAACTGGACATCAGAGCTATTCGTTTCGAGCAGGCGTTTGCAGTGTGGCGTTTCAGCTTGGACGCCTCCGAGGACGAGTTCTATGAGGGCGCTCTATTATGATCTGATATATATAGTTCCATATTTTCGTATTTTGTGATTATTAAGCGATGTAGTATTACATTCTATTTCATGGTATGATATGATCTATATATTGCTATATGATAACACAGATATGAATAACAACTGCATTATAACCAATATTCAAATAGATCCAGACGAGTTCTTCCCACAGCTATTCAAATGATCTATATATTGTCATATGATTACACATTTCCAATTATTCGGATAGGTCAGAATCTTCCCACTCCTGATTGGCATCATTCAAATTGGGGATTTCCACAACACTGGGCATTTGACACCGTTTCACCGTGTGCCCTTCCTCACCGCAACGACTACACCTCTTCTTCCTGCGTTGACGTGGTTGAGATGGTCCAGGAATGTCATTTGGATCGACTGGTTGTGTGCACCTTCTCTCTTTGTGCCCGAACTCACCACACCTACGACATCGCTGACGCCTTCCGGCACGCGAAGCTTTCTCGGTGGCGGATGGGATCCTGCTCTGTTTCGGTCGTCCTGCTTGCCTTGGGCATTTTGGTGTACCGCATTTTACGTCTGCTATTTCTTTAGGTATTTGCCAAACATCAGGGTGCTCCATTGGAAAGACACGCTCGCCCCACGCAGCAAGTAGTGTATCACGCGTGTAAAAGGATGGCATGTAGTAGTTCAACTCCCCTCTAAAGGACCTGTACATAAAAAAATTGATAATTCCAAGCCAAAATTGGACAAGACAAATTCGATAAGAAGTTGTAATATCTAACACATACTTGATTGCGGCAACAGCGTGGGCGCACGGGATGAGCATGGCCTGGAACGAAATGCACGTACACGTCCGATCAATGCCAAGGTCCACCACGTATGTCTTATTGTTTTGTTTCACGTGATACACATTTGGGTGGTTCGTTGCCTTGACAGGTAGCTTATCCCCCATTTCCCTCGCTTTTAGTAAACATTCGTTCGCCCATTCTGTAAGATGACCGGTGGTAAGTGCTGCCTGATTGTGCCTCTTCGTGAACCATTCACTCTGAACGGCACGGATAACGTCGAATAGGGAGCAAATTGGCAGCTTCCTTGCCCACCGGAGCCGGCGGTTCATGCTCTCTACGATGTTCGTCGTCATCATGTCGTAGCGACGAACGACGCAACGCACACGAGCCCACTTCTCCGGTCCGATAACGTCCACAAGGTAGTGATACGCGCCAGGATAATGATCTTTCAACGTCTTCATATGTTGCTCGTACTCGGAGTTCTTGAAGGCATAGGCGGCTGCGGTGAATGTGTCGACCGCTGACTTCCCTCCGTGCTTTAATATTTTCTGTGAGAGGTGCACACAACACAGAACGTGATGTGCCGTCGGCATGGCTTCATAAACTGCTCTCCTTATTGCCGGAGAACCATCGGAAACTACAAGCACATCGTCAGGAATGTCAAGGGCCCGTCTCAACTGCAGAAGAAACCATCTCCAGGATGGGACCGACTCGACTGCCCCTACACCAAAAGCCAGTGGGTAAATCATATTGTTGCCATCCTTCGTCACGGCCGCGAATAAGACACCCTTGTAAGATCCTTTCAAGTGTGTGCCGTCTATTACAATGAACGGCCGCATATGATTCCATCCTTTAATGGAAGCACCAACCGCGAAGAAAGCATATTTGAAACGACCCTTTCTGTCCAACATGTAATCTATAACAGTTCCCGGGTTCTGCTGCTCCAGCATGTATAGGAATGATGGAACCATCTGGAACGAGGTGTCGTGGTCCCCGAACAGCGATGCTATTGCGTGTGCCCTAACTTTTCTAGCTAGGGCTACCGACACAGTGACGCCCCTCTTCTTCAACGTAGCCTGAACCTGTACAGGTGACAGCGTGCTCTCATCGAGCACTATTTCATCTCCGAGGAAGGTACCCAAATATCTGGATGGGAGTGTGTTGGGTGGAGGACGGTCTGGATTCATCACGCATGTATGTGGAATTAACTTGTACACAACCCACGTCGATCCACTGCCTCGCGCACGCATCTTAAATTCACAATCTTCCTCACGACAACACACCCAGTACCTGTGCGGCTCTGACTTAACCGTCTTCATGCCGGCTCTCTGATCCACCAAATACTCAACGAGCTTCTCCTTCAGCCTCTCTTTAGTCCCAAAAACTGACCCACGCGCTAGGATTCTATCAACCGAATCGTACAAGTACGGATCCACGTCTCGCTCGGGCAGATCAAAATGCGGTCGCGGCAGATTCCACATTCCGCTAGTCATGTCGGGTACAACGAACGCTTCTTCAGTATTTCGCCAAAACGGATTCTGCTCTCCATGCAACCCCCGCCCTCCACGCGTCTTTCTACCATTATTTTTGTTGTGTGTGTCCCAAAAAATTTGGGCATATTTCTCAATCTTTCTCGTACTGAATGACCGAGACCCTTCTTCCTCTCCGTAGTCTGGGTCGTCCGACTCGTCCGACTCGGCCGACTCGTCCGACTCGTCCGACTCATCGTCCATCGAAGATCGCCATTCTTCCTCTTCACTCCCCTCTTCACTCTCCTCTACCTGCTCCTCCTCTTCGGCGCCATCTTCTCCCATGCGCTCCCCTTCATTGGACTCCGGAGGTGGGATGTTTTCTGCTTGCCCTGCATTCCCCTGCCCGTATTCATCTCCATACATGTTACTCCATCCTCCGTGCCCACTCGTATATCCGGGTACATTTTCCATGTTGCTCGCACCATACGCCATTTCCCCTCCGTAAAAAAACTCGCTGTTGTTTGCTCCAACATTCGGGTAATTGTAAAAATTATGCATCGGTTGTTGCCCGAATATCGCATCTGTCCAGCTTCCCGGCTGTGGAACGAATGGATAATTGAATTGTTCGTTATAATTTGTAGACGGTTGTGGAACGTCCGTACCTAAAAAAATTATTTAACACGTATTAATATTCATTAACATGTAATGGCACCTCCCAAATAATCGAAATTAAGCCCATATAGAAAAGCTTACGGTTCATGTCTTCCGGATCTCTATTACCAGTGGTGGAATCGCCCTCTAACCAATTGGAACCGAACCAAGACATTGTTCCGTCTCAAATAATACACCTGTCAGCAATTTGATTCACAAAACTACTTTTAATAACAATAATCTAACAATAACTGTATACATTTGTTATTTTATTATACCAAATATTTTTAATATAACGAAAAATGCTTATAATTACTTTAGCATTTCTAAGTACAAATAACAACAATTTCCATCTAATTAACTACAAACTAAATTAATCACCGTTTAATTTACTAAATTTAAACTTAATTAACCTACAAATTCAATTAAAATGAAACTCCCATTTTAAATACAGTATACCCACATATAGAAAAATAATAAATTTTAAATTCCATAACAGTTTATTAAAATTGACACCATTTTAAATTCCATAACATGATATATGTACCACAAATTTAAACTTAATTAACCTACAAATTAAATTAAAATGAAAACAGAAAACTTTACTAACATTTGTGGTACATATATCATGGCATCTACACTTCTTAAAATAAAATCTTTATAGAGATGGTCAAAACATAAACAAAAATAAACATTTCTTAATTATAAAAATAATTCGACCATAACTTAAGCAATAGAAACTTAGAAACTTACGAGTTATCCAAAATGACACTGGATCCGGGCCTTCAAAGAACCACAATAGCAATTCCAAAAAGCACAAAATGTATTATTTAAATGCAACTTGATTGGGTTTTTGGAGCAAAGAAAGAGATGAAGTTTCGTTTGTGAATCTAGATCTGAGATGCAACTTGAAGTATATTATTTGAGCTTTCCACCAATAAATGAGCTGTCCATAGCTGTCCACCAATAATTGCACTTCGATCGGCTATTTTCCTCTTCGATCGGACCGGCCCAACTGCTCAAATGGATGATCGAAGTAAAACAGCTTCGGTCGGCCAATTCCGCTTCGATCGGCCAATTATATCACCGACCGAAGCTCCTATATAGCCGACCGAAGTCTCTTAATTATGTTTAATTACGTTAATCAGCTACCTGACTTCGGTCGGCCTTTTATATTTCGATCGGACCGATCGAACCTTCCGACCGAAGGGTTTTTCGTCATTTCGGGTAGAAAAGTTAATTTTTAAGCGGTGGGTGTGAAAAACTTTTTTGCTATGTCTGACAGGGTACTGCGGTTTGCATCCCTTGTTTATTTCATTGGTAGTAATGAACTAATGATAGAAGAATGATAAATGTAAGGACTAAGGACTAAGGTGGTGGGGGACAATAATACAATAATATGCTCCATTTACGTGGCCTGTTGTTCTTCCTTACTTTTGACAAGATACCATTATAATATTACACTTTCAGGCATTACTATTTACTACTACATGAGATGAGATGAGATCCCTCTGCTTCTAAACTTAGCTTGTTCAATGTATACTAACATTTCAAACAAAAATAAATTAAAATTGAAAAAGATAAAATATTAAACAGTACTAGCCATTGTATTGTACTTCTACATTCAACTATACCAACACTACTAGCGCTAGCTATCATCATCCAATAAATTTTGGTTGTTGGTGAAAATATATTCCTCATATTTATATTTATTCATGTTTATTGTTGAATGTAATTATATTTTTTTTGCTTGACTTGAATGTAATTATATTGAAACGATGAGCATGTAATTTCATTTCATTGCCGTCTTGAAAACATTCAAGTTAAATAAGTTCATATTTTAAATTCTTTTTTTTAAAAAAAAAAAAAAAAAAAAAACCAAGAAACAATTTGTTGACTGAATGTGCAGCCTTTGATGACTTCCAGTCTTGCATTGCCTATAATAGAGAGCTTAATTTTCCTTCCCCAATTCATACTAAAATTAGTTGTTTTCTAGGTTTCATTTATTCAATCAATTATTTTGTTTTCAAATATGCTACTACTGTGTATCATTAAAACTATGCCTGCATAAACTAAATAGACCAAGGAGATCCCTTTAATGTCCAAATTTATCCAATCGGCTCATGGGAAAACTTCATATAAGAATAACCCCTTTATTACAATATATTTGTCATGGATTAAAAAAACATATATATTTATTGAATGACAATTCTTCTTAATTTACCTGGATGGAAGGCCTTAAAAGGATTCTTTTCATGATATAATAATATTTTTGTTGTACAACTTATACAGGCCCGAAAATATTGCATACTATACAAATTATAGAAGGATAAATAAGACCTTGGGTGAGGAATCAAAACCTCAACCAGAAAGTTTTAAGTCATGGAACTTGATCATTTGACCAAGTTTTTATCCCATATTATTGTAAATTAAACCGATGGTTTCCTTCCATATTAACAATTTATTTATTTTTCTATTAATCATTTCAAATAAGCCATTTTTTTATTTTTGAATTTTCAGTTTGGACATGCGTATTATATGGGGTTAGAAATTCAAATTCTGAACATCAAATTCAAATACTCCATGCATCACCCTAGTGGGAAATAAAAAATATATATTAAAAAAGAAAAGATAATTGATGGAGAGGTGTGTCACTTTCGCAACAAACTTATTAAATGTGTAGCTAACTACCATCAACACTTTCACTTATAAGTTATACTAACACGCTGAGGGGTGATAGAATCATAAATTTTAATTAGGTGGCATAATAATTTAAAATAAAAAATAAAAATTAAATAATACCACCCTATCCGGCAAAATTTATGCTTTAAATAAGGTTTATAAATATTTATTTACTTTACTTTTTGAAATTGGTTTTTCAAAATTGTTTGAATTTATGGCATTTAAATTATGATATATATTTTTTATTAAATTAAATATATTTCTTTACACACATGAATTTAGTCTATAAATAATTACGTAGTACTTGATAAAGGATCAAATAAACATTTAAATTTCATGTAAATTTATAAATAAGGGGGATAAACATTTGTGGGTTCGAATCTCATTTATAATTTTGGGATAAACATTTAAATTTGGGGGTTCGAATCTCCATCCGGCTTATTCTTTTATAATTTGTGTGGCATGAGCTCCCACCATCCATTTACTAATATGTATTGGTTGGTCAGCAAATAAATATTTAAATTTCAATTGCCACCAATCGCTTCAAGAATGACGGTAAACTTTTTTAGGTAAATTACTAGAACTCATACCACACAAATTATAAAAAAGAATAAATAAAGGAGATGAACAAGGATCGGGTGATAAAGATGGAAGGCACTAACGCAGGGACTGGCCACTTGAGCAAGTGTTCATCCGGTCCACTAGAAAATACTTCCTCCGTTCTTTTATAGTAATTGATGCGGAGGGATTTTTGCCACTGTTCATTAAATAACTTTGATTTGAATTTTTAATACAATTATATAATATAAAATATAGTCAATTGGGATCTTGTTGGATTCGTCTAATCGCATAGATTTGTAATATCAAATTTTTATAATTTTTACACGTATGCAATTTGAGTTATTTAGGATTAAAAATGTGTATTGAATTGCATTAAATATGAGTCTGTAACACTTAAAAAAGAACGGAGTTAAGTATTAAAGATATTATTATACACTTTTTGTAACGCCCCGAAAATTTAAACCTGATTTTCGCAAGCATTACCGCTGTACTAACTATCCTAAACTAGTGGCCAGCTAATTTAAAACAGCTAGTACAACACTGGGTAAACCTAAAGTGATCATCTGATTAATTCGGTGTAATGCGGAAGCTAAAACAAATAAAACATATAAGCACATAGGAGGTCTCACCATCATAATCAAATAAACACTCCAGCTGCTCATCCAGACTGCAAGCCTCTCAACAGCATACCAATATCTCAAACAGGGCTACCAGCCCAAAGCGTAAATCACATAAGGCCACCGGCCGACAGAAAGCAGATTCTAGGCACACAGGCCTCAACTAGCATAAAATCCAAGTCATGATAAACAATAGAGTATCACATAATCACGTAAGATAAACATAAAAAGTCCTATCTGTGTGATCTCTCAATACCCCAAACCCAAATCATGCTCCAGCGCCTCCAGCAGGATCTATAAAACAGACAAAAGCAAAGGGGGTCAGTACAACGTACTGAGCAAGGCTACGTGCCGGAGAGTAAGGGAAAACAGAACCACATATCAAGATAGTAAATATAGGTGATAAATAAACATATTAATAACGGCAGAATATAAATAAAGCAGTTAAACACCACACCGTCCCATACCGGTGCTTCAACCACGATCATACAATTGACATAAATAAATCATCACACCGTCCCATACCGGTGCTTCAACCACGATCATACAATTGACATAAATAAATCATCACACCGTCCCATACCGGTGCTTCAACCATAGACATACAATTTATGCACGTGATGCATGGCCTAACATACACCTATCTACCCTATATGCAAATGCAAATGAATATGCCTAGCCGGCAACCTAAACCCGGGCGGTATGAACCCACGGGTGAGGATATCATCAACTCCAACCCGTTACAGGGTAACATACACCATCCCCGCAGGGACCACAGGCATCACAGCCCCAATCACAGGCATAACAGCCAAATCACAGGCATCGCAGCCAAATCACAGGCATCACAGCCTAATAATCACCCCGCAGGGCCATCGGGACTCAACAACACCGGTAAAGGCTGCCCGATCAGACATTTCCAATATGTCCATCCATCCATAATGCAATACTATGCATTATAATAACCAGCCCAAAAGGGCCAACATGAATAACAACCAATAATCCACCCCGCAGGGTCATCGGGACTCAACAACACCGGTAAAGGCTGCCCGATCGGACATTTTCAATATGTCCATCCATCCATAATGCAATACCATGCATTATAATAACCAGCCCAAAAGGGCCAACATGAATAACAACCAATAATCCACCCCGCAGGGTCATCGGGACTCAACAACACCGGTAAAGGCTGCCCGATCGGACATTTTCAATATGTCCATCCATCCATAATGCAATACCATGCATTATAATAACCAGCCCAAAAGGGCCAACATGAATAACAACCAATAATCCACCCCGCAGGGTCATCGGGACTCAACAACACCGGTAAAGGCTGCCCGATCAATCATTTCCAATATGTTCGTCATCTCATAATGCAATATCATGCATTATAATAACCACCCCAAAAGGGTAACAGATATAACAGTCAATAATACACCCCGCAGGGCCATCGGGACTCAACAACACCTGTGAAGGTTGCCCGATCTATCATAAATATCATAACAACCCATCGGGTTAATAACCGTCAATTCCAATGCAATAACATGCATATGACAATACAGTGATATTCAAGCACCTAGACACTAGGTTCGCATGCTTCTCAACATATAGGGAATTCAATACATAGCCCCCTAGGCTAAGCATTAATGATATAATAATTCAACAGTTTTCCTAAGCAATTCAACAACCCCCACGGGCCAATTGATTAACCCACAGTTTACCAATAACATTTGGGGAAGTCATAACAATAATTGGTGCAAAGAAAACATCATTATATGATCAAAATCGCACAAAAAAGGGCCAAACAAGGCATTTCTGCGCTCACTGCGCACCCGCGCGCGTAAAACGCGTGACATACGCAGCCCAGTACTGTAGCGATTACTGTAGCAATTACTGTAGCGATTACTGTAGCGAGTTACTGCGGTAACTACTGTAGCGAGTTACTGCGGTAACTACTGTACAAGTTACTGTGGTGGTTACTGTTCAAATTACCGTGGTAATTACTGTTCAAATTACCGTGGTAATTACTGTGGCGAATTACTGCGGTAACTACGCGAGTTACCGCGGTAACTACTGTACAGTTACTGTAGTGGTTACTGTTCAAATTACCGTGGTAATTACTGTTCAAATTACCGTGGTAATTACTGTGGCGAATTACTGCGGTAACTACGCGAGTTACCGCGGTAACTACTGAACAGTTACTGTAGCAGTACTGTAGCAGTTACTGTTCATCGTCTTCTCCGATTTTCCAATCGGTTTTCCGGCGATTTCGCCGGAATCTGACCCCCAAATACCCCCCAAACACGTAATTTAAGCAATATAATCCCTTGCCTGATGTCTTCCAACAAAAATCGGCTTCCGATTCGTCGACCAAGCTTCAATCGAACAAAATCAACCCAAAACCTAAAATCAACAACCAACTCCAAAATCAACACCATTAAGCTCACGAATATATCTAAAACATATATTTGAGTCTAAATATTCAAGGATTAAAGCTTAACTCAACAAAATACAAAAACCCCCAATTTTATCACCCACGGTCAACACCCAAAACCACCTCCAAATCTTAACAAAATAAAGAACTAATAACAATAAATCACTTACCAAAAGCATGAATATGAATTTCCCAACTTGATTTCAAGCCAATATTGAAGATTGTTCTTGGCCAAGGAGGGCTACGGGAAGAAGAAATGGAGAGAGGAAGAAGAAAGGAAAAAAATGAGGAAAGGGAAGAAAAATGAGGAAGGTGGGTCTCAAACCCACTTCTCATTTTTAATAAAAATTATATCCGGATCGGGTCATGATGTTGTGTTTCCTCCCAACTTCTTTTATTCTAACAAGTCGCGGTCCTTTTATTTAAGCACTTTGGCTCTTATTAACTTGTGGGTTTGCTACCCACTTATTCTTCCACTTCATTAAAATCATACCTACAAAATATCCATATAATAAATCATTTGTTAATTAACCACAATTAATTAAATTAATTATGCGTTAATTAATCGGGATGTTACAATCTCTCCCCCTTAGGATCATTTCGTCCCCGAAATGCATAATCGGTCATGTGAATAATCAATGGGAAAAATGTTACTTCATTATGAGAAGTAAAAATTAAAGTCTGGCTACTTCAGTTTCATATGCTCCTCAGTTTCTCCAAGTAGCATATTCAGCTCCGTGTCTAGACCACAACACCCTAACCATCAACATGGTTTTATTCATTGGAACCTCATCATTTGTATCAATCACCCGATCTCGAACTCTTCGAACTTAAGACTAGCATCCAATTCAACTTTATCAAGCTGAATGATCTTATCTGGATCAGACAGAAACTTCCTAAGTTGGGAAGTATGGTATGGAATACATCATGGGTTCGACTCACTTCTGCTGGCAAAGCCAACATATACGTCACTTTCCCAACCATCTCAACAATCTCATAGGATCCAATATATCTCGGAATCAGCTTGGCTTCTTACCGAATCGGCGTACCCCTTTCAGAGGCGATACCCGCAAAAATACGCTATCACCAACCTCAAACTCCACATCTCGACGAGCTAAATCAACATGGCTCCACTGTCTGTCCTGAACCTCTTTCATTCGATCCCTGATGATCTTCACCAACTCGATTGTCTGCTCAATCATCTCAAGACCCACATTCACCTTATCTGTTGGATCATTCCAACATAATGGACTCCTACACTTTCTCCCATACAATGCCTCGGAGGGAGCCACTAGATTTTCAAAACATGAACTACCGCTTCCGTCTCCAAATCATGCGTCGGGTAGTTCTATTGATCACCCTCTCATTCTGCATCAACACACCACCCAAACCTTTAAGTGAGGTGTTGGTCAAAACTTAGTACTCACCTGACTCATGAGGTAGAGTCAATACAAATGCCTTTGTCATTACATTCTTCCAAAGTCCGAACTCCTGCTCACAATCATCATCCCACTGGAATTTAACATCGTTACAGAACAATCTCATCTGAGGTCTAGCAATGCTAGAAATTCCCTCAATAAACCTACTGTAGTAACTAACAAGATCCAAGAAACTCCGTATCTCCCCCACAATGTTTGGGGCTTGCCATTTCAACACAGCTTCTACCTTGGCAGGATCAACAGATATACCATTACTGGAAACAATGTGCCCCAGAAAAGACACACTCTCCATCCAAAATTCACATTTGGAGAGTTTAGCATACAGCTTATGCTCTCATAATGTATTCAAAACTGTTCTCAAGTGACCCGCGTGTGCCACACGCATCGGCGAATAAACCATAATATCATCTATGAACACAATCACGCACACGGCCAGCAGGGGATGTAATGCCCTATACATGAGATCCATGAAGATCGCTAGTGCGTTAGTCAAACCAAAAGACATGACCGGGAATTCAAATGTCCTCAACAAGTCCTGAACGCTATCTTAGGCCTATCAGCCTCCGCCACCCTTATCTGGTGGTAGCCCAATCTCAAATCAATCTTACTGAATACACTGGCCCCTCTCAACTAATCAAACAGATTCTCAATCCAAGGTAAAGGATACTTGTTTTTCCCGTGATTCGGTTCAAACCTCTGGAATCGATGTGCATCCTCATCGATCCCTCTTCTTATTAATAAACAAAACAGGAGTTCCCCAATGCGAGCTATTCGGCTAGATATACCCCTTATTAGTAAGCTCAATCACTGATCCCTCAACTCCTTCAATTCAGAAGAAGCCATACGATAAGAAGCCCAAGAAATAGGAGCTGCATCAGACATCAGCTTAATAGTAAAATCAATCTCCCGAACGGTGGGAGACCAGGAATTTCACTGGGATAGACATCCCCGAACTCAGATACAACAGGGACATTCGAAGAAGCAGAAAATTCTGCTCGAAGATCCCTCATTTGCCACAGGGAAAGAGAACAACCCCTGAATATCAAGTCACACAACAAAGCAACAGAAGCCACACCAATAACAGGTGAAATCAAAGGATGTCGGTAAGAAACACACTTACCCAAAGAATCCTAAAAGGATATTCGTGGAATATCACAATCAATCACAGCATGATGGCAAAACAGCCAATCCATGCCCAGTAGTATGTCAAAAATCAGTCAGGCTATAGACCACCAGGTCAGCCCTCTGAATTCATGACCCTTGATGCTCAACACATCATCTTGCACCAAATGATCACTACAAATATTATCACCCGAAGGTAAAGAAACTAGCATATGGTAGGGCGCCAACGGTCCTACTCCGTGCTCTTGCACAATTCGCAAGCCACTAAAGAACACGAGGCTTCCGAATCGCACAGTACTAAGGCAGAAGGATTAGCAGTAGTGATAGCATCTACTCCATGCTTACGAATGAAATTCAGAGCCCCGAATGAACATGAGACTCCAGAATCAAACACAATAACCGCAACACAAAATGCAACATAAATAATTCCCATAACAGGGAAACGAGTTTATCTCTCAACCAGAGAGTCGAGAAGAAACACCTACGATACAAGAATTACACACATGCCAAAACGTTATCCAATCAACGTAACGTTTCCATCACATAAAGACGACATACTAGGAAGTCCCCTAGTTCGGACTCGCCCTAATGATATCGGCCCCCTTCACGTTACCGATCTTTCCATGCAGAACAGTCACCTTGCCTCGTCTCACGCGACAAGCATTCAACGCCAGTGTCAATTCAATGCCACTTCACATTATTATTCTTTCTAACCAAATCCGACTATACCCTCACTGGCATAGCCTCGAAATGATTTCCACCATCCTTCGGATGCAGGCGGACTGCAAATATCTATATCACCCGAGTGGGTTATCGCAGTAGGGAGACTTTCTCAGTACCCTATTTCACTCTCGAGGGTACGTCAAACCCATCTGAACACCATTCAGCACATTGATCCAGCTTGGATCGCCATTCGAATAGCCCAGGCTTCCATGAGGCCTTTCCAAACTACTCATCCAACTTAGATTACAACATCAACAAACAGTGTTAGCAGAAATCACCAATCATATACAAAGCAGTATATATAAACGATAAAATTAAATAACCGATCAAAAGTCATTCATAGTCCTCAATGACTGTGAACAAGGATCCTGACTGGAGTACCATGGTTTCCTCACAGTTCCCCAACTGTGAATTAACATGGTGTCCGTAGAAATAATCAGATATAGTAAAAATGCAATTCTATGCTATATGTACCCCACACACAGCTCACCACCTATGTCTACACAAGTTTTAATAAGATAAAAGAGCACACAGGCTCTGATACCACTCTGTAACGCCCCGAAAATTTAAACCTGATTTTCGCAAGCATTACCGCTGTACTAACTATCCTAAACTAGTGGCCAGCTAATTTAAAACAGCTAGTACAACACTGGGTAAACCTAAAGTGATCATCTGATTAATCCGGTGTAATGCGGAAGCTAAAACAAATAAAACATATAAGCACATAGGAGGTCTCACCATCATAATCAAATAAACACTCCAGCTGCTCATCCAGACTGCAAGCCTCTCAACAGCATACCAATATCTCAAACAGGGCTACCAGCCCAAAGCGTAAATCACATAAGGCCACCGGCCGACAGAAAGCAGATTCTAGGCACACAGGCCTCAACTAGCATAAAATCCAAGTCATGATAAACAATAGAGTATCACATAATCACGTAAGATAAACATAAAAAGTCCTATCTATGTGATCTCTCAATACCCCAAACCCAAATCATGCTCCAGCGTGTAACACCCCGATTTAATTAACACATGATTAATTTATTAATTAACACATGATTAATTAAATTAATCATGTGTTAATTAAATCGGGGTGTTACACAGCGCCTCCAGCAGGATCTATAAAACAGACAAAAGCAAAGGGGGTCAGTACACGTACTGAGCAAGGCTACGTGCCGGAGAGTAAGGGAAAACAGAACCACATCTCAAGATAGTAAATATAGGTGATAAATAAACATATTAATAACGGCAGAATATAAATAAAGCAGTTAAACACCACACCGTCCCATACCGGTGCTTCAACCACGATCATACAATTGACATAAATAAATCATCACACCGTCCCATACCGGTGCTTCAACCACGATCATACAATTGACATAAATAAATCATCACACCGTCCCATACCGGTGCTTCAACCATAGACATACAATTTATGCACGTGATGCATGGCCTAACATACACCTATCTACCCTATATGCAAATGCAAATGAATATGCCTAGCCGGCAACCTAAACCCGGGCGGTATGAACCCACGGGTGAGGATATCATCAACTCCAACCCGTTACAGGGTAACATACACCATCCCCGCAGGGACCACAGGCATCACAGCCCCAATCACAGGCATAACAGCCAAATCACAGGCATCGCAGCCAAATCACAGGCATCACAGCCTAATAATCACCCCGCAGGGCCATCGGGACTCAACAACACCGGTAAAGGCTGCCCGATCAGACATTTCCAATATGTCCATCCATCCATAATGCAATACTATGCATTATAATAACCAGCCCAAAAGGGCCAACATGAATAACAACCAATAATCCACCCCGCAGGGTCATCGGGACTCAACAACACCGGTAAAGGCTGCCCGATCGGACATTTTCAATATGTCCATCCATCCATAATGCAATACCATGCATTATAATAACCAGCCCAAAAGGGCCAACATGAATAACAACCAATAATCCACCCCGCAGGGTCATCGGGACTCAACAACACCGGTAAAGGCTGCCCGATCGGACATTTTCAATATGTCCATCCATCCATAATGCAATACCATGCATTATAATAACCAGCCCAAAAGGGCCAACATGAATAACAACCAATAATCCACCCCGCAGGGTCATCGGGACTCAACAACACCGGTAAAGGCTGCCCGATCAATCATTTCCAATATGTTCGTCATCTCATAATGCAATATCATGCATTATAATAACCACCCCAAAAGGGTAACAGATATAACAGTCAATAATACACCCCGCAGGGCCATCGGGACTCAACAACACCTGTGAAGGTTGCCCGATCTATCATAAATATCATAACAACCCATCGGGTTAATAACCGTCAATTCCAATGCAATAACATGCATATGACAATACAGTGATATTCAAGCACCTAGACACTAGGTTCGCATGCTTCTCAACATATAGGGAATTCAATACATAGCCCCCTAGGCTAAGCATTAATGATATAATAATTCAACAGTTTTCCTAAGCAATTCAACAACCCCCACGGGCCAATTGATTAACCCACAGTTTACCAATAACATTTGGGGAAGTCATAACAATAATTGGTGCAAAGAAAACATCATTATATGATCAAAATCGCACAAAAAAGGGCCAAACAAGGCATTTCTGCGCTCACTGCGCACCCGCGCGCGTAAAACGCGTGACATACGCAGCCCAGTACTGTAGCGATTACTGTAGCAATTACTGTAGCGATTACTGTAGCGAGTTACTGCGGTAACTACTGTAGCGAGTTACTGCGGTAACTACTGTACAAGTTACTGTGGTGGTTACTGTTCAAATTACCGTGGTAATTACTGTTCAAATTACCGTGGTAATTACTGTGGCGAATTACTGCGGTAACTACGCGAGTTACCGCGGTAACTACTGTACAGTTACTGTAGTGGTTACTGTTCAAATTACCGTGGTAATTACTGTTCAAATTACCGTGGTAATTACTGTGGCGAATTACTGCGGTAACTACGCGAGTTACCGCGGTAACTACGCGAGTTACCGCGGTAACTACTGAACAGTTACTGTAGCAGTACTGTAGCAGTTACTGTTCATCGTCTTCTCCGATTTTCCAATCGGTTTTCCGGCGATTTCGCCGGAATCTGACCCCCAAATACCCCCCAAACACGTAATTTAAGCAATATAATCCCTTGCCTGATGTCTTCCAACAAAAATCGGCTTCCGATTCGTCGACCAAGCTTCAATCGAACAAAATCAACCCAAAACTTAAAATCAACAACCAACTCCAAAATCAACACCATTAAGCTCACGAATATATCTAAAACATATATTTGAGTCTAAATATTCAAGGATTAAAGCTTAACTCAACAAAATACAAAAACCCCCAATTTTATCACCCACGGTCAACACCCAAAACCACCTCCAAATCTTAACAAAATAAAGAACTAATAAAAATAAATCACTTACCAAAAGCATGAATATGAATTTCCCAACTTGATTTCAAGCCAATATTGAAGATTGTTCTTGGCCAAGGAGGGCTACAGGAAGAAGAAATGGAGAGAGGAAGAAGAAAGGAAAAAAATGAGGAAAGGGAAGAAAAATGAGGAAGGTGGGTCTCAAACCCACTTCTCATTTTTAATAAAAATTATATCCGGATCGGGTCATGATGTTGTGTCTCCTCCCAACTTCTTTTATTCTAACAAGTCGCGGTCCTTTTATTTAAGCACTTTGGCTCTTATTAACTTGTGGATTTGCTACCCACTTATTCTTCCACTTCATTAAAATCATACCTACAAAATATCCATATAATAAATCATTTGTTAATTAACCACAATTAATTAAATTAATTATGCGTTAATTAATCGGGATGTTACACTTTTACTACCACAAATTCTTTATCACTATTTGAAGCTAGCTGACTTGATTATTAGACCAAATCATCATCTTTTTTTATTTTATTTTTTGATGGACAATCTCTAAATGCTAGAAAACGGGTGGTACTATTATCGATGAAAAATTGTGTTTTTTTTTTATTTTTCTAAAATTGTCTTCCTATGTGTATAAAGTGACATGTATGCTGGTGTCACAATCAATAATATAAATATATCCAAACATAGGGTACTAATACATAAATCAAACTGGTACACATGAAAAATGATAGTATAAATTAATATCATAAATAAAATTTGAAATTTGAGCTCACAATTCATTCTTATTTTCAAACGGCAAATTTAACGAGAAAAGTGTAGTTTGTTATAATATAACTTCTATAGACCTATTAGCTTATGTATATAGGCTTGAAGAATATAAAGGAAGACAGTTAAGCGTAGAAACGAAAATAGCAGGGGATGCTATGAAGAGAAAATGAATGAGTAAATTAGAGAGCTAGGTAGAGAGATTGAAGAGGAAGTATGTTATCCTCGTTCCATTACTCAGCTATTTATAGTTATTCATATAAGACTACATTCAGACTGTACTACTATGTACTCACTACACAAGACTACATTTAGGCTGTAGTACTATGTACTACAATACACAAGACTACATTTAGACTGTAGTACTATGTACTACAATACATAAGACCACACACTTCTTGTAGGATATTTATATATACAACACTCCCCCTTGAATATCCTTTATACAAAAAATATGTCTCGTTAAAACCTTACTAGGAAAAAACCTTATGGGAAAAAAAATCCCAGTGAAGGAAAAAGAGTACACTATTCTTGTATTTGATTCTCCCCCTGCTCCAAGTATCAGTTGAGATTCTTCAATTGGCGCATCCCAATGCTTTTCACCAACTTCTCGAATGTTGCTGTTGGTAGTGCTTTGGTAAACAAATCTGCAAGATTATCCGTTGAACGGATTTGTTGCACATCTATTTCACCATTTTTCTGCAAATCCTGAGTAAAGAAAAATTTTGGTGAAATATGTTTCGTTCTATCTCCTTTAATGTAACCTCTTTCAATTGCGCTATACAAGCCGCATTATCCTCATATAAAATAATTGGAGGGTTTTTATCTTCGGACGATAAGCCACAATTCTTTCGTATATAATTGGTCATAGATCTGACCCAAATACATTCTCGACTAGCTTTATATATAGCTATAATTTCAGCATGATTTGATGAGGTGGCTGTCAAAGTTTGTTTCGTGGATCTCCATGATATTGCAGTACCACCACATGTAATTAAATAGCCAGTCTGTGACTTAGCTTTTTGTGGGTCTGATAAATATCCAGCATCGGCTATGCCGATTAATCCAGGTCGACAATTGTATGAATGAAATAAACCCATATCAATCGTCCCTTGGAGATAACGAAATATGTGTTTTACACCTTTCCATTGTCGTAGGGTTGAAGATGAACTAAATCTCGCTAACAAATTCACTACAAATTATATGTCTGGTCTAGTGCAGTTTGCGAGATACATCAGTGCTCTAATGACACTTAAATATAGGACCTGTGGCC
Source organism: Hygrophila difformis (assembly GCA_030278955.1). Taxonomy (NCBI): domain Eukaryota; kingdom Viridiplantae; phylum Streptophyta; class Magnoliopsida; order Lamiales; family Acanthaceae; genus Hygrophila; species Hygrophila difformis. The sequence continues at coordinate 12,105,678 of JAOANR010000001.1, forward strand.
CAAGTATTTCTTTATCTTCCTCTTTTGGTCTAAATGGATCCTTTTTAGGATCAAGTGACCTTACGACCATTGGATTACTCAATGGATGTGCTTTGTCCATATAGAATCGCTTCAATACCTTTTGGCTATAAGCCTTTTGGTGGACAAGAATTCCATCATTCAAATATTCAATCTGCAAACCAAGACACCTTTTGGTTTTCCCGAAACCTTTGATTTCGAATTCTCTTTTGAGATATTCAACAGCAATTTGAATCTCATCAGGGGATCCGACTAGATTGATATCATCAACATATACTGCAATGATAACAAATCTTGACCCATTTTTCTTTACAAAAATGCATGGGCATATTAGATCATTTATATAATCCTTTTGAAGCAAGCTTTCGCTTAATCGGTTAACACATTCTACCAGATTGTTTAAGCCCATATAGGGATCTTTGTAATTTGATGGAATACATTTCTTTTGGGTTTGTTTTATATGCCTCTGGCATTTTGAACCCTTCTGGAACTTTCATATAGATATCAGTATCTAAAGTTCCATATAAATAAGCAGTAACGACATCTCTGAGTCGTATTTCAAGCTTTGCATGTACTGCTAAACAGATAAGATATCTGAATGTAATTCCATTAATTACTGGGGAATAAGATTCATCATAGTCAACTCCCGGTCTCTGTGAGAACCATTGGGCGACTAATTTCTCTTTGTATCTTACGACTTCATTTTCTTCATTTCTTTTTTGTACAAAAACCATCTGTATCCAACTGGCTTATATTTTCCGGTGTTTTGACAATTGGTCCAAACACATTTCGCTTAGCCAGGGAATCCAATTCTGATTGGATTGTTTCTTTCCATTTTGGCCAATCTTGCCTTTGCCGTCATTCATCAACCGAATTTGGTTCATAATCCTCATCATCATTCATAACTTCAAGTGCTACGTTGTATGAGAATGCAATATCCATAGATGTTTCTTCTCGATTCAAAACATTTCTACTAGTGACAAAATTAATAGAAATTCCATCCATTTGATGAGTTTGCTCTTCTAGAGTCAAGTCCCCGCAGGGCTCACTTTTGTCACTTTTGATACTATGTATCACATCAACATCATTATTCAATCCTCTTTTCCTTCGAGGATTTTTATCTTTGGAACCGAGAGGTCTACCACGCTTTAAGCGTTGATCAGACTCATCTTTAGCACTTGTAATGTGTTCCTTAGGAACATCTATTTTGACTAGAACATTTTCTACCGGTATATGAGATTTCGTAACCCTTTTAGAGTCACATAATGCATCCGGCAACTGGTTTGTAATTTGTTGCAATTGTACAATTCTTTGTACTTCAAGTTCATAGTCTTTTGTACGAGGATCAAGGAAATCCATTGGGATTTTCCAATTTATATTCTTTTTCAGTTGATCCTTTCCTCCTCCTAATGTCGGGAAATGTGATTTGTCAAAATGACAATCAGCAAATTTTGCTGTAAATAAATCCCCTGTTAATGTTTAAGATATCGAATTATCGAGGGTGATTCATAGCCGACATATATTCCCAATCTTCGTTGGGGTCCCATTTTGGTGTGTTGGGGTGGTGCTATTGGGACATATACGGCGCAACCAAATAATCTCAAATGGGATACATTGGGTTCATGCCCAAATGTTAATTGTAATGGGGAGTATCTATGATAACTTGTCGGTCTTAATCGCACCAACATTGCTGCATGCAATATAGCATGTCCCCAAGCTGAAACTGGTAACCCAGACTTCATTAATAATGGTCTAGCAATCAACTGCAATCGTTTAATAAATAATTCAGCTAGTCCATTTTGTGTGTGCACATGGGCTACAGGATGTTCGATGGCTATGCCTATCGACATACAATATTCATCAAATGTCCGGGATGAATATTCACCAGCATTATCCAAACATATATTTTTAATTGTATAATCTAGGAACTGTGCTCGTAATTTGATGATTTGAGCTAACAATTCGCGAACGCATGGTTGCGCGATGATAATAATGTCACGTGTGACCATCTGGTTGAAGCATCAAGCAACACCATAAAATATCTGAATGGCCCACAAGGTGGATCTATAGGTCCACATATATCACCCAGAATTCTTTCAAGAAAACTAGGGGATTCAGTTCCTACCTTTTCTAATCAGTTTTCCTTGGGAGCAAGCAACATATATAATCATTGTGATGTTGCATTTTTTGTCCCTTTAATGAATGACCTTGGGAATTTGTAAGGATCCGCCTCATCATAGTACATGCAGGATGTCCAAGGCGATCATGTCAAATCATATATTCATTGGGAACAGTAGACTTATGGTCTGTCAGGTGATAATTTTCAACATCGTTTATCCTTGTATAATACAATCTAGAGGATAAACATGATAACTTTTCCAACACTTGTTTCATACCAGAAATGGTATTTGTAATCAGCAGGTATTCATTACCTTTTGCTGTCAAAGTCTTGATATGATATCCATTCTCTGGAATATCTTTAAAATTCAACAAATTTTTTCGAGACTTGGGAGAGAAAAGTGCATTTTTCGCAGTCAATCTTGTCCCCTTGGGGAGCTGAAGGTTTGCTATGCCAAAGCCCTCTATTATATTTGCACTGCCACTTATAGTGGTGATGCTTCTATATCCCATTTCCAGATAGAAAAGTATTTCTTGTCATCCCATATCGTATGCGTAGAAGCACTATCTATAAGACATATTGCATTATCACCAATTTGCAATCCCATTGTGCTGGCATTTTTTCCGAAAAAGAAAATATAATAATATCACTAGCAAAACGAGATTTTGTACTGTAGTGATATAATAGAAAGTAAAACAATTATGCAGTATTGAAGAAATCTGCACTATCAAAGCCTGGCTCTATGAGCAAATCATCGCTTATGGTCTTAGTGCTATTTATAATAGCATCAGTAAAAGCTGCAATAGTGTCAGCTGTTTGCTTAGCAAGGTTTGTTTCAACCTGCTTATGATCATCATTTTTGGTAAACTTCCACCAAATATTTGTCTAAACGACTTATTTCGGGACTATGTCCCCATGCCATATCGATAACATTTTCTTTTGCCTTTTTTGGCACAATTTCTGGCAATTATATTGCCATTTAAGAATCTGACCATGTCAGCGAACATGACCAGACTAAAGATCCATGAAATCTGTTGGTATAACCAAAACTAAGATTTATGGACCCTGTTGGTATTAATGTCATTATTTCAATCAACATATAATCCATACACGACCAAAACTAATGGTTCATGAATCTGTTTGTATAACCAAACTAAGATTCATAGATCCCGTTGTTATTCATGGTATTCTTACAATCGCCCTTTTTCTTTCTGCTATTGCAACAACAAATTTAGGGCATGTGATATTGAGAATATCTTCTCTAATATCATTTTCATAAATATTCTTATCACATATCTCAATTGTGACGATATTCTGAACATGACTGAATTATATCATTTACGGACTTATAGTCCTGCAGCCTCAATTGTTGCCACTCATGTCTGGCACTTGGGAGACTGATCAATTTTAAATGATCATATCGTTTTTTCAAATTCTCCCATAGATTATGAGAATCTTTCACCGTCAAATATTCTAGTTTTAATCCTTCATCAAGATGATGTCGGAGAAAATTCATAGCTTTTGCATGGTCTTGGCATGTGGCCGTATTTTCTTTCATAATGGTCTTTTCTAGACCCATTGATTCCAGATGTATTTCAACATCCATTGTCCAGGATAAGTAATTATTCCCGGATCTTTCCAACGACATAAACTCTTGTTTTGTCAAATTAACCATAATTATATTGAAAATAGTATAAATATACTACCTCAGATGACTTCTTTGTAGACTTGGAGATTTTCGGCAGAACCCCGATATGAATTTGTATTTCGGCAAACTTCGAGCAGAACCCAACTAGTATTTGAACAAGACTCGAACAACCCTCGTGCTGATAACGTGTTATAGAAATATAACTTCTATAGACCTATTAGCTTATGTGTATAGGCTTGAAGAACATAAAGGAAGACAGTTAAGCGTAGGAACGGAAATAACAGGGGAGGCAATGAAGAGAAAATGAATGAGTAAATTAGAGAGCTAGGTTGAGAGATTGAAGAGGAAGTATGTTATTCTCGTTCCATTACTCAGCTATTTATAGTGATTCATATAAGACTACATTCAGACTGTACTACTATGTACTACAATATACAAGACTGCATTTAGGTTGTAGTACTATGTCCTACAATACACAAGACTACATTTAGACTGTAGTACTATGTACTACTGTTTTGGCCTGGCCGCTGTCTGGCTGTGCCAAAGGATCTTTTTCTCCTCAAGGGAGGCTACCGGAGAAAGGATCAAACCGGTTACGGGTCCGGATTAATGATAATGCGCCCAAACTTAACAAATTACACCCAAACTTGACTGAATATTCCTTAGTATTCGAATGGCAACAAAATACAATGGAGAATCTACCTGTTGTTAAGAAACAACGGCGAATTCACCGGAAAAACTAGAACCAAACTACCGGTTGTTGAGAAACAACGGTGGACTTGGAAGTAACCGCTACAAGCTAAGCTAGAATATAGGGAAAACTGTAAAGGAAAGCAGTAAAGGAAAGCAGTAAAGATAAAGAAGTAAATTTGATAAAGGAATTTGGGAGTTGGATTGATCTCTCTGATTCTGCGTATGGCATCCCCTATTTATAGCCGAAGCTGAAATAACCGCTCTCTGGCCGATTCCCCTAAGCCGACTCCACTGTTTACTTCAATCGGCTGATTTGATCTCATTTCGGCCGAAATCTTTTCCTCCCGAAGCCTTCTTCTGTTCGGGTCTCTTCTTCTGCTCTGGATCGTTCTCTTTCCTCGGCCCAATGGATCTCGAACTCAATTCTTTTTTTTAAAAACCCTTCTTCGGCCCATCTTCCTTGGCCCAATTCTTTTTCCTCGCGGCCCACTACTCTTAGTGGCCCCAACAGATGCCCTCCTTACTTGGGCGGTTTTTCGTCTCGAAAAGAGCTCAAGTAATTTCTTCTCTCGTATACTAACTCCTCCTAAAAATCCGGTCACGCCTTTTCGTTTTCCCTTATCTTTTTGAACTACTCTCAATTCTTCTTTTCATATTCACTCCTGTGTCTTTCTTCTTTTCGTCTTTCTCTCTATGGCGCAACCGACTCTTTCGCCCTCTTCTCAAAAGATCAAAGATGTCGAAGATTCCCTCGCCGATATTTCTTCACTTCGTCCTATTGACGGCGATCTTACTGCTCTTGGGCCTCTTGCAACTTCTGCTGAGGCCGCAACTTCCGCTTCTGCTCTTTTTGGGGAATCGAAGACGATTCCTTTGTTTTCGGATTATTTTTCTGTCAAGCTTATCAGTCCTCTCAGTACTTGGCCGTTGGTGACTCCGGAACACATTGCTTGGTACGAAAGGGCCCTTCCTCACTGTGGATCGGTTTGGGTTACCTCGGGTGTTAATCATTTGATTAAGCTGAGCACGCAGTCTTTTCCCACTACTTATAATTACATTCAGGCCCTTCTTTGCTTTTGGAATTCATCCATTAACTGTTTCTGCTTCCCCTGGGGTATGATGACCCCGACTATTGAGTATGTTAAGCTTCTTCTAGATTTACCTTCTCTTGGAAATCATGTTCTAGTGATACCGGTTCCGACAAGCCTACAACGAGAAACTCCGGCTATGCTTCAGGACTCACTTTTTCTTCATGGATTAATAAGTACCGTGGAACTAAGCCCGAATTCTCCCCGGTGGAATCTGTGGCTTTTATGATGCATTTTCTTAGCCGGTTCTTCTGGTGCGCACCTGCCAAGAATGTTATTCTTGAAACCCACCCTTTGGCCAAGGCCATTATGGATGATGCTCATTTGCCTCTCGTTGACTACTTTTTGGTGCATTTGTATTCTGGTATTTCGTCCCTGGTTCATGGATGGGCTGATGGTTACTCCAACAGATCTCATGGCCCCCTCTGGTTCCTCCACCTCTGGCTTGTCTGGCATTTCAGGGATATGTCTTGTTTTGAACCCCAACCTTTCGATACTACCCATCCTTCGGCCAATGATCTTCTCGGAGTCCGATTCCCGAAATGCATACTGAACAATGGATTTATTACTTCATGAACTGATCCCCACTTAGTCCCTCTTCTTGCCATCTTTACTCTGGCACTCCGGATAGCTGGGTTTCGGCTATCAACGTTCCTCCTTTTGGCAGGCCCCTTCTGAAGGCGTTTGCTCAAGTCTGGAATGCTTGTATCATTCCTCGTCATGTTTTTAATTGCTCGCTGTTTGTTCCCCCCGAACATCCTATCCTTTCTGAGGTTTACAACCCTCACTTAGTCAGCCGCCAATTCGGCTTCGTTCAAGATGTGGTCCTTCCTCTTTATGGAGATCCAAATCGATACAACAAATCTTTCAAAGGATTCGGCCCTGAGAATAGCCGAAATCTTTGTCGTACATGGGCTCTCCGGATCTGCAACTTTGAAGTTCGTTCTCTCGACGTCCGCCCTGGCCTATCGACCAAGCATTTTGATGACTGGTGGGAGAAAGTTCTTTCTTATGCTAATTTCGGCACTAACTTGCAGAGCCTCCTTATTTCTCGCGGTTTCCCAGGTATTTTGATGTTTTCGGTTGTTGGTTCAGCCCCTGATTACTCCTGCTCTTCTCAAGAGGATGACCCTCTACTTCCCTTACTTAGTAAGTCTTTCTGATTTCTTATATTGCGTGCCGTATATCTTTCTCAGATTTTCCTCTTTTTCTCATTTTGCAGGGGCTGCTTTGGATGATGTCTCATCTCTTCCATCTCGTCCACGCGTTTCGTCTGCTCCCACTACTTCTGCGAAACGAAAGCGTGCTGCTTCTGGTTCGGGGAAGTTGAAAAAAGAACCTGCATCCAAGACACTGCGACGTTCGACTCGTTCGCCTCTTCCTAGCTCGGCTGCGTCTGCTGATCAGGTTTCCTGCCATTCTTCTCTCCTATCTTTCTTGTTCACTATCGCCTTCTTGACATTTATTTCCTTCTCTTTTAGGTTCCCCGAGTTGCAGTCTCTTCTGACCCTTCTGGATCGCCTAATCCCTCTCCTACGGCCCTCGACCCTATTGATGAGAATCCGGCCATTACTTCTAGCATAACTCCTGTTTCGTCGGCCGGTATGGGGTCTGGCTCGATTTCTCATGTTCTTGAATGTGGCAATACTGATTCGACTATTCCCAGTTCGGCTATTTCTCTAGCGATTGCCCTTCCCTCTTCTTCTGTCGTCTCCATTCCTAACCCTTCTCCTGCCCATACTCGGCTAGAAGAGTTAGTCGTTGGTAATATTATTCCTCCTTCTCCTTTTCCAGATAGAAGTATTATGGATGATTTCTTTTCCCTTTCGTCTATTTCCTCTTCATCAGAGTTCCCTCATTCTTTCAAGGCTTGCTTGGATAAGTTAGAATACTTGATTTCTGAACAGTCCGATGCCTTCACCGTCCAAACCAAGCCCATCATTCTGCTTCTTTAATATATCAGGCAAGCCTTTTCCCAAGATCTTCTGGCTTCTGGTCTGTCAGATGCTATCGAAGCCATGTTCACATGCCTCTTACGGATAGACCTGGAACTTCCGAGTATCTTGGCTACTCGCCAAACACTTGAAGATGAGCAAGCCTCTCTTACCCTTCACAGGGTGGAATTCGACAAGCATGCTTCCGTTTATTACTCTTATATGGGTAAGTTATCGACCAATGATGGCCTCAGATCCGAATATTTGAATCGTCTCTCCGCCATTGACTCGGAAATCAGCCGACTTCAACATGAGGCGCAAGGCGTGAAGAATGCCTTGGCCGAAGTTGACAACGAATCGGCTCATCTACAAGGACTTGTAAAGCAGCTCCACAAATCCGCTCAGGCTCCAGGAGACAAGCTCGCTAGTCTCAAAGAGAAAACGAACTATCTTTCTTTGAGGTTGTCCTTCAGTGACGATGTCCTTGGCGTTTTTCGTGGTTTGTGGTCGAATACTCAAACGGTGACTGACCAAATTCGTTCTGTCGCGGCCCAACTTCCTCCTGCACCGAATACTTCGACGGTCTCAGATAACCCTGTTGTCAATCCTCCTACGGGGGATAATCCGAGGAATTCCGGTAATATTTAATTTGTTCTTTTGGCCTTGATGATATACGATGATTATCTTCCTTCTCTTTTGATTTCTCTTCTTAGATGCTCAGTGTGATCCTTTTCAAGACATTTCCGACCAGCTTTTCTTGTCCCAACCTGATGACCCTCCGGTTTCGGCCGAAGCTGAAGCTCGATCGTATCAAGAGTTTCAATCAGTATTGAATTCGGCTACTGCTCGTAACTCGGCCGCTAGTGATTTCGGCGAAGACATTGCTTATGATTTGAGTGGAGATTGACATTTGTTGTTATTATTTCTTGAATGTAATTACATCCCCCTTGATGTACTTCTGACTCTTGTTTCGGCCGATCCCTCTTCTATGCTTGATCGGCCTATTATCAAATATTTGTCTTTTGTGGATTGTTTCATCTGTTTCTTTCCGTGATCTCGGGGATATCCCTTGATGTAGTAATATTTCCTGCAGCTTTATTGGGATTCCTGAAACGTCTCATCCGTGATTAATGCTTTTCTCTTTACGTTTCTATTTTTTGCCATAAATGACATTCCCTTCATTTTTCTCTATAAATACCAACACTTCTTCTCTTCTCATTTCATAATCTCGCAATATTATTCATGAATATCTTGATACTTTTAATCCCTTTTCCTCCCTGGCCTCCTTGGCATGCTGACTCTCTGATTGATCCTTTACTTGTGATCCGAAAACCCTCATTCTATGCAACGCGAGTTCAGCTAATCATTACCTTCATATGAGCTAGGAACTTTCAACACTTTTCTTAACATGTATTCCGACGGCCATATTCGAGCTCTGCTCTATTTCTTAATATTAATGTGACCTGTCGTAATCCTACTAATATCGGTCCCAAAGTCTTGGACGGTCGAATAATAATCGCGCCTTTCTATGGGACCGAACTATCTTCTCAGCTCCGAAGGCCATACCCCTCGAATTTCATCCCTATCTTCCATGCTAAAAAGGGGGTGTCCTTGCTGGAGCAGATAAAAATTTTCTTCTTCCTGGTCTGGGAGTTGGCTTTATTGGCATAGCCATCTCTTCTCTCGCCGGCCAGAAGAATTTGGGCTTGGGAATGAATGTTGGACATCTACCACTTCAGATCCCACTGGCCTTCGTTTCTTCCCAGCCTTTTTAGTCCAGGACGTTTCCCTTGTATATTGTAATTTCGGACTATCAACGCCGTCTTCGGCCGAAGTAGTATCGTTTTTGTAATGCTCGCTCATGCAATAAAATCTTTACTTTTTCGCTTTACTTGATGTTTAATCCCATGCTGATGGATAATATTTCTTCATATATCTTGTATTTACTGGATTTGACATCTGTTCACCATTTTCATCCACTAACATGTATGCTCCATTCGGTAATTTTGTCTGAACAATAAATGGCCCCTCCCAATTGGGGCTCCACTTACCTAATCGGCCATCCTTCTGTTTAGGTGGCCATATAACTTTCCAAACTAAATCGCCGACTTCAAATCGTTTCATACGGATTCGCTTATTATACCAATCGGCCACAATATCTTTATTTTTCTGCAAATTCTCAAAAGCTTGTACCCGATCAGAACTAACTTCCAATAATTCATTTTTCATCGCACAATCATATTGTTCGGCCGACATTGAATCTGCTTGGCTTGTCCTTAAAGTCGGCACTGTTATTTCGGCTGGAAGTACTACGTCCATTCCATAAGTCAGCCGAAATGGTGTAAATCCAGTGGCTGAAGTCTTGGCATTTCGATAAGCCCACAACGCTTCGGATAACTTCTCATGCCACTTTCTTGGTTGATCTTCGATCATTTTCTTTATAATTCATATCAACTGCTTATTCGTGGCCTCTGCCTGTCCATTCCCTTGTGGATAATATGGCGACGAGTGCACAATCTTTATCCCATAATCTTCTGCAAAGGCCTTGACTTTTTCTCCCACAAATACAGTTCCTCTATCTGTTAGAATCGTTTGTGGAATTCCAAATCTATATATCAACTGTCTCTTAATAAATTCGATCACTTCTTCTTGCAAAATGCTGACATATGCCTGAGCTTCGGCCCACTTTGTAAAATAGTCCGTTGCCACTAGCACAAACTCATGCCTTTTCGATGAAGAAGGATGAATCTTCCTAATTATATCCATAGCCCATCCTCGAAATGGCCATGGCTTGATCATTATATGCAATTCTTCGGCCGGTAACTTTTGAATCGGCCCATGCTTCTGACATTCGCGGCATCCTTTAGCATATTTCTCACAATCAATTCCCATATTCGGCCAATAATATCCCAGTCGAATAATACTCCATTTCATCGATTTTCTTGCACGATGTGCGCCGCATATTCCTTCATGAACTTCTCCCATTACTCTTTTAGCATCTTCCTCTCCGACGCATCTGAGTAATACTCCATCAATTGCTCGCTTAAAGAGTAACCCTCCTATCACTATGTAATCCATCACCTTCTGTTTCTCGACTGGACTAGCTTCGGATGGATTTTCCAACGTCTGTGCTATCTTCTTTATCCATTCGGCCTTTTTAGTTTCGGCCAAATATATTTCCAAATTTCCCGCTATCGGCATCAGCCGATACCTGGTTGCATGTTGAGCCAATTTGTTAGCTAATTTGTTTTTCTCCCTTGGGATGTATTCGATGTATACCTCGTCGAATTTTTCTAACAAAACGATTGCTTCTTCGTACAATCCGATTAGTTGGGAACTTTTGACCGAAAAATCTCCTAACAGCTGCTGAATAACTACTTGTGAGTCTCCTCTGATTACGATAGCTCTTATCCCTTCTTCTATTAGTCGTCGTAATCCCGAGATCAATGCCTTATACTCAGCTTGGTTATTCGTATAGGACTTCGGTAATTGTACGAAATACTTGTATATCTTGCCCTCCGGTGTATGTAGAGTAAACCCTGCTCCAACTCCTGAAGCGGCTTTTGAACCATCGAACATCATTATCCATGGTTGTAGATATACAATCCCTTCCTCATTTATCTCTTTCGACCGAACCTGATCCCCGATATCGTCTGATACTGGGAGCATTACATGATCGGCCAAAAAATCGGCTACAATTTGACCTTTCATAGCCCTAAGTGGCTGATATTTCAAGTCATATGCATTTAACTTCATGGCCCACTTGGCCATTCTTCGGCTACTGATCGGATCGTTCATCATAATTTTTACTATATCAACCGAAGCTACCACTATCACTTGTCGTGGTTGAATATAATATTCTAACTTTTGACATGCATGATAAAGACTTAAACACAATTTATGAATCGGCGAGTACCTTAATTCGGCATCCCTAAGGATTCGGCTTAGATAGTAAATCGCCCGATCTTTTCCTTCATCGTCTTCTTCAGCCAACAACGCTCCAATAGACTCTTCAGCCGCTGCTATGTACAATTTGAGCGGTCGGCCCAAAATTGGAGGGACCAACACTGGTGGATTCACCAAAGCTTGCTTCAATTGCTCAAAGGCTCTCTGTTGATCAACTCCCCATATGAATTCCTCCTCTTTCTTCAACCTTAGTAAATCGGTTAATGGTTTCGACTTTCCGGCCGCATTTGCCAAAAACCGCCTCAAGAAACCGATCTTTCCAAGGAATTTTTGCAAACTCTTCTTATCATGTGGAGGCCTGGCTTCTTGTATTGCTCTGGTCTTATTCGCATCAACTTCTATGCCTTTATTGTGTACCAAGAACCCAAGAAAATTTCCTGCTTGCACTCCAAAAGCGCACTTAGCTGGATTCATCTTCACTCCATGTAATCTCATTCTTGTGAATACCCTTCGCAAATCGTCCAAGTGGCTTTCCATATCTCTGGATCTGACCATGACATCATCGATATAGACTTCGACACATTCCCCTATTAGATCATGAAAAACATAATTCATGGCCCTTTGATAGGTAGCTCCTGCATTCTTCAAGCCGAATGGGATTACTACCCACTCGTATATTCCTATGGCTCCTGGGCACCGAAATGCAGTTTTATGACATCTTCTTCGGCCATAAAGATTTGGTTGTATCCTGAATATCCATCCATAAATGACAACATCCCCTGTTTTGCGGCCGAATCAATCAATAAATCAACAATAGGCATTATATACTCATCTTTAGGAGTGGCTATATTAAGATTTCTGAAATCGATACAAACTCTCAATTTCCCATTCTTTTTGATTACAGGAACAATATTCGATAACCACTCTACATATTTAGCTGGCCTCACAAATCCGGCCGCTAACAATTTTTCTATTTCCTCTTTTATTCTAGGAACTATTTCGAGCGCTGCCCTCCGGGCCGGCTGTTTATGCGGCCTGAACCCTTCTTTGATTGGTAATCTATGCTCCACAATCGATCGCTCCAATCCTGGCATCTCTGTATAGTACCATACGAAACAATCCTTGAACTCGATTAGCACCTCCTTGAATCGGCTTGTCATCAGCTGATCTAAATTTGCACTCAATGGGATCTCCCTCGGGTGCTCATCCGTGCCAACATTGACCATTTTCAAGGGGTCTTGTGCTTTGAAATCCGGTGTTCGTTTTGGAATTGCATCCATTAATTCGCTCCATCCTGCTTTGTCGTCTGAAACTCCGAGTTCGGCCGATTCGAACTCGGTTACTTGATTCGGTCGTGCACCCATCATTTACTTTCTTCCTCAACTGGCCGTTCGTCGGCCTGATATCTGACCTCGAACCCTAAATCTGTCCAATGACACTCAACAACCTGCGGGTACCGATCCCCTACCACTGCTAGGAATGGTTGTATGGGCTCTTCGTATAACACCACATCAATTTGGCCGGCTGAGCTGACTGGAAACGGAGGTTGGTCTCCTTCCACTTCTTCAACTGTGCCATCCTTTTTCCAGAACCACACTTTCTGGTGCAGCGTTGATGGCAAACAACGAGATGTATGTACCCAGCATCGGCCTAAAAGGGCCGCATACGAGACTTCGGCATCTACAACAAAGAACATGGTCGGAATCGATATCGTTCCGACCGTTACATCTACTAAAATACACCCTTCGGCCGCGGTTTGGGCTCCCACAAAACTCAATACTTTCATCCTTTTCGGGAGTAAATCTTCCTTTGAACGGCCAATCTTCGTCAGTGTAGCCAATGGCATGATATTGACGGTTGCTCCTCCGTCAATAAACATTCTTCTGAGCGGTCTCCCATTAACCCAACCCTTCACATACAAAGGTCTCACATGTTGAGACATCTTTGCAGTCGGCGGTAGAATCGTGCTTGGTTGAGCTTCTGGGACAAACGCTTCATAGCCTTCCTCGACTACTTTCTCAGTTCCGGCCTCAGGATGAAATGCTTCAAGTTTGGCGAAACAGAAATCCACAATGGGCTCTTCATCGCCGAAATATTCCCCCTCTTTCTGGCAGAAGACCACGGCTGGTTCGGAATCAGACCAGTATTCCTCCTCAGTTGTTGTGGTCACTCCTACCATGTTCGTACTAGACCCGAAGTCGAACTTGAACTGCCCGATCGAAAGTGTATCACTATTCCGGACAATATTTGTTTTCGGCTTTCCACTCCCTAGTTCGGACTGGCCTAGGCTTCCACTCTTCTTTCACTTTCGGCTGATCGTCTTCAATTTTCGGTTGCATTACTTTCGGCCGAAATTCAGTTTTGTTTTTCAGCCGATCCTGCCCTTCTTTCGGCTTCCTTTCTTCTTTCCCTTCGGCTGTCTTCAAACGAGCCGAAAATACTCTATTGAGTATCCTTCCTTTCGAAAACGAGCAATCGTCTGGAAAATCTTCTTCCATATGCATCATTTCGTACTCTTCTTGCTCAAAAGCACCAGCTGCTTTAAGCCGTTGCATTCTTCGTTTGAAAGTGCGATATGATCCCTTTCCTTTCGGTACTTTTCTCTCTTCTGCCCTCCAGGCGGAATTGTCAAATCGGCGTTGGCCGAACTGCCTCTTTTCTGGGGAATTTTGGACCCATCGGCCTACCTGAGTATTTGCTGGTGGCCTTCTGAGCTTCTTCATTTCGGGACTGACAGCTTCTTCAGGAACTGTGATCTGAATCACAGTCTTCCCATTCCGCTTGTCGGCTGTTAACTTCATCTCTGAATCGCATCCGTTAGTTATGATTTTCAGCGTTGGCTTCTCACTCTTATTCCCGATCTCGATCTCCTGATGTTTCTCCGATTGCTTGGTCCACTCCTTCACTTCATAATTCCCCAATCAGTCAAAAACATCCGCTACTTTCTCCTTCCCCTTCGGAGATCCTAATCGTTTCCACACTCCTGTCTTCTGAGCCGATGGCCGATCTCCAAGCCGATCATGCACAAAACTTTTGCTAGATGACGATTGATCCCCCAATCGGTCATGCACAGACCTTTTCTGGTCGGGATGCACCATCACCATGTTAGCAACAGGGAACGGATTCTTATCGATCGCCATAAGCCTGTCTGGAAACTTCACCTTCCCATCATCGACGTGCTTCTGAATTAGCTTCCTAAAATGTCCACAAACCGCCGTGGAATGAGTAGCCGATCCATGGAATCTGCACCATCCAGCTTCCAATTGATCCTTGGTGGGCTGTGGATGGTTTCCTTTAAATTCCAGCAATCCATTCTTCTGGCAATAATCAAATATTTCGTCCATTTGTGACAAGTCGAAAGAGTAAAATCTTTGAGATTCATCCCCTCATTCTTTCTCCTTGCCTTTGACTGGCCGAAGTGCTGGACAAGTCATAGGCTTTTTAATGATTAATTCTGCCCTCGCAACCTCAGCTAATGCGGGGACGTCATCCATGTTGTACTCTTCCTGGACTTCACATCTATCCAGAGACTCAGCAAATGAAGCAGCTGACTGGATAGGTTGTGATCTTCCACTTTGACTTCGGCTTGATTTGAAAGCTGCTTGTTCTGCCAAATAAGTCTTCATCCTTATAGCTTTGGCCGTTAATTCGGCCACAGTCCTTGGTCTTGTAACCATCAATCTATCCTTGATGGCAAACTTCAAATTCTGCTTCAGGATTTGAATATATTCATGCTCAGGCAACATTGTTTTCATCTGAGCCTTCACTGCATAAAATCTTTCAATGAATTCAGTAACCGATTCGGACGCCTTATGCTTAGTTGACGTCAGATCAACTACCGAAACTTCAAGACTGGTATTATAGAATCGGTCATGGAATTACCGCTCCATCTCGGCCCATGTATTGACCGATCCCACTGGCAAATTGATGTACCACTCAAATGCCGGGCCAGTTAACGATAAGCTGAACAATATCAACTTGTGAAAATCGTTTTGCGCGATTCTGGTGCATTGAGCTGTAAATCGGCCAATATGCTCAATTGTAGAGCGGCCGACTTCTCTAGAAAAAGTGTTAAAATCTTGAACCTTTACCCCTCTTGGCAGTGGATACTGCTCCTCAATATAATCTGGATAAGGTTTCCGATACATCGGCCTATTCTCCTGGCCGATGATATTTCCAAACTGAGTACGAATTATCTCAGCGATTAATTCCCTGTCAACCAGCTGTGGTGGATTCTGCTGCTGTGGTACGTATTGTTGTTGGACCATGGAGCAGGCGGTTGAACGACTGGTTGAGGCGGTTGATTCTGTTGCTGATCGTACCTTTGCTGCGGAGGGACGAAAGGCCGTGCTCCGTGCCCTCCTGGCGGCCGATAGGCCTGCTGTTGAAAATTATGAGGATTTTGCATCGCAGGTGGTAAATTTTGTGCCACCGGTGGTTGCTGCATTCCCATCGGATACATATTCCTCGCTATTTCGGCTCTGAACATAGCTGGCATTGCTGCCAGGATATTGTCTTCTATCTGGCGAACCGAATTGGTAACCGCCGCTTCAACTATATATTGGACCTGATCTCGGAACCGCGGGGTTAAATTATCGTTTGAGAACTCCTGATTGTGGAAGTTTGATGGTCCGGGGAACCCTGGGGGGAACTCTCCGGCCTCTGCTGCGCGCTCTTCCTGGATCGGCGGCAAATCCGTCCTCGCTGCCGTGTTAACCGCTGGAGTTGCTTGTTCAAATGCCATCTCGTGTCCCACTGGGCGTGCCACTGTTTTGGCCTGGCCGCTGTCTGGCTGTGCCAAAGGACCTTTTTCTCCTCAACGGAGGCTACCGGAGAAAGGATCAAACCGGTTACGGGTCTGGATTAATGATAATGCGCCCAAACTTGACAAATTACACCCAAACTTGACTGAGTATTTCTTAGTATTCGAATGCCAACAAAAAATACAATGGAGAATCTACCTGTTGTTAAGAAACAACGGCGAATTCACCGGAAAAACTAGAACCAAACTACCGGTTGTTGAGAAACAATGGTGGACTTGGAAGTAACCGCTACAAGCTAAGCTAGAATCTAGGGAAAACTGTAAAGGAAAGCAGTAAAGGAAAGCGGTAAAGATAAAGAAGTAAATTTGATAAAGGAATTTGGGGGTTGGATTGATCTCTCTGATTCTGCGTATGGCATCCCCTATTTATAGCCGGAGCTGAAATAACCGCTCTCCGGCCGATTCCCCTAAGCCGACTCCACTGTTTACTTCAATCGGCTGATTTGATCTCATTTCGGCCGAAATCTTTTCCTCCCGAAGCCTTCTTCCGTTCGGGTCTCTTCTTCTGCTCTGGATCATTCTCTTTCCTCGGCCCAATGGATCTCAAACCCAATTCTTTTTTTAAAAAACCCTTCTTCGGCCCATCTTCCTTGGCCCAATTCTTTTTCCTCGCGGCCCACTACTCTTAGTGGCCCCAACAACTACAATACATAAGACCACACACTTTTTGTAGGATATTCATATATATACAACATAGTTGGAACCGAATTTATTATTGATCAATTTGAACATCTTCATGTCAATTTTTTTGTCGGCATATTTCAGATTTATTGTTTTATTGGGCATACACCATAAAAGTTTCCTATTCTCATTTCTCACCAAGTTTTACACCTTTGTTTAATATTTTTACTTATTTCTTTATTATTCCAGGCCAATTGCCATCTCTATGCCTAATGACCCGACCTGATAGTAATAACCCTTTTAGAGTACGACCATGAGTAGACAATACTCCTTTCGTTTTAATTTATTTTAGTTGTAAGTTTCAAATCAATTTCAATAATCAATAATATATGGATTAGGGATGTTTGCGATTTAGCGGATACGCTGGCGAATTCGCAGAGAAAATTATGAGACAATATGCTCTTCCAATCTTGTATCTGTTAGCGGATTCGCTGACTCTCAAACATCACCATTAATTAACTCATAAATTTTCATTTTTACCCCTCAACTAAATCATTTTGTAATGAATATCAAGAAATAGCATTTATATAAAGTAAATTGCAATATAGCAAAAACATAATGGCTGTGGTTGAAACTTGAAACCTCAAGCTTGGTGGAGGACAGACAGTAAAGAGCAATTACACTTTAATAATTAATTAATGGAGCGATAATTTCGGAATGAGTGTAATAATGCTAGTATTGATGAAATCTTCCCCATTCCTAAATACTCTATCCGTTCTTTTTTAATTGTCTTTCTAGCAAATACTACTACTTTATTATACAAATCAAGAAACATACTCCATCCGTCCCATATTTATCTTCTTACTTTCCGTTTTTGGACGTCCCACATTTATCTTCCTACCCCAAAAAGGGAATTTTTTTTTACGAAAATGTCCCTACATGTCCATATATTTACAGAAAAACCAATCCTTAATTTTATAATAATTGCACTACAAGACAAAAAGAGACAAATTTACCCCTCAAAAAGTACACATGAAAATAATAAAATACAACTTTCTTAAACTCCGTATCTACAGTGTCGAAGAAGATAAATATGGGACGGAGGGAGTAATTATTACCACACAATCTTCCATTTCTACCCCTCACTTACCAATAAATATACTTGGGGTGGAGAGAGAATGAAAATCATTGGGGGAATAAATGGGTAATATTGGAAAATTTTCATAGAAATATCCAAAATGACAACTATTGTGGAATATTTTTTCATCTCTAAAAAGACCACTATTTTGGAACGGAGGGAGTAGTTGTCAGTTGTCACTTTCAACTCAATTTATATAACCAAGATTTACATTAACTAACTATTAAATTTCTATATTTAACCTTTAACTAAATACTTTGATAATAAATATCAAGAAATGATATTTATATAAAGTAAAGGTAATACTCCCTCCGTCCCACGAATTGTGGCTCGTATTCCTCTTTGGGCTGTCCCACGAATTGTGGCCACTTTCCATTTTTAGATAAATTTAATTAATATAAATATGATTAGAATCTTAATGGTTTTTAAATCCCATTAAAAGTAATCACTTTTACTATTCTGCACAATTCCCAATACACTTTTATTTTTCTACACAAAGCCCCTTGCATTTCTTTAATTCTTCATATTTTAAAATTGGTACAAATAAAAATTATATAAAATATATATTCTAAATCTAGACGTCTAGACGATTCTAACAAGACCACACTTGAATATTTTTCTATAATTAAATCATTACAATAATATTTTGTCAAAGTTAAACAATAAAGAAAATCAAAATTCATTAAAATTTTAAACACAAATACCCACATCACTTTAACCACTAAACCTCACCACACTCCACCACATAAATTACCGTGCCCAAAAGAAACGAGCCACAATTCGCGGGACGGATGGAGTATAATAAAAATATAGTATAATTACCTATAACTAACTACTACTCCTATTTTTTTGGGGGATAGCAACTAGGGGTGGAAATAGGCTAGGCCGGGCTAGGCCCAGGCTTGTACGGCCTGGGCCTATGTGGATTTTGAAAAAAGCAGAAGCCAAAAACAGAAGCAGAAGTGAAAGCCAAAAGCAGAAGCAGGTAACTTTTGTGTTTGGATGCAATGTTTGAAAAGCAGCTTTTTTTCAAAAGTGTGTTTGGATATGTAAAAGTGAAAAGTGCTTTTTAAATGGATAAATTACCAAAAAGGACATGCTACTTAATATGATAATAAGATATATTTATAGTGTAATTTATATTAAGTAATGAGGGTATTTAAGTCTTTGCACAATTTACGAAGTGCTTTTGGCTTCTGCTTTTCGGAGAAGCACCCCTGGGCTGCTTCTCCCAGAAGCACTTTTGCAGCTTTTCGAGGTGCTTCTGCTTTTTTAAAAAAGCCAAACCAAACGTTTCTTTTTCCCCAAAAGTGCTTTTGGCAGAAACAAAAGCCAAAAACACTTTGGTAGAAGCCAATCCAAACACCCTCTAAGTCTGGCCTATTTATTTAAATAGGCCAGCCTCTAAGCCTTTTAAAGGCCTGATTAAGCCTATTTTAGAAATAAGTTTAAATTTTTTTTATATATATCCGGATGTAATCATAAGGTTGGAAGACAAAATTTGTTCACTTGGGCAAGTTATCCAAAATTATTTATTTACGAGAAAAAACTCATAAATATTTTGAAAATCTATATAAGATCAAATTAATAATTACTTTTACATAATATAATACTAATAATACGACATATACCTACGTAATAAACATAAATAGACTAATAATATGATAAATAGGCCGGCCTGGTAGGCCTAAAAGGCTTTTAATTAAGCCTGGCCTAGGCCTATTTAGCTAAATAGGCTTTTAAATTAGCCTAAGCCTAGCATATTTATAAAAAAAACCTGGCCTGGCCTGGCCTTCGGTAGGCTAGGCCATAGGCCCTGTTGGGTAACCTGACCTATTCCCACCCCTAATAGCAACTACTACGCCTACTTGGAACACTTTTAATCTTTAAAAACACTATTAAAAAGAAAATGAGGGAGTACTTTTTTATTATTTTTTCAAAAAAGGTCAGTGGCTGGTTGATGATGGGGCAGCAGATGCACGCTGCATTGCTGCTGCTGTACACGTCGCTAAACCGCCTATAGAAATTAGAGAAGTATTTTTAGTTAAATAGTACTCCGTACTTCACTAATGTATATTTAGAAAATAAATAAATCACTTTAAAAAACATAAGCAGTTGGAAGTTAAGTAACCTAATCAATTGGGCTAAGTCCTCATCCCAACTTGCAATCTATTAGTACTGTTTTAAATTCATAGAAATTTAAACGAGAATGTAATTTTTTTAAATATAGTATATATTTATATATACATGTTGAGCATATAATATACCCTTAAAATTAACCAAAAAAAAAAGCCACGCCAGTAATACGCACATTTTTTTTATAAGAGATATGCATTACAGAACAGAAGCCTTAAATAATTATTTAGACAAAACAAATGGCAATTACGTACGTCTATTATCTTTATCATTATTACAATTACAATTATAATGAATTGGGATTTGGGATAAGAATCGAATGAAGACATGCGTGACATCTTCACATGTGTAATCTTCTTGACAATTATGATAATAATTCAAGAAAAAAGGTCATGATGTTATATAATATTAAACCTATTAGCTAGAATAGCTAGCATAGGGCGTGTGTGTTTGTGTAATTATTTAGTAGGGCATAAAATGGAAAACAAAGGAAATGGGAAGAAACGATATTTGATATATTTCCCACTTGAATGGAATTCAGTAGTGTACATACTCTCATCAATTCACCACATTTTATAGGCACAAAACCGCCTAGAAATGTCTAATAATAGTAACTAAATATATGGCAACAAAGCATCCACACATCTGCTATGTCGACGTCGACGTAATGAGGTAGTGTTGTCGACGTGCATTGTAACACTCCCCCTTGTGGATGCTTAAATACAAAGAATATGCCTCGTTAAAACCTTACTAGGAAAAAACCCTGTGGGAAAAAATTCTAGTGAAGGAAAAAGAGTACAATATTCTTGTATTCGTCGCTCCCCCTGATTTGGACATCATTTTAAATCTCGAAGCCGCCGCATTCCAATTTTCTTCACAAGCTTCTCGAATGTTGCAGTCGGCAATGCCTTGGTTAATAAATCCGCTAGATTTTCTTCTGATCGAATTTGTCGCACATCAATTTTCTTCTGATTGAATTTGTCGCGAAATATGTGTTTTATGACTTTACAATATCGTTGAGTAGGGCAAGAACTAAACCTTGCGAGTAAATTAACAGCAAATGCGCTATCACGTCGCGTGTTATTTGCTAGATACATTATCGCACCAATTGCACTTAAATATGGCATTTCTGGGCCAAGTTGTTCTTCATCATCTTCCTTTGGCCTAAATGGATCCTTTGCGGATCAAGTGCCCGAACGACCATTGGACTACTTAATGGATGAGCATAATCCATTCGAAATTGCTTCAATACCTTTTGGGTATAAGTTGATTGCTGAACAAAAATACCCTTATCCAAATGCTCAATTTGCACGCCAAGGCAGAATTTTGTTTTCCCAAAATCCTTTATTTCGAACTCCCTTTTCAGATATTCAATTGCCTTTTCTAGCTCTTCAGGAGTTACAATTAAATTTAAATCATCAACATAGACTGCAACGATTACAAATTTTGACCCATTTTTCTTTATAAAAACACATGGGCATATAGGGTCATTTATATAACCTTCATTTATTAAACTTTTGCTGAGGCTGGTAAATAACGTGCATTTAGATTGCACATAATACCAATCTTTAACCGACATTCATCAACCGATTTAGGTTTGCAATATAATTTCATCTGGGTTCCAAATATTTTATTTGTGACAATTGATTGAGATCTCATTCCTTTTTAAGGGCCCTGCTCTTTTTTTGAGCTATTTGCTCATTTCTAGAGCTTGTTTCATCAATTTTGTCACTTTATAAAATCTGTAAACCTCGAGGATTTTTACCTTTAAAACCAGATGATTTATCGCACTTTTGGTGTGAAAGAAATTTTATCTTTCATATTTGTAATTGGTCCATTTAGGACATACTCGACACCAAGTGATTATCTTGTGCAATAAGCATTTTACTCAGGCAACAAGTTTTCCTTGGGGAATGCCGATATGTGGGATTTAGTAACCCTTTTAGAGTCACATGATATGTTTGGCAGTGAATTTGCAATTTTTTTTCGGTTGATCCACATCTCCCCCTAATGTCGGTAAATAATTTGCAAACCTTATATAAAATCACCAAATTTTGGTACCAAATAATTTATTAATGGTGATTTGTATCCGACATACATATACCCAATCGTCATTGGGAGCCCAATTAGGGTGGCATAATGGGGACGTATATCGCGCACCCAAATATTTTCAATTATTATACATTGGGCTTATATCAATGTGAGGGAAGAGAGTTAATGACAGTCTATCAGCTTTATTTACACAAGCGTTGTTGTATAGTATGTCCCCGACTGTTGTAGTTAACTTTGACCTTATCAGTTCAGCGTGCACTTTAGTTATTACTTACTTTGGCATATACTTTGGCCAGGCCTGGCTTGCACGCGATTAAAATTCAGTGGCATTATCCAATCTTATTTTCTTTATTGGATGTCATTATGCTCACAATTAATTATGTGTAAGCAACGCATATAGATTCATTTGAATTTGAATCTTCAATAATTCACCTCAGCATGATGTTTTTAGAAGTATGCCTAAGCCGATCGTACCAATTTAGAAAATTATTTGTAGACTTCAGGTCTATCACATAATATATTTCAGTGACACTCAGCTTTAATTTGTATAATACATGCTAGAAGATATTGATGCAATTTTCTTTAACAAATTTCTTTGCATCATGATTTGAAATCAAGAGTCTTATTGCCTCATTCAGTGTTTCATAGTGATATCAATTTTTCATATATCACTGAAACTTAGTAAGCTCTTTCAAGATTTTCACAATCATAGTGTATTTGTAAGCACAATTTTTATTCTCCTTCAGGAGGTATACAATGACTCTTCCAGAGTCTTTTTGAACTTCCACTGATTAAATTAGCAATGGACTTTCCCATCTTCAGTTGGGATAATTGCTATTGCATTTTTGTATAACATGCGTAATAGCACTTTCGAAGAGGCACATATCTCTAGCTTTATTTGGCATCCCACTTTATTTTCCCGATAAGTGTATAATTTATATACACAAAGGGAGATTGTAAAGGGGAATTAATACATGAATTTTCACTTTATTTGGCACCAATATTGTGCTCAATGAATTTATTTAATCTCATGTGCGTGATATCATATTTCACTTCTATTATCATGTAAATAATCATGATCAATATAGCACATTCCAAAATCTGGCCTTTGATGTTTACTCTTTTGAGATTAATATGAGCGAGCCAGATGTCCAGCTAGGTGACATTTAAATATCCAACGACCTTTTCGATATCACAATAATGTGGATTTCGTGGCATAACGATACTAAACCTCTTTTGGGTTTAAAAGGAATTTTGTCGTCATATGGACAATTTATTTAATTCCAGGGAATTTACATTTGCATATTCGCCAATATGGCTTAACCCTGTTTCAATTTCGATCACAATTTGGTCAATGTTCTGCCTTTTGGCATAACAATAATCACACCATGGATTATCATATTCAATCATTTTTCTTTTGGAAAATGCAATAACTTGTTGGCTTAAATTCATAATTTTCAGTAATATTTCATTTCTCAGCCAAGAAAGCCAATATGATCATCAATGAAGGTATACTTTTTCCACATTTTAGTGGATTCTCAATACCCTTTTCCATATATAGGCGTAATGGTCTTTTATATCATTTTGAATACTTTATAGTTCATCCGGTTTAACCGGGCATATATATACCCTTATTTGAGGTTTACCCTCATTTTGGGTTTTGCAGCATTTCGTCATTATAAAGACGATTTGATTCGTGCCAAAATTTTATCTGATTCCGGCATAGTATTGGCCAATAGCTCAATTTGCTTTCCCAAGCCAAGTATGATATTTTTATCACACAATATTTTTAGGCTCATTAAAGCCCATTTCATTTCCATATCGTTGGCCCGAAATATGGCTATTCGGATAGAATCCAATTCTGCAAGGTTAGTCATAATAATATTGGAAATAATAAACAAACAAGTATACCTCTGATTTTGGTAGATTTAAATCTTCATTGAGCAACACCATAGATATTTTGATTCAGTGGAATGGACGAAAATTTAGTTGTCCTGGATTCATAATATTTCATTGCTTTATTCGACAAAGAGAGATACTACGATCAGTTTCAGGTGATCGAATAATATTTTCCACAATTTGGTGGATTTTCAAGTATGACATATTGTCACTTTAAAAGCTCATCAAAATGATGGCAGAAATATATGATAGCAGTTACTCTGTCGGTATACATGACCAAACTAAAGGTCCATTAAATCTGTTGGTATAACCAAACTAAGACCTATGGACCCTGTTGGTATTCATGACCAAGACTAAGACCAAGCTTGTTTGGTGCAATTTACTCGATCTTGGCTTATTGCCTTTTTTCCGGGGTAGTAATATCTTCTAACCCCATTGAAACCAGTGCCTTTTAACGTCTCGTGTCCAGAACATGTCTTTATCACCTGGAACTTATAACGGGAGGAATTCCTGCTTTGAAACATTAGCCATAATTATATTGAAAATCTAGGAATAAAAATTGTACCTAAAATTTCGGCAGAACCCCGACGGAGTCTCTTCGTACTGATAACGTGTTATATAATATTAAACCTATTAGCTAGAATAGCTAGCATAGGGCGTGTGTGTTTGTGTAATTATTTAGTAGGGCATAAAATGGAAAACAAAGGAAATGGGAAGAAACGATATTTGATATATTTCCCACTTGAATGGAATTCAGTAGTGTACATACTCTCATCAATTCACCACATTTTATAGGCACAAAACCGCCTAGAAATGTCTAATAATAGTAACTAAATATATGGCAACAAAGCATCCACACATCTGCTATGTCGACGTCGACGTAATGAGGTAGTGTTGTCGACGTGCATTGTAACACATGAGTTAAAATACTAGTGTATTAGTAGTATTTAGTTTTTTTTTATTTTTTTATTTTTAAGTTGGGAATATAAAAAAGGATAGATACGATATGAAATTGTACAAGATGGATCTACCGACCTTAGTGAGAACTGAGAAGTGTAAAATATAGGGAATATAAGTAAGCAAGCCAAGGCAAGGAGGAACATTTGTTATTGTTTGGACACAGACAGAAATTTGTAAGGGCAGGGCAGGGTGGGGTAGGTGTTATGAAATGGGCGGCCACCGACACTTGCTAAGACCTGCTATTTCTTCATAAATCATACATAGGTCACATCTAAGATGTCTTGTTTGACTTTTTGATATTGTTCATTATTCAACTTTGACTCAATATTATTGTGAGTATATATTTGGAAAAGTTAGTCGAGTTCGGTCTTATTAAATTCATTTAATCGTATAGTTTTAGAATATAGGAGTATATTTTACATAATATTTTACTTATATAGTATATATTTTGATATATTAATGATTAAAAAATTGCATTGAATTGTGTGCAGAAATCAAAGAGAACATATTAATTGGTACAGAGAGAGTAATTCAATTCTCTCTCTGTAATATTATTATTATTATTATATGCAATTTCTGCATCTATCTCTGTATTTCAGACACGCACACATTGCCTACCTTCTTACTTCCATTTACACACATTTGTAATTAGGGGTGGAAAAATTTACCGAAAACTCGGTATACCGAGCTTACCGTATCGAAAATTATCGAAAAATATCGAAATTTAGGTATACCGAAATTTAGGTATACCGAAATGTAGGTATGCCGAAAAATTCGGTACGGCATCG
The DNA here is from genome assembly GCA_030278955.1 of Hygrophila difformis. Taxonomy (NCBI): domain Eukaryota; kingdom Viridiplantae; phylum Streptophyta; class Magnoliopsida; order Lamiales; family Acanthaceae; genus Hygrophila; species Hygrophila difformis. The sequence goes on from JAOANR010000001.1 coordinate 12,131,500, forward strand.
GTAAGGAGCTTTGGAATTTTCGGTATTTCGGTATACCGTTATACCGAAGTACTTAAGTTTAGTATTATTTAAAATTTTTATAATATTCAGCCCTTTTTCTAATTAAGCCCAAATGCTCAACTCTTAAGTCCAAGCCCATATCTCCAGCATCCAATCCAACACTCTCGATTCACACATTCACAGACTCAATCCCACGCTGTGCAGCGGCAGCCCCAATCGTTCGATGCCCTAGTTTGCCTATTCCAAATCGGCAAACGGATTCTCCATTCTTCACTCTTCACAGATTCACTCTCGTTCGAAGCCCCAAACGGAGAAGCATCACTCGCTGCCACCGTCTTGTTTCACCATCTATGACGCACTAACTCTCTCTTTGCTGCTGGTGTTTCAGTTCTATCATTACCAAGGTTCTATCTCCCTCTCTCTACACTCTATGTGTATATATATGCGCAGTCTTCTGATGTTCTAGTTTTTTGGTCATATATTTATTAATTTGCTTTGTAGCAGTAGTGTATGCATAGTTCTATTCTATAAAATTTTGTGGTTTTGTATGGTTTTCGCTGGATATGCTCGATTGCTTTATTTTTTGGATTTTGTTTTGGATGGAGTTAATTACTTAGATGTGCTCTGGTTGTATAGAATTTCGGTGCTTGTTGAATGGCTTTGCAGGGTTCTGTCCAACTTAACAACTCATAGGTGGGAACTAGAAATTGATGGGCTAAAGTATAATGAATAAGTTTGAAGTTAGTAGATATTGTGCTTTCTCAATAATATTAAATTGTTCTTTGGGATATAGGCTCTTGGTATGCACAGTGGGCATGTATATGATTCAATGTAATATGCATTAAACGTTGAAGAAATATGTTCTGTTGAAAGAGTGTAACTGTTCGATTTAGCAAGAGAGCATTTGTCTTTAGTAAGAAAGTATAGGATGAGTTATTGCTTTAATTCAAATACATGGTGCATAATGCATTCACCATCCTCAGTTCAACCCAATCCATATAGTATTGGAAAAAGGAACCTCACCTCATCAGTCATCATGTTTCTTTTCCTTTCTTAAATGCATCATGTTTCTTTTATTGAAAGAATGATCTTTTTAATTTTATTCATTTCATACTCTCCACAATTTAATGAATGGGAATGGCATGTCTGAGGTCTGATTATGATATAGGGACTGAAGATGGAGACTGATTTAGGGAATGGCATTTTCTGGGAATGGCGTTTGAATGGCATTTTCTGGGAATAGTCACAGTGGATTGATTTCGTGTTTGACAGGTTTTAAGCTCAAAGAAGAGATGAGATTGAAGATACAAATGAAGTTTTATTTTCAATAATTTTGTTGAATATTGATGTTTATTATTGTATTAAGACATTTGGAAGTAAGAAGCGCAAGTTTATGTAATTTTTTTCGATATACTCACGGTATTGCTTTTTTTGTTCTTTTTTTGTTCGGTATGGTTCGGTATGTCGATATATAACGGTATGTAATGATTTTTGGTATGTCAAGTTTTCAGTATTTTTCGGTAAGAACCGAAAGTTCGGTACTTCGGTTCGGTAACGGTATATTTTAAAGGATATCGAAATTTTCGGTATACCGAAAATCGGTATACCGAAATTTTCGGTATCGGTATCGGTATGGTTTTTAGTCATACCGAAAATTTCGGTACGGTACGGTATCGGTATCGGTATTTCGGTATGCCGTGTTTTGCCACCCCTATTAATTGTAATACTTGTACACTCTAGGTTGGTTTCTTTTTTTTTTTTTTTTTTTGGCCTGGTAGTTTCTCCTTTCCTTCCCCCAATTCCAAACAGTTTCAACCATTTTACACGCCTTTATGTCGGCCAATGAATAGTTCAATTTTTCATTATGCATTCCTTTTTAAAACTGCATACTGATAAACAAAACCAAATTTGAATATACTATGGTGATTTAATAGTATATTATTTTAACAATTAATAGTTTAAGGGTCCGTTCTGCATGTCGAGCTGTAGCTGCGGGCTGTATCTGCGAGCTGCAGCTGTAGGAAGGTGTAGCTGTTGGGAGCTGTAGCTATCAGTTTTTGTATAAGTATTCGTTACAAGTAGGTTGTTAACCAAGAAAAATTGCAGAAGGAAGATTAACTGGAAAGATTACAAAATAGAACTGAAATGGAATTACAGTGCTGGAAGTAAAGAAAGCGGTAAGAAATTTAATACAGAAAGCGATAAACGAATAGAAATATGCAGAAAGCAAGAAAAGAAAGCAGAAAAAAAAAAGAAAAATGTAAAGCGGCTCTTGAAGAGTTGTGTTGGAGAGTTGATATCTCTTCCCTTCTGCATCGGTTGGTATTTATAGGCAAAGGAGAGAACCGCCTTTGGAAATCGTGTGTAGCAACGAAGAAACCGTTTCTAATAACCGCTCTGCACCCCTAGCGTTGGTGATGCAGTTGGCGTTCGATGGAGGCTGACGACATGGATGCTAGTGGCTGGGATGGAGGCTGACGACTACTTGGAGGGTTTCCTGATGGTGCCTGCCTTGGAGAGTTTCTTGGTGGCGGCTGGGCGCACTCACACCCCCGGAATCTCCATTCCGTCGATCCGCACACGGGCCGCATCCGGGCATCCCTGGCCGCCACCCTTGCGCTAGCCGCCTTGTCGCTTGGACGCCGTCTCAGTCTCTCTGGCCGCCATCGAAGGATCCCTGACCGCCTTCTGAGACCTCTTGGCCGCCACCAAGGAGCGCCCGGCCGCCAACAAAGAGCCCTTGGCCGCCACTCAAGATCCTTGGGCCGCCACCCAAGGTGCTCCTTGGCCGCCAACGTGATGTCGTTGGTCACCAACGTGGCTGTTGTAATACCATAGAAATTGCCCGATATATATGTATGAATATATATTTTTGATCAATACACTAAGTAGATTTTTAATCAAATCTATATATATTTATATGTTCAAATATTTGCTTAAAGATTAGTATATTATTTTCTACAAAACATACTTTGAAAAATTATATATATATTTGTCTTTTCAAATAAATATATGGATTTCAATATCAAGTGTAATAAGTATATGGTTCATAGAATATTTTAAATCCATATACAAGTTTATATACATATATATATACCTTGGTCTTGAAATAATCTTTCCAAACATGTACACATGTATATACATGTATATATTCATATGTTTAAATTATAATGAGAATTATCTATTTTTTTTTTATATATATCCTTGATTAATCATTCTACCCATATTTTTATTATGGAATTATTCTAGAATGCCATAATATTATTGGGAATAATTTGACTATGGTTTGAAATTGTAGGGTGGAATATTAATCATATCTTGTCATTTTCAAATAAAGAATATATTCCTTTTTGGAGCTATGTATGACTTACAAGATCACTTTTAATTATATGCTAGCTTATTTTGGTATATATTGTTATTATTATTATTTATTATAATATTATAATTATTATTATTGTTACCATTGTCAAGATTGGGTAATGGGATTGTTAGTTAGTGGATAAGTTTTTTTTTTCTAATAGGCAATTACATTAAGACTTTTGAAAACTTAACATAATAATAATAATTAAAAAAATATGCATTCCCATTAATGGATGACCCTTTCTTATGAGAATGAGGTAAGAGACATTATTGGTGTAATACCCGAGAAATCGCCATCGAAAATTTAAATCCAAAAATAAAGAATTGGATTTAATTATTAAAACCGAAATAATTCCGAGAGAGCGGAATTTATTATTTATCGGAAGATAGCAACTCGAAACGAGTTTATCGAATTGTCCCAACAATCACGGATAATTCCTACATTATGATTTTTATTTTTGTAGATAAGGAATCTTAATATTTTTAAAAAAAAAAAAAAGTTAAAAGTTACTGTAGCATGTGCGGGCTACTGTAGCACTACTGTAGCAGCCGCACTATTGTCGGATTTTGTCCCTTTTATGGCCAAAATTCATCCCCAACACCCCATTATCAGCCATTATCATCCCTTCCTCATCCCAAACTCTCCCAAAAATCAAATCCACCAAATTCTTACCTTCCGGCGACTTTCCGGTGAATTTCCGGCAACCAAATCCAACCAAGGAAGTGTGTAGATCAAGGATTGCAAGCTTTGGATTGTTGGTAAGATGTAAATCAAGTTTCCTTATTGTTTTAAGATCACAACCATCATTCTAACTTACGGATCTTCATATACAAACACAAATCGGAGCCAAAGGAAGAATAAATCGGGTGGAAGAGATTCGTTCGTGACATCCCGTGGATTCCGGACGACCCCGTGACCTCCTAGACATTATCCCCACTGTAAGTTAACCTTACTATGGTTTTGGGTGACTTAAAATGCAACCAAACATAGAGATTTAGAAACTCTAAAATCTGTCAACAAGAAAAACCCCCGGCGCAGTGTTTTCGTATGAATTTTTCGAACCCCTAAATCTGCTCAAACGGAAAAACTCAAAACATGAAAAACATTTCTAAGATATAGATCTAGCTTCTGTAAAAATTTCATAATTTTTCATATTGTTTTGAAACCTGATCCGACCCAAAACCGAACAGCATCAAATCTGGATCTTAGAATCCTTGACAGAATTTTCGTTCGAACTTGTTGGTGATTTTTACCTTAGATCTAGACCGATCCAGGATTGGAGTTGAACATAAGAATTGTAGATCTATGAGTTTAGAACATTACTGTAAGTTTTTAGAATTTTTCGTTGAGATTTGAGCCTCCGAACCTGAGCCGATCCGATCTGCGTTAGAACCAATGTCAGGAACCTTGACAGATTTCATAACCGATTTTGATGAGCTTATTCCTATCATTTATAGTCCGAACCAGTCTTTGTGATCTAAACAAAAGTTGTTGGAAATCATGTCTAGTATGTGTCTGTACAATTTCAGAATTTTTGAAGTTCATTTGGTATGTTAAAAAGTCGAATCTTTTAACGTTGTCGAATCTGAATCCTGACAGCTTTTTGTTTGTGTAGAAAACTTGATTTTTGACATGCTTCCCATCATTTTTCCGGAAAACTTAAAACATGAAACTTGTTCATTGGGATGTTTTTGAGTTACTGTGAAAATTTCAGTTCAATCGCCTAAGAAATGGATTTTTAAACCAAAAAGGCGTAAACTGTGACGCCAAATGACTTTTAAATCGAAGAGATTTTGAAATATCGAAACAAACGGTCGAGACGTTGAAAACGATATATCTATACTTTTGAAAATCCCGTTACACTAAATTAAAACATATGAGATACTTAATCGACGTAGAGGGTGAGTGCTCGATAGAGTGCCCCTCTAGCTCTTCGCATCGTGCCTATACGGACGAGTGTGACCTATGTAGAGGGTGAGTGCTCGATAGAGTGCCCCTCTAGCTTTTCACTTCGTGCCAAAACGGCCGAGAGTGATCGACGTAGGGGGTGAGTGCTCGATAGAGTGCCCCTCTAGCTCTTCGCATCGTGCCTATACGGACGAGTGTGACCTATGTAGAGGGTGAGTGCTCGATAGAGTGCCCCTCTAGCTTTACACTTCGTGCCAAAACGGCCGAGAGTGATCGACGTAGGGGGTGAGTGCTCGATAGAGTGCCCCTCTAGCTCTTCGCATCGTGCCTATACGGACGAGTGTGACTATAAAAGAAACGGAAAATATTGAGAAATGGTTACGTAACGGGAAAATAAAAGATTTAATATTTTTAAGTATTTATGCATTGCAAATCATTTTACTATGCAAGTTGAATTATGATCACATGGAAAACTATGTTTTAAATCATGCCATTTATTTATTAGTGGATGATTAACTTAAATTGTGTATTACCTACAAGCATCTTTTTAATAAATTTAATTAAAGGCTTTGAAACCCCTAAATCATGCTATGTGTTAACTTACTCAGCGCGTTTTTGCTGACCCAAACCATTTATCTCCTTTTTCTTACAGAGTATGAAGATTATGCATCGTCATATGCATACATGGGAATATTTGGGGAAATCTCTATTTTAAACCCCTGCATTTAATTACGACTTGCATGAACGGGACTGTTTAACCCGTGTTTTGGCCATGTCGGCCCTTATACTTTATTTCCGCTGCACAACTTATATTTCCGCTGCAACTTTGATGTTTATTTTTAAATTATATATGAATGGGCTGTTTGAATATTTTAAATTCTGAAAAACCATAGCCTTGCATCTCTTTAGTGAGCTCGGAGAAACCGTGTCTTGCTAGGGAGGTGTGGCGGTGGCATCCCGGCCTGGGTTACCAAAACCGGGGTGTTACAAGTTGGTATCAGAGCCCAGAATATTTTAAAACTACTACTCCCTCTGTCCCATTTAAGATGTCTTGTTTGATTTCTGCACACAATCCAATGCACTTTTTAAATCGATCATATCTCAAAATATTAATAAGTAAAAATTATATGAAATATATATTCTAAAACTACACGATTAGACGAATCTAACAAGACCGAACTCGACTATTTTTTTTCAAATATTTACTTATAATAATATTAAGTCAAAGTTAAACAATTAACAGTGCCAAAAAGTCAAACAGGACATCTGAAGTGGGACGGAGGGAGTATTTTAAAGAGCCCGGAATATTTTTTTTTAAACTATTATTTTTAAGTATTATTATTTTTAAAGTTATTATTTCTAAACTAGTAATATATTTTAAAGAGCACAATTATTATTTTGAAGTTAAAGCCCAAATAATTTATTTCTTTCGGCCCAATATAGTGGTCCAAACCTTTTATCCTTATTTTAATCTATCCATGGAATAAATTTATTTTTAAAACCCATGGATAAATAAATGCATGCATAAAATTTTTATTGGGGGGATCACATATGCATATGCATACATAAATATCTGTACTAACCTTTTTTTTGTGAATCGTATGTGATACATAACCTTCTCACTCTAGTGTTCGACATGACCTTGAGTCTTGGCTTAGAAGCGCTAACTTAAGACTAACTTTGCCTTAGTCCTAGATCTTGATCACTTAGAAACTCATCTTCGCGTGCTTCTATAACAGAAAATGGCACCTAGAAGAAAACTGAGGAAGGATCATATGCGATGATACCCGAACCTGGTTGTGAATAATACATAGGCAGTTATGGGGACATAACTGTAATCTTAAGGGGGGGGAGGATGTAATACCCCGTAAGAATGCATAAGCATTTATCTTGAAACTCGAATATTTTGTATCCCAAATAATTTTTTTTTGAACTACGTAATGACTTGATCCCTTCACGGGGTACGTAGGCAACTTGGAAATCTCAATTCTGGGTTCATTCGAATAATATCAAACAACAAAACACAATGACACAACCACAATCAATCAATCGGTCAATAAGTCGCGCAACTTCGGGGACGAAGTTGATTCTTAAGGAGGGTAGATTGTAATACCATAGAAATTGCCCGATATATATGTATGAATATATATTTTTTATCAATACACTAAGTAGATTTTTAATCAAATCTATATATATTTATATGTTCAAATATTTGCTTAAAGATTAGTATATTATTTTCTACAAAACATACTTTGAAAAATTATATATATATTTGTCTTTTCAAATAAATATATGGATTTCAATATCAAGTGTAATAAGTATATGGTTCATAGAATATTTTAAATCCATATACAAGTTTATATACATATATATATACATTGGTCTTGAAATAATCTTTCCAAACATGTACACATGTATATACATGTATATATTCATATGTTTAAATTATAATGAGAATTATCTATTTTTTTTTATATATATCCTTGATTAATCATTCTACCCATATTTTTATTATGGAATTATTCTAGAATGCCATAATATTATTGGGAATAATTTGACTATGGTTTGAAATTGTAGGGTGGAATATTAATCATATCTTGTCATTTTCAAATAAAGAATATATTCCTTTTTGGAGCTATGTATGACTTACAAGATCACTTTTAATTATATGCTAGCTTATTTTGGTATATATTGTTATTATTATTATTTATTATAATATTATAATTATTATTATTGTTACCATTGTCAAGATTGGGTAATGGGATTGTTAGTTAGTGGATAAGTTTTTTTTTTCTAATAGGCAATTACATTAAGACTTTTGAAAACTTAACATAATAATAATAATTAAAAAAATATGCATTCCCATTAATGGATGACCCTTTCTTATGAGAATGAGGTAAGAGACATTATTGGTGTAATACCCGAGAAATCGCCATCGAAAATTTAAATCCAAAAATAAAGAATTGGATTTAATTATTAAAACCGAAATAATTCCGAGAGAGCGGAATTTATTATTTATCGGAAGATAGCAACTCGAAACGAGTTTATCGAATTGTCCCAACAATCACGGATAATTCCTACATTATGATTTTTATTTTTGTAGATAAGGAATCTTAATATTTTAAAAAAAAAAAAGTTAAAAGTTACTGTAGCATGTGCGGGCTACTGTAGCACTACTGTAGCAGCCGCACTATTGTCGGATTTTGTCCCTTTTATGGCCAAAATTCATCCCCAACACCCCATTATCAGCCATTATCATCCCTTCCTCATCCCAAACTCTCCCAAAAATCAAATCCACCAAATTCTTACCTTCCGGCGACTTTCCGGCGAATTTCCGGCAACCAAATCCAACCAAGGAAGTGTGTAGATCAAGGATTGCAAGCTTTGGATTGTTGGTAAGATGTAAATCAAGTTTCCTTATTGTTTTAAGATCACAACCATCATTCTAACTTACGGATCTTCATATACAAACACAAATCGGAGCCAAAGGAAGAATAAATCGGGTGGAAGAGATTCGTTCGTGACATCCCGTGGATTCCGGACGACCCCGTGACCTCCTAGACATTATCCCCACTGTAAGTTAACCTTACTATGGTTTTGGGTGACTTAAAATGCAACCAAACATAGAGATTTAGAAACTCTAAAATCTGTCAACAAGAAAAACCCCCGGCGCAGTGTTTTCGTATGAATTTTTCGAACCCCTAAATCTGCTCAAACGGAAAAACTCAAAACATGAAAAACATTCCTAAGATATAGATCTAGCTTCTGTAAAAATTTCATAATTTTTCATATTGTTTTGAAACCTGATCCGACCCAAAACCGAACAGCATCAAATCTGGATCTTAGAATCCTTGACAGAATTTTTGTTCGAACTTGTTGGTGATTTTTACCTTAGATCTAGACCGATCCAGGATTGGAGTTGAACATAAGAATTGTAGATCTATGAGTTTAGAACATTACTGTAAGTTTTTAGAATTTTTCGTTGAGATTTGAGCCTCCGAACCTGAGCCGATCCGATCTGCGTTAGAACCAATGTCAGGAACCTTGACAGATTTCATAACCGATCTTTATGAGCTTATTCCTATCATTTATAGTCCGAACCAGTCTTTGTGATCTAAACAAAAGTTGTTGGAAATCATGTCTAGTATGTGTCTGTACAATTTCAGAATTTTTGAAGTTCATTTGGTATGTTAAAAAGTCAAATCTTTTAACGTTGTCGAATCTGAATCCTGACAGCTTTTTGTTTGTGTAGAAAACTTGATTTTTGACATGCTTCCCATCATTTTTCCGGAAAACTTAAAACATGAAACTTGTTCATTGGGATGTTTTTGAGTTACTGTGAAAATTTCAGTTCAATCGCCTAAGAAATGGATTTTTAAACCAAAAAGGCGTAAACTGTGACGCCAAATGACTTTTAAATCGAAGAGATTTTGAAATATCGAAACAAACGGTCGAGACATTGAAAACGATATATCTATACTTTTGAAAATCCCGTTACACTAAATTAAAACATATGAGATACTTAATCGACGTAGAGGGTGAGTGCTCGATAGAGTGCCCCTCTAGCTCTTCGCATCGTGCCTATACGGACGAGTGTGACCTATGTAGAGGGTGAGTGCTCGATAGAGTGCCCCTCTAGCTTTTCACTTCGTGCCAAAACGGCCGAGAGTGATCGACGTAGGGGGTGAGTGCTCGATAGAGTGCCCCTCTAGCTCTTCGCATCGTGCATATACGGACGAGTGTGACCTATGTAGAGGGTGAGTGCTCGATAGAGTGCCCCTCTAGCTTTTCACTTCGTGCCAAAACGGCCGAGAGTGATCGACGTAGGGGGTGAGTGCTCGATAGAGTGCCCCTCTAGCTCTTCGCATCGTGCCTATACGGACGAGTGTGACTATAAAAGAAACGAAAAATATTGAGAAATGGTTACGTAACGGGAAAATAAAAGATTTAATATTTTTAAGTATTTATGCCTTGCAAATCATTTTACTATGCAAGTTGAATTATGATCACATGGAAAACTATGTTTTAAATCATGCCATTTATTTATTAGTGGATGATTAACTTAAATTGTGTATTACTTACAAGCATCTTTTTAATAAATTTAATTAAAGGCTTTGAAACCCCTAAATCATGCTATGTGTTAACTTACTCAGCGCGTTTTTGCTGACCCAAACCCTTTATCTCCTTTTTCTTACAGAGTATGAAGATTAGGCATCGTCATATGCATACATGGGAATATTTGGGGAAATCTCTATTTTAAACCCCTGCATTTAATTACGACTTGCATGAACGGGACTGTTTAACCCGTGTTTTGGCCATGTCGGCCCTTATACTTTATTTCCGCTGCACAACTTATATTTCCGCTGCAACTTTGATGTTTATTTTTAAATTATATATGAATGGGCTGTTTGAATATTTTAAATTCTGAAAAACCATAGCCTTGCATCTCTTTAGTGAGCTCGGAGAAACCGTGTCTTGCTAGGGAGGTGTGGCGGTGGCATCCCGGCCTGGGTTACCAAAACCGGGGTGTTACAGCTGTGATCCTGCATTTTCGAATCTTTACGATAGGCTCACTTCGATAGGCTCACTTCTCAACTTCGACTCACTTCGATAGGCTCACTTCTCAACTTTGACTCACTTTGATAAGCTCACTTCGATAGGCTCACTTCTCAACTTTTATTCAGTGGGACTCACTTTTATTGGGTCAACATAGGTGTAGCTGTCAAAAATTATAATTTGAAGAGAAAAATTAATTAAATTTGGAAATTAACTTCCGAAAACTCCCAAAAGCTCCTAAAAGCTACCTCTTGTCGCTTCTAAAAAGAAGCTCCCAAAACCTAGTGTACAGAACGGAGCTTTTGTTTTGAAATAAAAGTTGCTAACAAAAGCTCCTATAAGCTCTCAAAAGCTGCGTACAGAACATACCCTAAGTCAAAAAAGACAATTAATAGTTTAATTATATACAAATAAATACTTCATCCATTACTTAATAATTGACACGTTGGGAGTTTTGTCACTGTTCATTGAGTAACTTTGATTCGACTTTTTAACACAATTATACAAGATAAAATATAGTCAAGTGGGATCTTATTAGATTCGTTATAATATCAAATTTTTATAGTTTTTACTTGTATAGAATTTAAGTTATTAAGGATTAAAAATGTGTATTAAATTGCATAAAATATGAGTCAATGACAAATATTAAGAAACGGAGAAGTATTATTATAGTATAAAAATACTACTTACTTTCATACTATATAGTACTTCAAATTAATAGAGTTTGTTTTATGAAACAGAGGAAGTATAGAAATTCGTCATGTATTGTGCCAACTCATCCACTTTCAATTGTCATGTGAGACATATCATTGTCCAAGAGGCGACCCCTACCCTATTTATTTATTTTTTTAACAGAAACATTCACACTTATTTTTCGGAAACCTCGTTGCGTTTTTCAGTTTTCATTTTTTAAAAAAAATATGTGGAGCCCAAACCATATAAATTACATATTTACAAATAGATAAATCAAAATCATCATTCCCAAAATCCCATGTACATCCAATTAAACTATTAGTATTTGTTTTATTTACTTATTTTATTCTCTCAATAATTACTAGCTAATTCATTGTCACAATAGTCTCTTTTAAGAATGTATTTTAAAAATCATGTTCAGAAAATATTTCATGAGTAATTTATCAGGCAATATATTTTAACATGATGTGCAAATACATAGTACTAACATATTTAAAATACCTTAAATGAATTAATCGAAATATGATAGTATAAAAATAAAAACTTTCTAAAGTGTTTTCAAAGTAAATTATTGAGATACATATGTCACATGTGGTTTATAAATTATTTAAGCATTCCGGGATGAGACTTACTGTTGGGGCCACAAGAGTAGTGGGCCGCGAGAGAATGATTGGACCATACAAAATAGGCCAGAAAAAGGATTTGCAAGGGAAGTAGACTCAAAATGGATTGGGCCGAAAGACTACGAATGGGCTATTGGGACTAAGCAAGAATCCAGACGAAAGGAGAATCTCAAGAGCAAGAGATTTCGGCCAAAATGAAGTCAAGGCAGCCGATGAAGAAAGGGCGGAGGTCGACTCAAAGGAATCGGCCGGAGAGCGGTTACCAAAGCTCCGGCTATAAATAGGGGATGCCATGCACATAATCAAGAGAGACCAATCCAACCCCAAAATTCCTTTATCAAATTTAATTCTTTGTATCTCTACTGCTTTCCTTTACAGTTTTTCCTAGACTCTAGCTTAGCTTGTAGCGGTTACTTTTCCAAGTCCACCGTTGTTTCTCAACAACCGGTAGTTTGGTTCTATTTTTCCAGTGAATTCGCCGTTGTTTCTCAACAACCGGTAGATTCTCCATTGTATCCAGTTTGCCATTATAATTCCAGTGAATATTCAGTCAAGTTTGGACGTATTCAGTCAAGTTTGGGCGCATTATCGTAAATCCGGACCCGTAATCGGATTGATCCTTTTCTGATAGCCTCCCTTGAGGAGAAAAAAGTCCTTGGCTCGACGCTAGCCAAACAGTGGCACGCCCAGTGGGACGCACAATGGCATTCGAGACTCCAGCGGTTAACACGGCGGCAAGGACTGATTTGCCACCGATTCAGGAAGAGCGCGCAGGAGAACCAGGCGAATTCCCTCCAGGATTTCCTGGACCATCAAACTTCCACAATCAGGAGTTTCCGCATGACGATCTTACCCCGCGGTTCCGTGATCATGTCCAGTTTATGGTAGAAGCGGCGGTTATGAATTAGCGAGGAATATGTATCCGATGGAAACGCAGAATCCACATATGGCGCAAAATCCATCACCTGCGATCCAAAATCCTCATAATTTTCAACAGCATGCATATCGGCCGCTAGGAGGGCAGGGACGGCCTTTCGTCCCTCCTCAACAGAGGTACGATCAGCAGCAGAATCAACCGCCTCAACCAGCAGTGCAACCGCCTGCTCCAGTGATACAACAACAATATCTACCACTGCAGCCGAATCCGCCACAACTGGTTGATAGAGAGCTTATAGCTGAGATTATTCGTACACAGTTTGGAAACCTCATCGGCCAGGAGAATAGGCCGATGTATAGGAAGCCTTATCCTGATTATATAGAAGAGCTGTATCCACTACCTAGAGGAGTGAAGGTTCCTGATTTTAACACATTTTCAGGAGAGGTCGGCCGATCGACGATAGAACATATCGGCCGATTCACAGCTCAATGTACCAGAATAGCACAAAATGATTTTCACAAGCTGATATTGTTCAGCTTATCGCTCACTGGTCCAACATTTGAGTGGTACATTAATTTGCCCGCAGGATCAGTCAACACTTGGGCCGAAATGGAACGGTTATTTCATGACCGATTCTACAATACCAGTCCTGAAGTATCGGTTGTTGATTTAACATCAACCAAACAGAAGGCGGCTGAATCAGTCACGGAGTTCATAGAACGATTTTACGCCGTTAAAGCTCAGATGAAGACAATTCTGCCAGAGCATGAGTATATCCAAATCCTGAAGCAGAATCTGAAGTTCGCCATCAAAGACAGATTGATGGTCACAAGACCGAGGACTGTGGCCGAATTAACATCCGAAGCTATAAGAATGGAAACCTGCTTGGCGGAGCAAGCGACTTTTAAATCAAGCCGGAGTCAAAGTGGGAGATCACAGCCTATCCAATCGGCTGCGTCATTCGCCGAATCTCTGGATAGGTGTGAAATTGAAGAAGAATATAATGTGGACGACATCCCTGCATTAGCCGAAGTTGCAAGGGCTGAATTGGTGATAAAGAAGCCAATGACCTGTCCAGCTCTTCGGCCAGCGAGAGGCAAGGAGAAAGAGGGAGAAGTCAGGGACGAATCTCAGAGGTTTTATTCTTTTGATCTATCTCAGATGGACGAAATATTTGACTATTGCCAGAAGAATGGGTTACTTGAATTTAACGGAAATTATCCACAGCCGACTAAAGAGCAACTGGACACTGGGTGGTGTAGATTTCACGGATCAACCACTCACTCCACGGCGGTCTGTGGACATTTCAGAAGGTTAATCCAGAAGCAGGTAGATGATGGGAAATTAAAATTCCCTGATAGATTAATGGCAATTGATAAAAATCCGTTTCCTGTTGCCAACATGGTGAAGGTGCACCCGATTCAGAACAAATCGGTACACGATCGTTTGGGGGACCAACCATCGTCCAGTAAAAGTTCTGTGCACGATCGGCTAGGAAGTCAGCCATCGGTCCAGAAGAAGACAGGAGTATGGAGACGATTAGGGTTCCACAAAAGGAGAAAGAGAAAGTTTCAGATGTTTTTGACCGTTTGGAAGACTATGAAGTCAAGGAATGGATTAAGCAACCGGACAAAGGCCGCACGCCAAAACCGACAACCGAGGGACGGGCGTGCGGAAGCACGCAAAAAACCGAGATCCGAGGGACGGGCGTGCGGCCGCACGCCAAAACCGACAACCGAGGGACGGGCGTGCGGAAGCACGCAAAAAACCGAGATCCGAGGGACGGGCGTGCGGAAGCACGCAAAAAACCGAGATCCGAGGGACGGGCGTGCGGCCGCACGCCAAAACCGACAACCGAGGGACGGGCCTGCAGCTTGCGCCGCGGGCCGGGGTGGGGGAGAAGGGATACCGGATGTTGGAACACGCATCGAACGTGTCAACGATACCGGTATGCGTCCCGACCCCCCGATTAGGTCGGGCGCGCGCGGCGAGGCACGTCTTACGCTCGGTCCCGGCCCCGGATTGCCTCCCACCACTCCGGGACAACACCGCTCGCCACGGACGCCCAAACTCAATCGGGCACCCAAAGCTCGCAGCGTCGTCCCTTCGTGCAGCTCCTCGGCCTCGCACGCAACATGCCTCGCCGCACGCGCCCACCGATTAGGTCGAGCACGCACCGCTCGGCACGTCTTGCGCTTGGCCTCGGCGCCGTTCGCCGTCTCGGTGTCTCCATCGCGTTGTGCACTCCGGTTTACACGACTCGCCGCGCACGCCCAGCGTTAGCCGGGCCCACACAGCTCGTCGCTTCGTCCCTTCGGGCCGCTATTCGGAGCACCTCGACGGAAAACGTTGCCCACCCGACACGTGGGAGGTGTTGGGAGCACGATCGGGACGCCCAGACAAGGCGCCATGCGCCCCGCCCGGCCGGACAAACAACAGCAGCTGGAATCCAAGGACGAGAGCGAAAGGCCAACATTGAAGATCATAACCAACGGTTGGGATTCGGAGATGAAACTGACAGCCGATAGGAGAAATGGAAAGACTGTAATTCAGATTACAGTTCCCGAAGAGGCTGTGTCCCCGGAAATGAAGAAGTTCAGAAGGCCACCAGCTAATACCCAGGTAGGCCGATGGGTCCAGAATTCCCCAGAGAAAAGGTATTTTGGCCAGAGCCGATTTGAGAGTTCAGCCTGGATGGCAGGGGACGAAAAGACCCCAAGAGGAAAAGGATCATATCGTGCCTCAAACGGAGAATGCAGCGGCTTAAAGCAGCCAGGACAGATGAGAAGAAGAGTACGAAATGATGCATATGGAGGAGGACTTCCCAAACGACTGTTCTTCATCCAAAGGAAGGATCTTAAGAAAAGTATTCTCGGCTCATCTGAAGTCAGCTGAAAGGAAGAAAGAAAATAATTATGAGCCGAAAGAAGATCAGAATCGGTTGAAAAATAAAACTGAATTTCGGCCGAAAATAATTCAGCTAAAAGCCGATAGTGACCAACCGAAAGCGAAAGAGGAGTGGAAGCCTAGACCAGTCCGAACTAGGGAATGGAAGCCGAAGACAACCATCGTCCCGAATAGTGAGACACTTTCTATCGGACAGTTCAAGTTCGATTTTGGGTCTAGTGCAAACATGATAGCGACGACCACAACAAGTTGTGAAGAGTATTGGTCCGATTCGGAACCAGCTGTGGTCTTTTGTCAGAAGGAAGGAGAATATTTTGGTGAAGAAGAGCCTATAGTGGACTTTTGCTTCGCTAAACTCGAAACATTTCGGCCTGAGGCCGAAACAGAGAAAATTGTGGAAGAAGGGTATGAGGCTTTCGTCCCGGAAGCTCAACCAAGTACGATTTTACCTCCGACTACAAAGATGTCTCAGCATGTGAGGCCTTTGTATGTCGAAGGCTGGGTCAACGGGAGGCCCCTAAGGAGAATGTTTGTCGATGGTGGAGCAACCGTCAACATTATGCCATTGTCTACGTTGATGAAGATTGGACGCTCGGAGGATGATTTGTTGCCCACAAGAATGAAGGTATTGAGTTTTGTGGGAGCGCAAACGGCGGACGAAGGATGTATATTAGTGGATGTTACAGTCGGAACAATCTCGATTTCGACTATATTCTTTGTAGTAGATGCGGAGGTCCCGTATACGGCCCTATTAGGCCGATGCTGGATTCATACAGCCAGGTGTTTGCCATCAACACTTCATCAAAAGATATGGTTTTGGGAAAAGGATGGCACAGTTGAAGAAGTGGATGGTGATCAACCTCCGTTTCCAATCAGTACAGCCGGCCGAATTGATGCGGTATTGTATGAAGAGCCCATACAACCGTTCCTAGCGGTAGTAGGGGAATGATATCCGCAAGTCGTTGAATATGATTGGACAGACCTGGGGTTTGAGGTCAGATACCAGGCCGACGTACGACCAGACACTGAAGAAAGTAAATAATGGACGAAGAAACTAAGAAAATGATTGAGTTCGAATCAACCGAACTCGGGTCTTCAAGCGAGAAAGCTAGTTGGAGTGAACTCATGGATGCTATTCCAAAACGAACACCAAATTTCAAAGCTCAAGATCCCCTGAAGATGATCAATGTGGGCAAGTGACAAGTCGATCTAGGAATGGCAATGGGCCGGTTTTGGGGCGGGGAGTAGGATCCCCATCCCCAAAACCGTTAGGATTTTTAATCCCCAAAACCGGCTCAATCCCCGTCGGGGACCTTATCGGGGATCCCCATCGGGGATCATAATTTCCCCGATCCCCATCGGGGACCTTATCGGGGATTCACTTACAACCCAACTTGTAATTTTTTTTCGGCAATTGGAATGGTCGGAGTCATATTATTCGAGACAACTTTCTTTTTTTCGGAAATATAGACAACTTTCAATATAAATAATATATCAAAACACATATAAATTATTTAACAATAAACCACAATTAAAATTAAATGTTCATAGTAGTTTTCAATATATAATTAACATACCAAACTAATGGGCTTTAATAAAATATAATATAGAAAATATTAATTATAATATATAAAAATATAAAAAATAATATAAAAAACATGTCGGGGATGGGCCGGGGCGGGGACTACTTCCCCCATCCCCATTCCCGTCCCTGATAAAATCCCCAAAAAAATCCCCAATCCCCGGCCCATCCCCGATAGTAGTCCCCCAAAACCGAACTGAAAATTCGGTTTTCGGTTTTCACCATTGGGTATGGGCTTTTTTGCCATCCCTAAGTCGATCCAGGGAGGTGTTAGTTGAGTTCAAAGATTGTTTGCATGGGACTATACAGAGATGCCGGGATTGGAAAAATCCATCGTAGAGCATAGACTACCAATCAAAGAAGGGTTTAGGCCGCATAAACAACCGGCGAGGAGGGCAGCACCCGAAATAGTTCCAAAAATAAAAGAAGAGATAGAAAAATTGTTAGCGGCCGGATTTGTTAGGCCAGCTAAATATGTAGAGTGGTTGTCAAACATTGTTCCTGTAATAAATAAGAATGGGAAATTGAGAGTCTGTATTGATTTCAGAAATCTTAATATAGTCACTCCCAAAGATGAATACATGATGCCTATTGTCGATTTGTTAATTGATTCGGCCGCCAAACAGGGGATGTTATCCTTTATGGATGGATATTCGGGATACAACCAAATCTTTATGGCCGAAGAAGATGTGCACAAAACTGCATTCAGGTGCCCTGGAGCTATTGGGATATATGAATGGGTAGTGATGCCATTTGGGTTGAAGAATGCAGGAGCTACATATCAGAGGGCCATGAACTATGTCTTTCATGATTTATAGGAGACTGTGTAGAAGTCTACATCGACGATGTCATGGTCCGATCCAAAGATGTGGAAAGCCATTTGGACGATTTACGAAGAGTATTTGCAAGAATGAGGCTACATGGAGTCAAAATGAATCCAGCCAAATGTGCGTTTGGAGTGCAAGCAGGGAACTTTCTTAGGTTCTTGGTACACAACAAAGGCATTGAAGTTGATGCAAACAAAACCAAGGCCATTCAGGAAGCTAGGCCTCCACATGATAGGAAAAGTCTACAAAAATTCCTTGGTCAAATCGGTTTTCTAAGACGATTTTTGGCAAATGCGGCCGAGAAATCAAAGCCATTAACCGATTTACTAAGACTAAAGAAAGAAGAGGAATTTAAGTGAGGAGACGACCAGCAGAGAGCCTTTGAACAGTTGAAGCAGGCTTTGATAAGTCCACCAGTGTTGGTCCCCCCAATCCTCGGCCGACCTTTAAAGCTATATATAGCAGCGGCCGAAGAATCTATTGGAGCATTATTGGCTCAAGAAGACAACGAAGGAAGAGATCGGGCGATTTATTACCTGAGCTGAATTCTTAAGGATGCGGAATTAAGGTACTCGCCGATTCATAAACTGTGTTTGATTCTTTATCATGCATGCCAAAAGCTAGAATATTATATCCAGCCAAGGCAAGTGATAGTGGTAGCATCAATTGATATAGTTAAGATCATGATGAATGATCCAATTAGTAGCCGAAGAATGGCTAAATGGGCCATGAGGTTAAATGCATATGATCTCAAGTATCAACTGCTTAAGGCTATGAAAGGACAAGTCGTAGCCGATTTTCTAGCCGATCATCCAATGTCTTCAACATCCGACGATATTGAAGAACAATTTCGGCTGAAAGTGATGAACGAAATAGGGATAGTATACCTGCATCCGTGGACGATGATGTTTGATGGTTCCAAGGCCGCCTCAGGAGTTGGAGCAGGGTTCACACTACATACACTGGAGGGCAAGATATACAAATACTTCGTACAATTGCCGAATTCTTATACGAATAATCAAGCGGAATACAAAGCGGTGATTTCGGGATTACAACGTTTGATAGAAGAAGGAGTAAAGGCTATTATAATCAAAGGAGATTCGCAAGTAGTTATTCAGCAGTTGCTAGGAGATTTTTCGGTTAAAATTTCTCATTTGATCAGACTGTACGAAGAAGCAATTGGTCTATTGGAAAAATTTGACGAGATATATATCGAATATATCCCGAGAGAAAAGAATGAGTTAGCCAATGAATTGGCTCAACATGCAGCTAGATATCGGCTGATGCCGATAGCAGGAAACTTGGAAATACATTTGGCCGAAACAGAGAAGGCCGAATGGACTAAAGAGATAGCGCGAACCTTGGAAGATCCAGCCGAAGCTAATCCAGCCGAAAAGCGGAAGAAGATGGTTTATATAATAATAGAGTGATTACTCTTCAAGCGAGCCATCGATGGAGAACTACTCAGATCTGTCGGAGAAGAAGATGCTAAAAGAGTAATGGGAGAAGTACATGAAGGGATATGCGGCGCACATCGTGCAGGAAAGTCAATGAAATGGAGTATCATTCGGATAGGATATTATTGGCCGAATATGGGAACAGATTATGAGAGATATGCAAAAGGATGCCGCAAATGTCAAAAGTATGGGCCGATTCAAAAGTTACCGGACGAAGAACTACATATAATGATTAAGCCATGGCCATTTCGAGGATGGGCTATGGATATCATTGGAAAAATTCATCCATCTTCGTCAAAAAGGCATGAGTTTGTGTTAGTGGCAACGGACTATTTCACGAAATGGGCCGAAGCACAAGCATATGTCAGTATTTCCCAAGAAGAGGTTATTGAGTTTATTAAGAGACAATTGATCTATAGATTCGGAATCCCACAGACGATTCTAACAGATAGAGGAACGGTATTTGTGGGAGAAAAAGTCAAGGCCTTTGCGTACGAATACGGGATAAAGATCGTACACTCGTCACCATATTATCCACAGGGAAATGGGCAGGCAGAGGCCACAAACAAACAACTGATAGGGATTATAAAGAAGATGATCGAAGATCAGCCAAGGAAGTGGCATGAAAAGTTGTCTGAGGCTTTATGGGCTTATCGGAATGCCAAGACTTCAGCCACCGGATTCACGCCATTTCGGCTGACATATGGGATGGATGCAGTACTACCAGCCAAAATAACAGTGCCGACTTTGAGAACAAGTCAAGCAGATTCGATGTCGGCCGAACAGTACGATCAATCAATGAAAGACGAATTATTGGATGTCAATTCCAATCGGGCACAAGCATTCGAAAATTTACAGAAGAATAAAGATGTCGTGGCCGATTGGTACAATAAGAGAATTTATGTTAAGCGATTTGAAGTTGGCGATTTAGTGTGGAAAGTTATATGGCCACCCAAACAGAAGGATGACAGATTAGAAAAATAGAGCCCCAATTGGGAGGGGCCGTTTATTGTTCAGACGAAATTGCCAAATGGAGTATACATGTTAGTGGACGAAAATGGAAAACAAATGTCAAATCCAGTTAATGCAAGATACATGAAGAAATATTATGCTTCAGTTTGGGATTAAACATCAAGTAAAAACAGTAAACATTTTTATTTCATGGACGAACATTACAAAGAGGAGCTATATTAGTGAAACCAGCTCCCCGATCATCAAGAAAGAGAAAAAGAAATATATAAGCTTTGCCCCGATGGATAACCCCACTGGACATACACAACAGAAAAAGAGTCCGAGGGGTATGGCCTTCAGAGCAAAAAGAATTATAAGGTCCCAAAGAAAGACGTGGTCATCATTCGACCGCCCAGGACTTGAGGACCGATATAAGCGAGGGTATGACAGGTCATATCAATATTAAAATACAAGACGAAGCCTGAATATGACTGTCGAAACATATGTTAGGAAAAGAGTTGTGAGATTCTCTTCTGCATGAGTACGGGAGTAAAAGGGTTAGCTGAACTCGTACCGCATGGAGGAGGGATTTTCGTGTCATGGGTGAAGATTCAAGTAAAGAATCAGTATGCCAGGGAGGCCAGGGAACAAAAGAAATGAAACACATCAAAGAAATCATAACAAGCATTGCAAGGTGCCGCGATGGAAGAGAAAATGATGCTGGTATTTATAGAAGATCAATGAAATGGCATTTAAAGCAAGGGCGGAAACGTAAAGAAATGAGCATTAAAGATAGAAAAGACGTTTCATGATTTCCAATAAAGCTGCAGAGAATATTGCCCTGCCAAAGAAAGATCCCGGAATTTACGGGAAACAGATGCAGAAATTCACAAAAGACAAACATTAGATAACAGGCCGATCAAGAGTACAAAAATCGGCCAAGGAAAGGGAAATATCAAGAGTACACAAAATGATACATCGAAATCCAGCCGAAAAAAGATAATTCAAAGAGTCATAACAACAGTAATCGAATAACAACAATAATAAGGAAATCTCAATCTCCACTCAGGTCATAAGCAATATCGTCGTCAGAACCACGAGAAGAAGCAACAGCCGGATTACGGACAGTCGCAGAATCCAAGGCCGATTGAAATTCTTGAAATGACCGAGCTTCAGCTTCGGCCGAAACATGGGGGTCGTCGGGCTGAGACAAAAGCAGGTGCTCAGAAGCCTCGTGGGGAACTCCAGATTGGATATCTAAGGAAAAAGAAAAAATGAGAGAGAAAAGAAAATTCAGCAAAACAAAATAAGGACGTAATTACTCCATGCTATCTCAATTAAAGGAACAAATTAGCAATTAAATGTTACTAGAATCCTTTGGATCATTCCCTATAGAAGGATCAAGGACAGGGTTATCAGAAGCCGTTGAAGTATCAGGCGCAGAGCGGAATTGGGCCGCAGTAGATCGGTTTCTATCAACCACAGTTTGAGTGTCTGACCACAAACCACGGAAAACACTGATGACTTCGTCGCTAAAGGAAGACCTCAGGGAAAGGTAACCCATCTCTTGTTGGAGACTGGGAAGCTTATCTCTTGGAGCTTGGGCAGATTTATGAAGCTGCTTGACAAGACATTGTATATGAGCCGACTCCCTGTCCACCTCAGCCAGGGCATTCCTTACGTTTTGTGCCTCACGCTGGAGTCGGCTAATTTCTAGGTCGATAGCAGAAAGATCTTCTGAGTACTTGACCTTAAGAGTGTCATTAGCCGACAATTTATTCATATATGCTTGATAATAAGAGGCATGTTTATCGAACTCCAACTTATGATGGGTGATAGAGGCATGTTTGTCTGTGAGTATCTTGCGAGCGGCCAAAATACCAGGAAGCTCCAGGTCCATGCGTAAAATACAGGTAAACATCGCCTGCTGGGTGTCTTCCAAACCCAAAGTGAGAAGATCTTCAGAGAAAGACTGCTTGATATGAGAAAGAAGAAGGAGAATGGGCTTAGTATGAACTAAAAGTGCATCCGACTCACAAGTAATCAGACGATCCAATTCGTCCGAACAAGCCCCGAAAGTAGTAGGAAATTCCGACGAAGAAGAAGAAAAAGGCGGGGAAAAGAAATCCTCCAAATATTCCTATCCGGAAAAGGAGAAGAAGGAATACTATCACTAAGAGTCAGCCCTTCTTGTCGGACACGGGCAATGGAAGGGTCAGGAAGAGAAACAGCTGAAGAGGAAGGAAGAGCCGCCACCAAAGAAACAAACGGATCAGGGATAACTAAATCAACATCACCAGCACTAGAAACATCAGGGATCGATCTTGGCCCTAGGCCAACTGATGGTACAGGAATGGTCGATGAAGCAGGAAGTATATCAGAGACAACGGCCGAAGTCTCATCAATGTGATCAAGGGCCGAATGAGAAATAGGAGAACGACGAGGCATATCATCTGGACCAGGCGACACAGAAGGGCTAGAAGGACCGGTAGCCGGATGAGCCTGAAAAAGAAGAGGAAATAAGTATCAACAGAACAACAGCGAGTAACTAGAAACAATCAGGGGGAACCGCAAAAACCTGATCAGCTGACGCATCCAATCCAGTGAGAGGGGAACGAGTTGACCGTCTTCGAGCCTTGGGAGCAGGTTCACCTTTTGTTTTTCCTGAGCTCGGAGCAGCACGCTTTCGTTTCGAAGAAGCAGCAGGAGCGGATGAAGGGTGCGGGCGAGATGGAAGAGACGAGATATCGCCCGAGGTTCCTGCGAGATAAGGAAAAATGAAGGAAAAGTCTGAGAATAACACACAGAGTATGGAGAAAGAAATCGAAGAAACTTACTAAGCAAAGGAAGTAAAGGATCATCCTCCTGAGAAGAACATGAATAATCGGGGGCTGATTCGATAACAGAAAACATCATAATACCTGGGAAACCGCGGGAAACAAAAAGAGTCTGCAAGTCAGTCCCGAAATTAGCACAAGAAAGGACCTTCTCCCACCAATCGTCAAAGCGCTTTGTCGACAGACCAGGGCGGACATCGAAAGAACGGACTTCAAAGTTACAAATTTGGAGAGCCCATATTCGGCAAAGATGACGGCTCTCTTCTGGGCCGAATCCTTTAAAGGATTTGCTAAACCGATTCGGGTCTCCACGGAGAGGAAGGACCACATCCTGAGCAAAACCGAATTGGCGGCTGACCAGATGAGGGTTATAAACTTCAGAGATGATAGAATGATCAGAAGGAACAAATAGTGAGCAGTTGAAGATATGACAAGGAATGATACAAGCATTCCAAACTTGAGCCAACGGCTTCGAAAGAGATGTACCGAAAGGGGAGACACCGATAGCCGAAACCCAACTCTTAGAAGAGTCAAAGTAAAGACAGCAAGAAAAAGAATCAAGGAGGGGTCTATTCCTAAAGTAGTGGATCCATTGTTCAACACGCATGTCAGGAAAACGGACCCCAAGAAGGTCATTGCCCGAAGGAGGGGTAGTATCAAAGGGTTGAGGCTCAAAACCAGAAATATCTCTAAAATGCCAGGCGAGCCAAAGATGAAGAAACCAAAGAGGGCCGTGAGACCGATCAGGATGACCATCAGCCCAGCCACGTACCTGGGACGAAATACCAGCGTACAAGTGGACTAAGAAGTAATCAGCAAGAGGCAAACGAGTATCATCCATAAGCGATTTGGCCAAAAGGTAAGTTTCAAGAATGACATTCTTGGCGGGAGCACAACAAAAGAATCGGCTAAGGAAATGCATCATAAAAGCCACGGGTTCCAACTTGAGAAGTTCAGACTTGGTACCACAATACCGAGTAATCCATATGGCAAAAGTAAGCCCCGAAATATAGCCAGTTGTTTTCGTCGAGGATTTTTCGGAACCGGTAACACCCAAAAAATGTTTTCCAAGAGAAGGCAACTCCAGAAGAAGTTTAACATCTTCAATAGTTGGAGTCATCATACCCCAAGGGAAGCAAAAACAGTTAATAGAAGAATTCCAGAAACAAAGGAGGGCTTGAATGTGCCGATATTTAGAAGGAAAGGGCTGAACACTCAGCTTAATTAAATGATTGATACCGGTAGACGACCAAATCGGTTCACAGTGAGACCATACCCGTGCATACCAAGCGGTATGTTCGGGAGTCACAATAGGCCAAGTACTGAGGGTACTAAAAAGTTTAGCGGAGAAATGATCCGAAAATAAGGGGATCGTCTTCGAATCACCAAGAAAAGTAGAAACAGAAGCAGCGGCTTCGACGGAGGTCGCCAAAGGCCCGAGAGTAGTGAAACCTTCATCAGTAAGACGAAGGGAAGTTCAATCGGCAAAAGAGTCTTCAATATTCTTGATCTTAAGGGAAGAAGGCGAAAGAGTTGGTTGCGCCATCAGGAAGGGAGGATGAAGATTACAAAGAGAATGCGGAAATGCACAAAAACGAGAAGAAGAGGCGACGATTAAAAAAATGAAAGAATCTGGAGAATATGAAGAGGCGTGACTGGATTCCAATGAGGAGTTAGCGCACGAAAAGGGGAGTGGGCGAGTTAGGTTTACTTGGGCTCCTTCCAGAGACGAAAATTCGCCCAAGTAAGGAGGGCATCTGTTGGGGCCACAAGAGTAGTGGGCCGCGAGAGAATGATTGGGCCATACAAAATGGGCCAGAAAAGGATTTGCAAGGGAAGTAGACTCAAAATGGATTGGGCCGAAAGACTACGAATGGGCGATTGGGACTAAGCAAGAATCCAGACGAAAGGAGAATCTCAAGAGCAAGAGATTTCGGCCGAAATGAAGTCAAGGCAGCCGATGAAGAAAGGGCGGAGGTCGGCTCAAAGGAATCGGCCGGAGAGCGGTTACCAAAGCTCCGGCTATAAATAGGGGATGCCATGCACATAATTAAGAGAGACCAATCCAACCCCAAAATTCCTTTATCAAATTTAATTCTTTGTATCTTTACTGCTTTCCTTTACAGTTTTTCCTAGACTCTTGCTTAGTTTGTAGCGGTTACTTTTCCAAGTCCACCGTTGTTTCTCAACAACCGATAGTTTGGTTCTATTTTCCGGTGAATTCGCCGTTGTTTCTCAACAACCGGTAGATTCTCCATTATATCCAGTTTGCCATTATAATTCCAGTGAATATTCAGTCAAGTTTGGGCGTATTCAGTCAAGTTTGGGCGCATTATCGTAAATCCGGACCCGTAATCGGTTTGATCCTTTTCCGATAGCCTCCCTTGAGGAGAAAAAGGTCCTTGGCTCGACGCTAGCCAAACACTTACCTTAGTGGTCAAGTTCCCGATTCCCAACCTATAGGTTAGGGGTTCGATTCCTTACCCGGCCCTTATCCCTCCCTTTTATCCCCTTTGTAATTTGTGTGGTATGGGTTTCACCACTTTTTCCTAGCCTACATAGACTGTTCAGCAAAAAAAATTATTTAAGCATTCGTGATTTTTTTCTTTTAACACTTGAGGTTCTAATCATCTCAATTCAAATAGTACAACAATTTGAATCTATTTCCATTATTAATCATTTTTAGTAGTATGTTCTAATGAACTATACTATAATAATAATTTTATAATAATATCACTGGATTATGTATGGATCTAACCTAGGGAGTGATATAGTGGATCTAACCTAGGGAGTGATATAGTGCCCCACACCATCAACCTCCACTTTTTATTCATTCTTTTTCATAAAAATTAAAAAGTTAAGACATCTTTATTTTGCTTTTTGAACATTGTATTTTTCTTAATTGTCTTACATATCTGCACAACCTTTTCCCCCATATTTTAAGATTTTGTCTCCACCAACAAATAAATAAATACAATATCCTTAATTATTTTATACTACTATATATCTTAAAAAAGGGGGTTTCTTCTTTTGTTGAATTATTCTTCTCCCCAAACAATAGTATCCACTATGGTCATTACTTTAGTCACAACTTTTTTCATTTCTAAATATTATATATGATTCTATACATTTTACTTTATGTAAAATAATAGAAATAGATATAAATATAATATTTGACAATGATATACGTAGAACTTGATTATTGTTCCAATTTAAATCTTATTTAAGGTTGTTCTTGAGCATTAAAATCCATGGTTCCACATATATATTGTTGTTATAAAAGAAATATAAAAAGAAGTAATTTTTATCTTTTTTGTTATATCGGGTCGATAACCCTAATCCAACTTATATATTATCATGGGGCTTTGGATTGATCAACATACTTGATCGGATCAAAATTCTTTAGCTAAAACCCATTTATTACATGCATACAAGTAATTGGGAGAGGATTGAGTATATACATTTACACATGGTGACTTTATGTATGTAATGATATAGATGTTCTATATGATGGAAGAATATTTTGTACTTGTGTATTGGGCCAGATGTTTTGTGTGATGAGAGATGTGTTTTATATGACGAGAGATATGTTTTATGTGATATCTGCACGTGCAGACTATTCAAAGGATTGTACCGTAAATGGATATGACATCAATTAATTGGAATATTAGAGCATGCTTGTTTTGACTTTTTTTTTTCTTGACTTTTGTTTTACCAAAAAGCCATTTTGAATTTTTTAACTGTTTGTTTTGATTTTTTCTAAAAGTAAAAGGATAAGCAAAAAGTTGAAATTCTTATTTTTTTTTAAAAAATAGGTATATAGGGGGATACTTCTAGAAAATGGGAAGTTATTTTAGAAATAAAAATACAAAAATCTCTCTATATAATAGGGAAATAAAATAAATTGTAAATACTCTTATGAGATTTATGTTACTTTTAATAATTTTAATATATAAAAAGTCTTTTTAGTACAATTCATCCAAATATATTTTTTTTGGGTAAACTCCAAACATATTTTTGTTGTGGAAAGCAACTTTAATAATCTATATATTATTAAAACCATTAGTGGTCAACCAAGTCAACATTTAATGTGGTGTCTCCATTCCAAATTTCCAATTTTCTTAGATTTTTGCATTTTCTATTAATTAAATTTAGATTTTTTGTATTTGTTTTTTATTTACTATATTTATTTATGTCAAAATATTTATTGATTTGGATATGAAAATCCTCATTTCCATTTTTAAAAAGATATGAAATTTTTAATTTATATGAAATTCACATAATTACCAATTTTAAAAGATTTGAAATTTTGTATATTTGCATTTATTTATATTAGATTTTGGTTCTTTTATTTATTTATATTAGATTTTTGCACTTTTTATTCCAACAATTTTTATTTTTACTCAATTTTCATTTTTAAATAAAATTTTTAACTTATATGGAATCCTACAATTTTTAGCTTTTAAAAGATTTCAAATTTTAATTTTGCGTTTATTTATTTATTTATATTTGCATAAGTACGATTGATTACATCATGGAACATATATCTACAAATGAAAATGTATATATATCAGTTCTAACAATATTTATCAAGATGATGAAAGCATAAGTAAAGCCAATGAATTATTTTCACTGGAATATCTAAACACAATCAATTGTTCTGGATTACCGAAAAATATAGTTGAATGAGGGTTCTATAGTCATGCATCTTAGTAATATAGATCCATCAAATAAATTATGCAGTGGAAGTATGTTGATCTTAACTAAGATGCAGAACCATATAATTGAGGTTAAATTAATTTTCGAGAAACCATGAAAAAATAAAATTCTTGATTGGTAGAATAATTATGAGCCTATCTGATTTAATCAAATTCCCCATTCGATTTCAGATGAGAAAATTCTCACACGCAGTTTGTTTTGCTATGATTATAAACAAAAGTCAATGTCAATCTTTAAAGAATGTTGGACTTTATCTTCCAAAACCAATTTTTAGCTATTAACAGTTATGTTGCAATATTTCGTGTGACTAGCAAGATGTGACTTAAAGTATTAATATACAATTAAGAATGATTAACTCAACATAACACAAGAAATATTTACAACGAAATTTATATATGACAAAAAAATTGCGAAATTGATACTTGATGTAGGTCATGGTAAAACTGTTATTGAATTTGTAGATGTACAATCAGTTGTGACATTTCCGGATGATATTCTTATAAACTCTGCGGGTAATCCAATAACGGCAATTTTTTTATATTACATATACAAATATACAAATATTTTTATAGTACATATACAATCAGTTGTGACGTTGGAGGTGCTTGGCAAAGATGGAATGATTGGAATTTGAACAGTTATGGTGCAGTATGCTTCTTCTGTGATCAGTGGTGATTGGGGCGAATATAGAGTGTTTTTACTATTAGCGATTGTAATTTTGGTGTTGATGATAGATATGCTGGTTTTGGTCTGTTTTGCATCCAATGGCTGCTTAATTAAATTCTGAGGCTGTGTTTGTGGTCCGAAAGGTGTAATCTCAGGGGTCATTGTATTTGTGGATTTCTTTTATGAAATGAAAGTTTTCTTTCCTCAAAAAAGAAAAAAAAAACTGCACCACTTATAATACAAACATTTTTAAGAATAGTGTTATAGTAGCCCTTACCAATAAGATTTTCAACAATGAAATTTTCAGCAAATTGCGTGGGAATTTTTCATATTATGCTTAATACTTATATTTAAATTTTGATTTATTTTAATTTAAATTTCAAATTAAATAAAAATATTATTTTAATAATTATTTTTATTGATATGTTAGGTTTGAACCGGACAAGCCACAGAAGCTAAAGAAGACGGTATAATATGATTTCTTTGTTAATTTTAAAAATAATTAAATTATATTATCATATACCCCTCTTTCAAATCTATATAAATCATCACATATTTTTCATTACTCAAAATACAATTTATTATTAATTTATATAATATAAATATAAATATTATATAAAATACATAATATGCCCGTCGAGTCTCGACGAGTTACTTGCTAGTATATATTCAAAATAATTATTTAGGCTTTTTTTTTGAATTATCATTCTTTCTATTTCTTATTTTTTATTAACTTCTATTTTTTTCAAAAATCAAAATAAACATGGCCTTAAATTGCTAATCACCCAAATTCCTTTCGTCCTAAATTGCTAATTACCCAAATTCCTTTTGTCCAAATATAGACCGAATCTATATATATATTAAAGCATTAGTGAACAACCAATCCTAAATTTAATGTGGTGTCTCCATTTCAAATTTCTAATTTTTATAGATTTTTGCATTTTTAATTTATTAATTTTGATTTTCGCAATTTATTTATTTATTCATTAAAGATTTTCAATTTGAAATATATGGAATTTCCAATTTATATGGAATTCCCACCATCTTCACTTTTAAATATATTTGAAAGATTTGAAATTTAAAATTTTATATTTTTATTTTATCTATATTATTTTATATTTTTAAATTTACTAATTTTAGATTTTTGCGTTTATTTATGTATTTATTCATTAGAGATTTATTCACTTTTAAAAAGATTTGAAAGATAAAATTTGAAATTTGAAATTTTATATTTTATCTATTTTATATTTTTTATTTTTTATTTTATTTATTTTAGATTTTATTGCTGCATTTATTATTTATTTATAGATTTTGAGTTTCTACATTATAGGATTATTATGACATGAATATGTATTTTCATTTGTTGCACCATAGAATTATTAGGACGAGGTTCTACACTATCAACTAAGAATTATGTTTCATTTATGTTTCAATATGGTGATCATATTGTAATTTCGATAATTTTGTGTAGGTTTAGTCACAATTTTGGTTATATTTTTTTGGGTGTGGTAAATGATGTAATCAAAATGTATATTGCACGTCATATTTATTTATTCATATTAAAGATATATTAATGTGTCTATGAAATTCTAATTTTTAGTTTTTAAAAGATATTTAATTTGCAATTTATAAGGAATTCGCAGTATATATATGAAATTTATATTATTAAAAGATACATTAATGAATATATAGAAAAAATTTGTACATATTAATTAATGTATATATAGGCTATCTTTTTACAAAAATATGTCACTTCTCCTAAAATTAATATACAATTATATAGTTGCTAATCGCTAAAAAAATATATTTTATAATTATATCATTCTAATTGTATATAAATATATACTAAATAGTATAAATCTTATTTATATTTTATTATATTAAAAATAATACAAAAAATAATAATTTTTAAGAGAATTGTGAAAATTCATATTCTATATAATTGGTTTAGAGTAAATTAGTTATTTTCGAAAAGCAGATTATAAATAAAAGAATCGGGTGTATAAAGAGTTATTGGGATGCGAATAAATCTATCAAAAAATAAAGAATGAAAAGTTAATTTTTTTAATCTATTTATTAAGAAATACTCCATTTTGCAATTACCGGAAGAAAAAATATAAATCTAGCTTTGTTATAAATTGAAAGGCTAAATGCTGCAAATTCTATAAATTTGAAAAGTTTCTCTGGAATGTCGCTACTGAATGAAGTTTTAACTTCTGAAACAAATAATCTGTTGATACTAGAAGAGACATATTATAGTAAAGAATAAATGAAGGCGGATCATTCTAAGCTATTACCTTTGTTGATTAATGAGTAGATGAATGTTTATAATAAAATAATGTATGTAGTTGATAATGATGAGGGTTGATTCTTTTTGCTTTACGTAGTGGAACTGACCAGACATTTATCAACAATTTATCTAGAAAATATTATGTTTAGCCCTTCATGGGAGAAGTGATATTGTGTTGCATAGAGCATCCAGTGGAATAGTATCCCTACTCCTTCCAAGAGCTATGACTGAATATTGTAGAGTATTCCACTAGAGTGTGACGAGATAACTACCAGCAAAAAACTTATCCCAGAAAATTATTTAACCTCTCTTCTCACAAAAAACAAAGTTCATTATTTGGGATAAAAAAAATTTTATTGGTAAAATGATTACGAGTCTGTCAGAATTAACCAAAATCATCATTCGATTTTAGAGGAAAAAGTCACACTCGCAATTTGTTTTACTATGACTATTAAAAAAAAGTCAATGTCATCAATTTTTAAAGAATGTTGGACTCTATCTTAAAAAATCAGTTTTTACCCATGTTAGTGATAGATTGCAATATATCGTGTCACTATAAAGAGGGAACTCCAAGTATTAATATGTAATTAAGATGAACTAACCCAAGTTACTACAAGAAATGTTGTTTACAATGAAAATTATATATGATAGAACTTTGCACAATGAATTCTTCATATAGGTGTTTCGGCCTGCTGTGCCAAAAGGACCTTTTTCTCCTCAAGGGAGGCTACCGGAGAAAGGATCAAACCGGTTACGGGTCCGGATTAATGATAATGGGCCCAAACTTGACAAATTACGCCCAAACTTGACTGAATCTTTCTTTAGTATTCGAATGGCAACAAAATACAATGGAGAATCTACCTGTTGTTAAGAAACAACGGCGAATTCACCGGAAAAACTAGAACCAAACTACCGGTTGTTGAGAAACAACGGTGGACTTGGAAGTAACCGCTACAAGCTAAGCTAGAATCTAGGAAAAACTGTAAAGGAAAGCAGTAAAGTAAAGCAGTAAAGATAAAGAAGTAAATTTGATAAAGGGATTTTGGGGGTTGGACTGATCTCTTCGATTCTGTGTATGGCATCCCCTATTTATAGTCGGAGCTGAAATAACCGCTCTCCGGCCGATTACTCTAAGCCGACTCCACTGTTTGCTTCAATCGGCTGATTTGATTTCATTTCGGCCGAAATCCTTCTCTCCCGAAGCCTTCTTCCTTCCGGGTCTCTTCTGCTGCTCTGGATCGTTCTCTTTTGAGTCTTCGGCCCAATGGATCTCAAACTCAATTCTCTTTAGAAATCCTTCTTCGGCCCATCTTCTATGGCCCAATTTTTTCTCCGTGGCCCACTATTCTTTGTGGCCCCAACAGATGCCCTCCTTACTTGGGCGGTTTTTCGTCTTTGAAAAGAGCTCAAGTAATTTCTTCTCTCGTGTGTTAACTCCTCCTTAAAATCCGGTCACGCCTTTTCGTTTTCCCTTATCCTTTTGAACTACTCTTTTTTCTTCTTTTCATATTCTCTCCTGCGTTTTCCCCCTTTTCGTCTTTCTCTCTATGGCGCAACCGACTCTTTCACCCTCTTCTCAAAAGATCAAAGATGTTGAAGATTCCCTTGCCGATATTTCTTCGCTTCGTCCTATTGACGGCGACCTTACTGCTCTTGGGCCTCTTGCAACTTCTGCTGAGGCCGCAACTTCTGCTCCTGCTCTTTTAGGGGAATCGAAGATGATCCCTTTGTTTTCGGATTATTTTTCTGTCAAGCTTTTCGGTCCTCTCAGCACTTGGCCGTTGGTGACTCCGGAACACATTGCTTGGTACGAAAGGGCCCTTCCTCACTGTGGATTGGTTTGGGTTAACTCTGGTGTTAATCACTTGATTAAGCTGAGCACGCAGTCTTTTCCCACTACTTATAACTACATTCAGGCCCTTCTTTGCTTTTGGAATTCATCCATTAACTATTTCTGTTTCCCATGGGGTATGATGACCCCGACTATTGAGGATGTCAAGTGAAACTTTTGACAATTTCCGCACACGAGTATTTCTAAAATATCCCAGGTTAAATTTATTACAAGAAAAGAGTTATGATTCACGGAAAGGGGTTTAAGGATATAGTTTACTTTTTATTACTCATGTGGGAAACTTTGATTTCAAACGGCGCTGTGGACCTCCCCGGCATGAAACTTTTGACAATTTCGTGCCTTGAAGATCCTTGCCATGAAACTTTTGACAAGTTCCCACTACATGGGTATTTTCTGAAAAATCATAATAATCCTAGTTTTCAATTTTATTTAATGAAACCGATTTATGAAGGCGGAGTTGGGATTAGGGATATATTTATAGGTTGTCACGTTTTTATTACTCGTGTTAAGAAACTGTGCCCCCGAAAGCGCACGGAGTCAAAAATTGCAGTATTTATAGTAAGTATCGGATCGTTCAATGGAGGATGTGCGATGGAAGCAGGGCCCACATCGTTTAATAAGATTTTCCACTCGGTTACTCGATTCAAGTTTGTGTTTTAATTACCAACTACTTGACAGAATTTAAACTAAGCTATGAAAGCAATTAAAATAAAGCAGATAAAATTATTCTAGAAAGCGAATTTAATTTAATCTAAGAAAGCAATAAAAATTATTCTAAGAAAGCGATTAAACTTATTCTAAGAAAACAGATCTAAAGTGAGACAGACGGGACAGGAAGAAAATAATAAAAATTGGACAAGATTCAGATGAGACACAATTAAACTTCCATTTTGTTACACAGATCTTAGCTTGGGATAATCCTTTCAGTTAGCTAACTCTCATGCTCTCTATACCATGTTCCCTTTAACAGACAGGTACTTACAGTAAGAGTTTACATGCTCTTAAAACAACAAATTCTAAGATACCACAGACACATAACTACCCTTGCAATGCACTGCTAAGGTATATTATTTATCTGTGGTGGACAAGCAACACCTGACAAATCATTAGTTGAAGTGTCAAGTACTACCATCGTTCTCCCATGTCACACCCAAAGATTCTAATCAAGCCTAAACTATCCCTTAACTATCAGTCCTAGTAGCAGTTACACAACTCTCAATACAACCGAGTAACCTCTAACGAAAGCATTTAAAAGAAAGCGATAAAGAAAGCATTTAAAATCCTATCACTCGGAGGTTATTGAAAGTTTGACCCTGGTAGTAAAAGAAAGCCCCCAGTCAGAATGACCGGATGTGGATCAAGAATTCCCTAATCTCGGTGAAATGCTCGCAGTGTTCACTTCCCTTCGGGTGGTTATGAGATACAAACTAATGAAACGAACTAATAAATTAGTTCGTTCCGGATGCACTCACTCGGGACTCAAAAATAGGCTTTGGCAGAAGAGGATAGCAGTTGAAAGGAACACAACCCTACCTTAGAAAATCACCAAGGCCTGAGTGGTGTTCCTCCAATATTACCTACTACACCGTATTTGAATCCAAGTGGACCCCATCTCAGTGCAATATTTAATATCAGATTTCCAACACTCAGCAATTTTGGAAAAATAATGAATGTTTGAAAATCATTCCCTAAACAGGTACTAGACTCTCAATTAAAACACAGATTCTTTCAGTCTAGATGAGACCTAATCGCTAACTCTGCTTCTAATTTCCCAAAATCAACCCCCAGTCGGATATAAATTAGTCATAACTGTGGAATTTATCCCTTACTCAGATCCGGATTTTATAAATGAATTTTTGTTGAAAATTTATTGTGAGACATCTGATTTAAATCAAGACTTCTATGTCCAAGGGAAGGATCCCAAAATAATATTGACCACAATATTTACATAATAATATCATGCATAATTTTATAAGGAAGTGTAAAATTAAATTAACCCAAAATATAAGGTGGGTTTAGACAGAAGTTGGAACACAAATATGAAATAGCCGGGGATGAGAAGAATTTTGGCTAAAGAGAATGCCAGAAATAACTGGGGTGATCTGGACTGCAAACATCTGCTAATTATTCCAGATGGAAAGATTTTTAGACATAAATGAATTCCAAGTGACGGTGACCACCGTCATTCAGCTCCCTTTTGTCTGTGAATGGAAGAAAAACCCACATATTTTCTTGCTGTAATAATTCTCAAATAATGTTGGTCGACATCATTTAATAATACTACAACTTGAATTCAGGTTTTGAAATTAAGATAAAGAAAATAAAACTGTATCCAGATAGGAATCAGCTGAGCAGCTATTATAATCCCGGATGGACGAACCGCCAAGGCTTCCACCGACCACTATCCGAACCATGCAGAATAACAACTAGTAATTAATATTCAGACCACGAGCTAGTTTATCCGTGTGGGAATACCCGCCAACATTAGTCTGTTATATCTCTTACTAGTAGTTTCACACAACACGGAAAAGACAAAATAAATAAAAGAAAAATATTTTTGGGTCATCTTGTATGAGAGACATTGGTTTCTCATGCAAGGGTATGGAATTAAATCCATAATTGCTCTTTATGTCTAAATAATCACTCATTCCATAATTAATTAATTAATTACAGTCCGGATTATATATTTAGATCATTGGAGTTTAATTTTTGTAGAAAAATCTTTTAATGGAATTGAACAAAATTCTTTATATCAAATTAATCATGGGTTGAGATCATTGGATTTCAACCTCAAAATATTAATACAAAGGTTCAATTAATTAAGTGAGGAAAATGGAGAAATGGAAAATTTGGCAAAAAAAATGCCAATTACGACGCTAGACAGATTTTACGACGCTATCCTAGGATAGCGTCGTGAGGTTAGCGTCGTAATGGGTTGGTGAAAGGGATATGAAATTTTGGAGTTAAAGGGGTGTGTACGACGCTATACACTAAACTACGGCGCTATACTAGGATAGCGTCGTAGGTGTAGCGTCGTAGGTGGTTTGAGAAATGAAGTATTTTGGGGTCCTACGACGCTAAACAAAAATTACGACGCTATCCGAGGATAGCGTCGTTGATCTAGCGCCGTAAGGCAAATTTTTGTTTAAGTCTGGATAACTACGGCGCTAAACCTCACCTACGACGCTATCCAAGGATAGCGCCGTAGGGCGGTTAGCGTCGTAGCTAGCCCAGAATGTTATTGTTCGGGTGATGCAATCTATGCGATTGCAACCCTAAAATTGTTGGTCGGGTAATGCAATCTATGGATTGCAAAACCCTATTTTCAAGTTTTTGAACATTCACAAACACAAAGGTACCATCCACTTTTTAGATCTATCCTACTAAAATAAAAATAAAATAAAATAAAAATAAAAATAAAAAGTAATAAAAACCAACACTAAGCAAAAATAAAATCTAAACTACACTAATAAATCTAAAAAGGGATGAATATCTAGCATTTGTGCATTTTATAATATCAATAAAATAAAAAGAAAGTGGTCAAGTGACCAAAACAAATAAAAAAGAACAAACAGTAAACTAAAAAAAAAAAGACCCACAAAACAAAACCCAAAACAGTGGAGTAGTAGTGGATTTAACATCCATAACAGATTTTGTGTAACCATTTTCTTGTATGGCTCATCAAAAGCAATAAAAATCCAAGAATAACCCATTATTTGGGTATTCTCAAATGTTTCTACATTACAAAGCAATAAAATATGGAAATGGCTACTCTAAAGAGTTTCAAACTGATATTTACTAAGCAATCTACAACTACAATTAACAAAAATAAAATTACAAGGCAAAAATTAAACTAAACTAAACTTGATTTTTGATTTTTTTGAGCATCCCAGCAGCATGGCTGCACTGTTCAAAAATTGGGAGCTACTGTTCAACGAGAACAAAACAGTTATTTATAGAGGCTAGAGTAAAACCCTAGGCCCAATAGGCCCAAAAATTGATTGGGAAGGGACGGGTCCTCGAGGTCCGGGGAGAAAAGACAAAGCTTTAATGTGCTGCGGGAGCTGAGGTCCCGGGTCTTCCAATTGAATTTGACACATGGGGAATTAAATTTGGGCTTTACGGCGCTATCCCATTTACGAAGCTACAGTAGCGTCGTAGCTCTTTTGTATAGCGTCGTAGTGCTTGGTTTCAGCATTGTATAGCGTCGTAGCAGCTCTCTATAGCGTCGTAGCTGCTTTTTCTGGCACAGTATAGCGCCGTAATGCTTCTTTTCTCCTCTCTCTCCTCCTTTATTTTCTTGATTCTCGTTCTTTCTCTCTCGTTCTTCTCGGTTCCAGTTTTCTTTTTCAAAATCCTTCTTCTTCTCTCCTTCCAGTTTCGTCTCTCTTCTTTCTTCTCCATTTCTCTTCTTGTTCATTTCCAGTTTTCCCCTTCTCGTTCCATTCTTTCTTTCTTGCTGCCTTGTTTCCTTCTTCCATTTTTCTACAGCTCCTTGCTTCCATTTTCTTCTTTCCCTCTCGGTTTCGGTCTCCAATTTCTCTGAAAATTTGGAATGGTTTTTGGGGTCGCCGGAGTTGGATGAGGAAGGTGGTGGAGATGAGAATGAGTGGTGGCCGGATTTGGTTTCTGGAGGCTGAGATGCGGCGGCCGTGGCTGGGGAAAATGGGACTGTGGTGGCACGATGGGGGCGGCCGGCGGCGGCAGAGGGTTAGGGTTAGGGTTTGGGATGGTTTAGGGTTGGGCTTGTGGAGTTGGGCTAGGGGTTGGTTTGGATTGGGCTTTGGTGTGGTTTGGGCCTGTGTAGTGGTGTAATGGGTTTGGGGTTGGAGTTGGGCTTGAGAACAAATTGGATGGACTCAAACTCTTGGACCTATTTAAATTAAAACACCTGCAATTTAATTACAATGGATTAGCGGACCAATTAATGCTTAATTATAGCAGAAAACATAAATAAAAATAAGTGAACATAAAAACTAAAAATATATACATCAAAATACAAAATAAAAAAATATAAAAATATACTAATAAATAAGGATATTTGCTCCACTTGATATTTTATTTGTGTTCCGTTTAATGGATCCGTGTTCCACCAAACAGATACTACCAAACCATAATTATCAAATGTGGAATTTTTAATATTTTTATCATTTTTTTGGATTTTTAATATAAACTATAATAAAATAACAATATTTTTGTATTTTTCAATACCAGCTTATTATTTATACAAACTTGCATATATCTGTCAAATTCGACTGCTTTCTTATTTAAATAAGACCGGAATGCGATCAAATGTCCGTATTAGACACGGAAATAGATTGAAAATAATGGTCAATTTTGGCCATTATCAACATCCTCACATATAATACTGATCGTCCCCGAGCAGTCAGAGTCAGTGCTCCTAAGAGCATAGACGCTGCATATTCAATCTATTTTCATGGCTTCAAAAATATCATTCTTTTTAGATTGGGATAAGACAATCGAAAACTACAAATATTAAATTCTCTTGATTGCAGTGTTTAATGAAATGATACTTCTCACTTAATCAGGCCTACAAATCAGTCATTATTGATAATTCCTCATGAACATTATGTTTAGAAAAGTTCATTGAGTTAATTCTAGAATTAAAGCATGACATGAACATGGAAAGCAAATCGGAGCCTTACATATAGTAGAAACGGAAATTTCACTCACTCTCAAATTTGGGTTTATCATGAACGCTCATAATCAAGTTTAATTAAATTATCCCATAAGCTTGCAACTGGACCAACTCGCCACCGGCTCATTTCTTCAAATCGAGATCATGAGGTCTTATTCAAGGGTTGTAACGGGGCATACGGTTGTAACATTTGGTAAGAAAGGGAATTATTGGGCTAAGAAGTGGCAAGAATTAATATTATCATAACATGACATTATTTTATTTAAAATTTATGATCATCAACACATTTCTTTCTTTTGTTTTTCTCTTTCTATTGCATGACATTAGACTATGTCTAATTTGCTTTGTCATTTGCAATCTATTTATGTTGACTTGAATTCAACATTTTTCTTCCCTTTTTTTTGATCGGATTTTTTGAATACCGATTGATAATTTTGTGATGATCAAAAATTTGTAATGCCTTGATAAAATTCATTCTTGCCCACTTGGGTTTGAAGATTTTTGGTCTTTTTATAAGGCTAGGAATAATATAGAGGGCTTCAAAGAAAAATTAGGCTTAAGGCTCAAATTGGTTAATCCTAAAGGAAAAATATTTTTGGGTTTGGAATTCAAACGAATGCCAAAATTTTGGATTTCTAGGTGCCTCGATCATATGCTCGATTTTTTGGAATATGACATAGTCTTGAATCGGTCCCAATCGCAAGTTCTAGTTTCCTTTAATCAAAATGATTTTCACACATCAAAGAAAAGAATGAATAAAAAATGACTCATGGCTCAAATCTCACATGGAATGGTTCATTCATGTCATACAATATTCTTAAATCTAATCTTTGAAAAATTCATACATTTTATTCAATTAAATTCTCAACATGAGGACTCATTACCCAACAATATGATTGTATCATTAAATTTTTATAGCTCAAAACCTCAAAATTTCATATCGTGCATGTCTTCAATTATATTATCCCAATTAAAAGTTTGAAAATTTAATCATAAACCAAAATCAATTATACGAATTTATTGACAGAGTTATGCATGCTCTTGTACTGGGTTTATAAAATAATAAAAATAAACAAAATAAAAATAAAAATAAAACATTTTTTTAAAAAAAATTAAGTGAAGAATCAACATCCTCACATTTTGAGCCTTGCTCGAAATGTGAGTAAATCAATTCCTACTTAAACAAATTATCAAAATCAAAATAAAAATAAAAGAGGAGGGCGGGAGGGAGAAAAAAAAATATTAACATGAAAACTATGAACATACTTCCGATAGCCTTTTTCGTCAAACCAATTAAGTGTTCGACGATTTTGGCTATGTGTGATCGTTTGGTTCATCGAACAAGGCGATTGTTCGATGCCCAACACTTAGCGAAATTTTGATTTTCATCAAAATTGATCAATCACATTTTTGGATTTTCTAAACATATAAAAGTTAATCTACTTGCAAAAATTAGGTTGGATTAATTCTGTTCTTATAAAAATTATTCCGGATCTTAAATTGCTTTAAATTCCAGGAATATTTTCTATTATTCACAGAATTGATCCAACCAGGAACCTGTTTTGAAGCTTTAATTTTCTTTTTGGTAGTTCCACAAATTCCTGCAAAGCAAACACAGAGGGAGTTATCGGGTTTTCTCAAATGATATCAACATCCTCACATTTAGAGTTTTAGTACTCTAAATGTGAGTTAATTGATTAATACCCGAATTATTTAATATACTATGCACAAGAGGTTTATATATATAAATATATATATATATATAAATATGATTTTGACTTGCAGAAATTTAGGTTGGGTTAATTCTGTGCTTGTGAAAATTATTCCGGATTTTAAATTTCTTTGAATTCCGGATATAATCTTCGGTCGATTACAGAACTAATCCAACCGGGAACCTGTAGTCCAAAGGTCTGCTGCTCCATTTGTTGTTTCACCAGTGATGAGGGCTTCCTCAGAGCAGTGATGGTAATGCGGTGGATGGGCGATGGAGCAGTGGTGGAGCTTCGTAGTCCGGAGGTGGTGGAGATGATAAACACGTGAGTCTCACGTGTTTTGCAATTTACAATTGCAAATTAGTGTAGCTCCAATGCTACACTTCTCCATTTAACTCCTTACACCAATTTTGGCGGCTCCATGATTCCTGCAAGTAAAAATACCCAATTGGTTAGGTTTTCCCCTCAAATCAAGATCCTCACATTTAGAGTCTTGGTACTCTAAATGTTTAATTTATTTGAGGGTACTTCTCTGTTCTGAATTAAATACACTAAACTAACACTAAACTAACTATGAGTAATCAGGAGTGTAATTCTCTTAATAAACGACGCTGCATCCTCCCGGCAACGGGGCCATGAAACTTTTGACAATTTCCGCACACGAGTATTTTTAAAATATCCCAGGTTAAATTTATTACAAGAAAAGAGTTATGATTCACGGAAAGGGGTTTAAGGATATAGTTTACTTTTTATTACTCATGTGGGAAACTTTAATTTCAAACGGCGCTGTGGACCTCCCCGGCATGAAACTTTTGACAATTTCGTGCCTTGAAGATCCTTGCTATGAAACTTTTGACAAGTTCCCACTACATGGGTATTTTCTGAAAAATCATAATAATCCTGGTTTTCAATTTTATTTAATGAAACCGATTTATGAAGGCGGAGTTGGGATTAGGGATATATTTATAGGTTGTCACGTTTTTATTACTCGTGTTAAGAAACTGTGCCCCCGAAAGCGCACGGAGTCAAAAATTGCAGTATTTATAGTAAGTACCGGATCGTTTACTGGAGGATGTGCGATGGAAGCAGGGCCCACGTCGTTTAATAAGATTTTCCACTCGGTTACTCGATTCAAGTTTGTGTTTTAATTACCAACTACTTGACAGAATTTAAACTGAGCTATGAAAGCAATTAAAATAAAGCAGATAAAATTATTCTAGAAAGCGAATTTAATTTAATCTAAGAAAGCAATAAAAATTATTCTAAGAAAGCGATTAAACTTATTCTAAGAAAACAGATTTAAAGTGAGACAGAAGGGACAGGAAGAAAATAATAAAAATTGGACAAGATTCAGATGAGACACAATTAAACTTCCATTTTGTTACACAGATCTTAGCTTGGGATAATCCTTTCAGTTAGCTAACTCTCATGCTCTCTATACCATGTTCCCTTTAACAGACAGGTACTTACAGTAAGAGTTTACATGCTCTTAAAACAACAAATTCTAAGATACCACAGACACATAACTACCCTTGCAATGCACTGCTAAGGTATATTATTTATCTGTGGTGGACAAGCAACACCTGACAAATCATTAGTTGAAGTGTCAAGTACTACCATCGTTCTCCCATGTCACATCCAAAGATTCTAATCAAGCCTGAACTATCCCTTAACTATCAGTCCTAGTAGCAGTTACACAACTCTCAATACAACCGAGTGACCTCTAACGAAAGCATTTAAAAGAAAGCGATAAAGAAAGCATTTAAAATCCTATCACTCGGAGGTTTTTGAAAGTTTGACCCTGGTAGTAAAAGAAAGCCCCCAGTCAGAATGACCGGATGTGGATCAAGAATTCCCTAATCTCGGTGAAATGCTCGCAGTGTTCACTTCCCTTCGGGTGGTTATGAGATACAAACTAATGAAACGAACTAATAAATTAGTTCGTTCCGGATGCACTCACTCAGGACTCAAAAATAGGCTTTGGCAGAAGAGGATAGCAGTTGAAAGGAACTCAACCCTACCTTAGAAAATCACCAAGGCCTGAGTGGTGTTCCTCCAATATTACCTACTACACCGTATTTGAATCCAAGTGGACCTCATCTCAGTGCAATATTTAATATCAGATTTCCAACACTCAGCAATTTTGGAAAAATAATGAATGTTTGAAAATCATTCCCGGGTCTTCCAATTGAATTTG
This sequence comes from Hygrophila difformis, assembly GCA_030278955.1. NCBI lineage: Eukaryota > Viridiplantae > Streptophyta > Magnoliopsida > Lamiales > Acanthaceae > Hygrophila > Hygrophila difformis. Next base: position 12,174,174 of record JAOANR010000001.1, read on the forward strand.
ACACATGGGGAATTAAATTTGGGCTTTACGGCGCTATCCCATTTACGACGCTACACTAGCGTCGTAGCTCTTTTGTATAGCGTCGTAGTGCTTGGTTTCAGCATTGTATAGCGTCGTAGCAGCTCTCTATAGCGTCGTAGCTGCTTTTTCTGGCACAGTATAGCGCCGTAATGCTTCTTTTCTCCTCTCTCTCCTCCTTTATTTTCTTGATTCTCGTTCTTTCTCTCTCGTTCTTCTCGGTTCCAGTTTTCTTTTTCAAAATCCTTCTTCTTCTCTCCTTCCAGTTTCGTCTCTCTTCTTTCTTCTCCATTTCTCTTCTTGTTCATTTCCAGTTTTCCCCTTCTCGTTCCATTCTTTTTTTCTTGCTGCCTTGTTTCCTTCTTCCATTTTTCTACAGCTCCTTGCTTCCATTTTCTTCTTTCCCTCTCGGTTTCGGTCTCCAATTTCTCTGAAAATTTGGAATGGTTTTTGGGGTCGCCGGAGTTGGATGAGGAAGGCGGTGGAGATGAGAATGAGTGGTGGCCGGATTTGGTTTCTGGAGGCTGAGATGCGGCGGCCGTGGCTGGGGAAAATGGGACTGTGGTGGCGCGATGGCGGCGGCCGGCGGCGGCGGCGGCGGCGGCCGGCGGCGGCAGAGGGTTAGGCTTAGGGTTTGGGATGGTTTAGGGTTGAGCTTGTGGAGTTGGGCTAGGGGTTGGTTTGGATTGGGCTTTGGTGTGGTTTGGGCCTGTGTAGTGGTATAATGGGTTTGGGGTTGGAGTTGGGTTTGAGAACAAATTGGATGGACTCAAACTTTTGGACCTATTTAAATTAAAACGCCTGCAATTTAATTACAATGTATTAGCGGACCAATTAATGCTTAATTATAGCAGAAAACATAAATAAAAATAAGTGAACATAAAAACTAAAAATATATACATCAAAATACAAAATAAAAAAACATAAAAATATACTAATAAATAAGGATATTTGCTCCACTTGATATTTTGTTTGTATTCCGTTTAATGGATCCGTGTTTCACCAAACAGATACTACCAAACCATAATTATCAAATGTGGAATTTTTAATATTTTTATCATTTTTTTGGATTTTTAATATAAACTATAATAAAAATAACAATATTTTTGTATTTTTCAATACCAGCTTATTATTTATACAAACTTGCATATATCTGTCAAATTCGACTGCTTTCTTATTTAAATAAGACTGGAATCCGATCAAATGTCCGTATTAGACACGGAAATAGATTGAAAATAATGATCAATTTTGGTCATTATCAACATCCTCACATTTAATACTGATCGTCCCCGAGCAGTCAGAGTCAGTGCTCCTAAGAGCATAGACGCTGCATATTCAATCTATTTTCGTGGCTTCAAAAATATCATTCTTTTTAGATTGGGATAAGACAATCGAAAACTACAAGTATTAAATTCTCTTGATTGCAGTGTTTAATGAAATGATACTTCTCACTTAATCAGGCCTACAAATCAGTCATTATTGATAATTCCTCATGAACATTATGTTTAGAAAAGTTCATTGAGTTAATTCTAGAATTAAAGCATGACATGAACATGGAAAGCAAATCGGAGCCTTACATATAGTAGAAACGGAAATTTCACTCACTCTCAAATTTGGGTTTATCATGAACGCTCATAATCAAGTTTAATTAAATTATCCCATAAGCTTGCAACTGGGCCAACTCGCCACCGGCTCATTTATTCAAATCGAGATCATGAGGTCTTATTCAAGGGTTGTAACGGGGCATACGGTTGTAACATTTGGTAAGAAATGGAATTATTGGGCTAAGAAGTGACAAGAATTAATATTATCATAACATGGCATTATTTTATTTAAAATTTATGATCAACACATTTCTTTCTTTTATTTTTCTCTTTCTATTGCATGACATTAGACTATGTCTAATTTGCTTTGTCATTTACAATCTATTTATGTTGACTTGAATTCAACATTTTTCTTCCCCTTTTTTTTTTTGATCGGATTTTTTGAATACCGATTGATAATTTTGTGATGATCAAAAATTTGTAATGCCTTGATAAAATTCATTCTTGCCCACTTGGGTTTGAAGATTTTTGGTCTTTTTATAAGGCTAGGAATAATATAGAGGGCTTCAAAGAAAAATTAGGCTTAAGGCTCAAATTGGTTAATCCTAAAGGAAAAATATTTTTGGGTTTGGAATTCAAACGAAGGCCAAAATTTTGGATTTCTAGGTGCCTCGATCATATGCTCGATTTTTTGGAATATGGCATAGTCTTGAATCGGTCCCAATCACAAGTTCTAGTTTCCTTTAATCAAAATGATTTTCACACATCAAAGAAAAGAATGAGTAAAAAATGACTCATGGCTCAAATCTCACATGGAATGGTTCATTCATGTCATACAATATTCTTAAATCTAATCTTTGAAAAATTCATACATTTTATTCAATTAAATTCTCAACATGAGGACTCATTACCCAACAATATGATTGTATCATTAAATTTTTATAGCTCAAAACCTCAAAAATTCATATCGTGCATGTCTTCAATTATATTATCCCAATTTAAAAGTTTGAAAATTTAATCATAAACCAAAATCAAATATACGAATTTATTGACAGAGTTATGCATGCTCTTGTACTGGGTTTATAAAATAATAAAAATAAACAAAATAAAAATAAAAATAAAAATAAAACATTTTTTATAAAAAAATTTAAGTGAAGAATCAACATCCTCACATTTTGAGCCTTGCTCGAAATGTGAGTAAATCAATTCCTACTTAAACAAATTATCAAAATCAAAATAAAAATAAAAGAGGAGGGCGGGAGGGAGAAAAAAAAATATTAACATGAAAACTATGAACATACTTCCGATAGCCTTTTTCGTCAAACCAATTAAGTGTTCGACGATTTTGACTATGTGTGATCGTTTGGTTCATCGAACAAGGCGATTGTTCGATGCCCAACACTTAGAGAAATTTTGATTTTCATCAAAATTGATCAATCACATTTTTGGATTTTCTAAACATATAAAAGTTAATCTACTTGCAAAAATTAGGTTGGATTAATTCTGTTCTTATAAAAATTATTCCGGATCTTAAATTGCTTTAAATTCCAGGAATATTTTCTATTATTCACAGAATTGATCCAACCAGGAACCTGTTTTGAAGCTTTAATTTTCTTTTTGGTAGTTCCACAAATTCCTGCAAAGCAAACACAGAGGGAGTTGTCGGGTTTTCTCAAATGATATCAACATCCTCACATTTAGAGTTTTAGTACTCTAAACGTGAGTTAATTGATTAATACCCGAATTATTTAATATACTATGCACAAGAGGTTTATATATATAAATATATATATATAAATATGATTTTGACTTGCAGAAATTTAGGTTGGGTTAATTCTGTGCTTGTGAAAATTATTCCGGATTTTAAATTTCTTTGAATTCCGGATATAATCTTCGGTCAATTACAGAACTAATCCAACTGGGAACCTGTAGTCCAAAGGTCTGCTGCTCCATTTGTTGTTTCACCAGTGATGAGGGCTTCCTCAGAGCAGTGATGGTAATGCGGTGGATGGGCGATGGAGCAGTGGTGGAGCTTCGTAGTCCGGAGGTGGTGGAGATGATAAACACGTGAGTCTCACGTGTTTTGCAATTTACAATTGCAAATTAATGTAGCTCCAATGCTACACTTCTCCATTGAACTCCTTACACCAATTTTGGCGGCTCCATGATTCCTGCAAGTAAAAATACCCAATTGGTTAGGTTTTCCCCTCAAATCAAGATCCTCACATTTAGAGTTTTGGTACTCTAAATGTTTAATTGATTTGAGGGTACTTCTCTGTTCTGAATTAAATACACTAAACTAACACTAAACTAACTATGAGTAATCAGGAGTGTAATTCTCTTAATAAACGACGCTGCATCCTCCCCGGCAACGGCGCCATGAAACTTTTGACAATTTCCGCACACGAGTATTTCTAAAATATCCCAGGTTAAATTTATTACAAGAAAAGAGTTATGATTCACGGAAAGGGGTTTAAGGATATAGTTTACTTTTTATTACTCATGTGGGAAACTTTGATTTCAAACGGCGCTGTGGACCTCCCCGGCATGAAACTTTTGACAATTTCGTGCCTTGAAGATCCTTGCCATGAAACTTTTGACAAGTTCCCACTACATGGGTATTTTCTGAAAAATCATAATAATCCTGGTTTTCAATTTTATTTAATGAAACTGATTTATGAAGGCGGAGTTGGGATTACGGATATATTTATAGGTTGTCACGTTTTTATTACTCGTGTTAAGAAACTGTGCCCCCGAAAGCGCACAGAGTAAAAAATTGCAGTATTTATAGTAAGTACCGGATCGTTCACTGGAGGATGTGCGATGGAAGCAGGGCCCACGTCGTTTAATAAGATTTTCCACTCGGTTACTCGATTCAAGTTTGTGTTTTAATTACCAACTACTTGACAGAATTTAAACTAAGCTATGAAAGCAATTAAAATAAAGCAGATAAAATTATTCTAGAAAGCATATTTAATTTAATCTAAGAAAGCAATAAAAATTATTCTAAGAAAGTGATTAAACTTATTCTAAGAAAACAGATTTAAAGTGAGACAGAAGGGACAGGAAGAAAATAATAAAAATTGGACAAGATTCAGATGAGACACAATTAAACTTCCATTTTGTTACACAGATCTTAGCTTGGGATAATCCTTTCAGTTAGCTAACTCTCATGCTCTCTATACCATGTTCCCTTTAACAGACAGGTACTTACAGTAAGAGTTTACATGCTCTTAAAACAACAAATTCTAAGATACCACAGATACATAACTACCCTTGCAATGCACTGCTAAGGTATATTATTTATCTGTGGTGAACAAGCAACACCTGACAAATCATTAGTTGAAGTGTCAAGTACTACCATCGTTCTCCCATGTCACACCCAAAGATTCTAATCAAGCCTGAACTATCCCTTAACTATCAGTCCTAGTAGCAGTTACACAATTCTCAATACAACCGAGTGACCTCTAACGAAAGCATTTAAAAGAAAGCGATAAAGAAAGCATTTAAAATCCTATCACTCGGAGGTTTTTGAAAGTTTGACCCTGGTAGTAAAAGAAAGCCCCCAGTCAGAATGACCGGATGTGGATCAAGAATTCCCTAATCTCGGTGAAATGCTCGCAGTGTTCGTTCCGGATGCACTCACTCAGGACTCAAAAATAGGCTTTGTCAGAAGAGGATAGCAGTTGAAAGGAACTCAACCCTACCTTAGAAAATCACCAAGGCCTGAGTGGTGTTCCTCCAATATTACCTACTACACCGTATTTGAATCCAAGTGGACCCCATCTCAGTGCAATATTTAATATCAGATTTCCAACACTCAGCAATTTTGGAAAAATAATGAATGTTTGAAAATCATTCCCTAAACAGGTACTAGACTCTCAATTAAAACACAGATTCTTTCAGTCTAGATGAGACCTAATCGCAAACTCTGCTTCTAATTTCCCAAAATCAACCCCCTGTCGGATATAAATTAGTCATAACTGTGGAATTTATCCCTTACTCAGATCCGGATTTTATAAATGAATTTTTGTTGGAAATTTATTGTGAGACATCTGATTTAAATCAAGACTTCTATGTCCAAGGGAAGGATCCCAAAATAATATTGACCACAATATTTACATAATAATATCATGCATAATTTTATAAGGAAGTGTAAAATTAAATTAACCCAAAATATAAGGTGAGTTTAGACAGAAGTTGGAACACAAAGATGAAATAGCCGGGGATGAGATGAATTTTGGCTAAAGAGAATGCCAGAAATAACTGGGGTGATCTGGACTGCAAACATCTGCTATCCAGTTCCCAATTATTCCAGATGGAAAGATTTTTAGATAGAAATGAATTCCAAGTGACGGTGACCACCGTCATTCAGCTCCATTTTGTCTGTGAATGGAAGAAAAACCCATATATTTTCTTGCTGTAATAATTCTCAAATAATGTTGGTCGACATCATTTAATAATACTACAACTTGAATTCAGGTTTTGAAATTAAGATAAAGAAAATAAAACTGTATCCGGATAGTAATCAGTTGAGCAACTATTATAATCCCGGATGGACGAACCGCCAGGGCTTCCACCGACCACTATCCGAACCATGCAGAATAACAACTAGTAATTAATATTCAGACCACGAGCTAGTTTATCCGTGTGGGAATACCCGCCAACATTAGTCTGTTATATCTCTTACTAGTTGTTTCACACAACACGGAAAAGACAAAATAAATAAAAGAAAAATATTTTTGGGTCATCTTGTATGAGAGACATTGGTTTCTCATGCAAGGGTATGGAATTAAATCCATAATTGCTCTTTATGTCTAAATAATCACTCATTCCATAATTAATTAATTAATTACAGTCCGGATTATATACTTAGATCATTGGAGTTTAATTTTTGTAGAAAAATCTTTTAATGGAATTGAACAAAATTCTTTATATCAAATTAATCATGGGTTGAGATCATTGGATTTCAACCTCAAAATATTAATACAAAGGTTCAATTAATTAAGTGAGGAAAATGGAGAAATGGAAAATTTGGCAAAAAAAATGCCAATTACGACGCTAGACAGATTTTACGACGCTATCCTAGGATAGCGTCGTGAGGTTAGCGTCGTAATGGGTTGGTGAAAGGGATATTAAATTTTGGAGTCAAAGGGGTGTGTACGACGCTATACACTAAATTACGGAGCTATACTAGGATAGCGTCGTAGGTGTAGCGTCGTAGGTGGTTTGAGAAATGAAGTATTTTGGGGTCCTACGACGCTAAACAAAAATTACGACGCTATCCGAGGATAGCGTCGTTGGTCTAGCGCCGTAAGGCAAATTTTTGTTTAAGTCTGGATAACTACGGCGCTAAACCTCACCTACGACGCTATCCAAGGATAGCGCCGTAGGGCGGTTAGCGTCGTAGCTAGCCCAGAATGTTGTTGTTCGGGTGATGCAATCTATGCGATTGCAAACCCTAAAATTGTTGGTCGGGTAATGCAATCTATGCGATTGCAAAACCCTATTTTCAAGTTTTTGAACATGCACAAACACAAAGGTACCATCCACTTTTTAGATCTATCCTACTAAAATAAAAATAAAATAAAATAAAATAAAATAAGATAAAAATAAAAATAAAAAGTAATAAAAACCAACACTAAGCAAAAATAAAATCTAAACTACACTAATAAATCTAAAAAGGGATGAACATCTAGCATTTGTGCATTTTATAATATCAATAAAATAAAAAGAAAGTGGTCAAGTGTCCAAAACAAATAAAAAAGAACAAACAGTAAACTAAAAAAAAAAAAAGACCCACAAAACAAAACCCAAAACAGTGGAGTAGTAGTGGATTTAACATCCATAACAGATTTTGTGTAACCATTTTCTTGTATAGCTCATCAAAAGCAATAAAAATCCAAGAATAACCCATTATTTGGGTATTCTCAAATGTTTCTACATTACAAAGCAATAAAATATGAAAATGGCTACTCTAAAGAGTTTCAAACTGATATTTACTAAGCAATCTACAACTACAATTAACAAAAATAAAATTACAAGGCAAAAATTAAATTAAACTAAACTAAACTTGATTTTTGATTTTTTTGAGCAGCCCAGCAGCATGGCTGCACTGTTCAAAAATTGGGAGCTACTGTTCAACGAGAACAAAACAGTTATTTATAGAGGCTAGAGTAAAACCCTAGGCCCAATAGGCCCAAAAATTGATTAGGAAGGGACGGTCCTCGAGGTCCGGGGAGAAAAGACAAAGCTTTAATGTGCTGCGGGAGCTGAGATCCCGGGTCTTCCAATTGAATTTGACACATGGGGAATTAAATTTGGGCTTTACGGCGCTATCCCATTTACGACGCTACACTAGCGTCGTAGCTCTTTTGTATAGCGTCGTAGTGCTTGGTTTCAGCATTGTATAGCGTCGTAGCAGCTCTCTATAGCGTCGTAGCTGCTTTTTCTGGCACAGTATAGCGCCGTAATGCTTCTTTTCTCCTCTCTCTCCTCCTTTATTTTCTTGATTCTCGTTCTTTCTCTCCCGTTCTTCTCGATTCCAGTTTTCTTTTTCAAAATCCTTCTTCTCTCGTTCCAGTTTCGTCTCTCTTCTTTCTTCTCCATTTCTCTTCTTGTTCATTTCCAGTTTTCCCCTTCTCGTTCCATTCTTTCTTTCTTGCTGCCTTGTTTCCTTCTTCCATTTTTCTACAGCTCCTTGCTTCCATTTTCTTCTTTCCCTCTCGGTTTCGGTCTCCAATTTCTCTGAAAATTTGGAATGGTTTTTGGGGTTGCCGGAGTTGGATGAGGAAGGTGGTGGAGATGAGAATGAGTGGTGGCCGGATTTGGTTTCTGGAGGCTGAGATGCGGCGGCCGTGGCTGGGGAAAATGGGACTGTGGTGGCGCGATGGCGGCGTCCGGCGGCGGCAGAGGGTTAGGGTTAGGGTTTGGGATGGTTTAGGGTTGGGCTTGTGGAGTTGGGCTAGGGGTTGGTTTGGATTGGGCTTTGGTGTGGTTTGGGCCTGTGTAGTGGTGTAATGGGTTTGGGGTTGGAGTTGGGCTTGAGAACAAATTGGATGACTCAAACTCTTGGACCTATTTAAATTAAAACACCTGCAATTTAATTACAATGGATTAGCGGACCAATTAATGCTTAATTATAGCATAAAACATAAATAAAAATAAGTGAACATAAAAACTAAAAATATATACATCAAAATACAAAATAAAAATATATAAAAATATACTAATAAATAAGGATATTTGCTCCACTTGATATTTTGTTTGTATTCCGTTTAATGGATCCGTGTTTCACCAAACAGATACTACCAAACCATAATTATCAAATGTGGAATTTTTAATGGATCCGCCTTTTCCCAAGATCTTGTTGCTTCTGGTCTGTCAAATGTTATCGAAGCAATGTTCACATGCCTCTTACGGATAGACCTGGAACTTCCGAGTATCTTGGCTACTCGCAAAACTCTTGAAGACGAGCAAGCCTCTCTTACCCTTCACAGGGTGGAATTTGACAAGCATGCTTCCGATTATTACTCTTATATGGATAAGTTATCGACCAATGATGGCCTCAGATCCGAATATTTGAATCGTATCTCTGCCATTGACTCGGAAATCAGCCGACTTCAACATGAGGCGCAAGGCGTGAAGAATGCCTTGGCCGAAGTTGACCAAGAATCGACTCATCTGCAAGGACTTGTAAAGCAGCTCCACAAATCCGCTCAGGCTCCAAGGGACAAACTCGCTAGTCTCAAAGATAAAACGGACTATCTTTCTTTGAGGTTGTCCTTCAGTGACGATGTCCTTGGCGTTTTTCGTGGTTTGTGGTCGAATACTCAAACGGCGACCGACCAAATTCATTCTGTCGCGGCCCAACTTTCTCCTGCGCCGAATACTTCGACGGTTTCCGATGACCCTGTTGTCAATCCTCCTACGGGGGATAATCCAAGGAATTCCGGTAATTTTTAATTTGTTCTTTTGGCCTTGATGATATACGATGATTATGTCTTCCTTCTCTTTTGATTTCTCTTCCTAGATGCTCAGTGTGATCCTTTTCAAGACACTTCCGACCAGCTTTTCTTGTCCCAACCTGATGACCCTCCGGTTTCGGCCGAAGCTGAAGCTCCATCGTATCAGGAGTTTCAATTAGTATTGAATTCGGCTACTGCTCGTAATTCGGCCGCTACCCTTACCAGTGATTTCGGCGAAGACATTGCTTATGATTTGAGTGGAGATTGACATTTGTTGTTATTATTTCTTGAATGTAATTACATCCCCTTTGATGTACTTCTGACTCTTGTTTCGGCCGATCCCTCTTGTATGCTTGATCGGCCTATTATCAAACATTTGTCTTTTGTGGATTGTTTCATCTGTTTCTTTCCGAGATCTCGGGGATATCCCCTGATATAGTAATATTTCCTGCAGCTTTATTGGGATTCTTGAAACGTCTCATCCGTGATTAATGCTTTCTCTTTACGTTTCCATTTTTTGCCATAAATGACATCCATTTTCATAATCTCGCAATATTAATCATGAATATCTCGATACTTTTAATCTCTTTTCCTCCCTGGCCTCCTTGGCCTGCTGACTCTTTGCTTGATCCTTTACTTATGATCCGAAAACCCTCCTTCTATGCAACGCGAGTTCAGCTAATCCTTTTACCATTACCTTCATATGAGCTAGGAACTTTCAACACTTTTCTTAACATGTATTCCGACGGTCATATTCGAGCTCTTCTCTATTTCTTAATATTAATGTGACCTGTCGTAATCCTACTAATATCGGTCCCAAAGTCTTGGGCGGTCGAATAATAATCGCGCCTTTCTATGGGACCGAACTATCTCCTCAGCTCCGAAGGCCATACCCATCGAATTTCATCCCTATCTTCCATGCTAAAAAGGGGGTGTCCTTGCTGGAGCAGATAAAAATTTTCTTCTTCCTGGTCTGGGAGTTGGCTTTATTGGCACAACCATCTCTTCTCTCGCCGGCTAGAAGAATTTGGGCTTGGGAATGAATGTTGGACATCTACCACTTCAGATCCCACTGGCCTTCGTTTCTTCCCGGCTTTTTAGCCCAGGACGTTTCCCTTGTATATTGTAATTTTGGACTATCGACGCCGTCTTCGGCCGAAGTAGTACCGTTTTTGTAATGCTCGTTCATGCAATAAAATCTTTACTTTTTCGCCTCACTTGATGTTTAATCCCATGCTGATGGATAATATTTCTTCATATATCTTGCATTTACTGGATTTGACATCTGCTCACCATTTTCATTCACCAACATGTATGCTCCATTCGGTAATTTCGTTTGAACAATAAACGGCCCCTCCCAATTGGGGCTCCACTTACCTAATCGGCCATCCTTCTGTTTAGGTGGCCATATAACTTTCCAAACTAAATCGCCGACTTCAAATCGTTTCACACGGATTCGCTTATTATACCAATCGGCCACAATATCTTTATTTTTCTGCAAATTCTCAAAAGCTTGCACCCGATCAGAATTAACTTCCAATAATTCATTCTTCATCGCACAATCATATTGTTCGGCCGTCATTAAATCTGCTTGGCTTGTCCTTAAGGTCGGCACTGTTATTTCGGCTGGAAGTACTGCGTCCATTCCGTAAGTCAGCCGAAACGGTGTAAATCCAGTGGCTGAAGTCTTGGCATTTCAATAAGCCCACAACGCTTCCGATAACTTCTCATGCCACTTTCTTGGTTGATCTTCGATCATTTTCTTTATAATTCCTATCAACTGCTTATTCGTGGCCTCTGCCTGTCCATTCCCTTGTGGATAATATGGCGACGAGTGCACAATCTTTATCCCATACTCTTTCGCAAAGGCCTTGACTTTTTCTCCCACAAATACAGTTCCTCTGTCTGTTAAAATCGTTTGTGGAATTCCAAATCTATATATCAACTGTCTCTTAATAAATTCGATCACTTCTTCTTGCGAAATGCTGACATATGCCTGAGCTTCGGCCCACTTTGTGAAATAATCTGTTGCCACTAGCACAAACTCATGCCTTTTCGATGAAGAAGGATGAATCTTCCCAATTATATCCATAGGCCATCCTCGAAATGGCCATGACTTAATCATTATATGCATTTCTTTGGCCGGTAACTTTTGAATCGGCCCATGCTTCTGACATTCGCGGCATCCTTTAGCATATTTCTCACAATCGATTCCCATATTCGGCCAATAATATCCCAGCTGAATAATACTCCATTTCATCGATTTTCCTGCACGGTGTGCGCCGCATATTCCTTCATGAACTTCTCCCATTACTCTTTTAGCATCTTCTTCTCCGACGCATCTGAGTAATACTCCATCAATGGCTCGCTTAAAGAGTAACCCTCCTATCACTATATAATCCATCACATTCTGCTATTCGACTGGACTAGCTTCGGATGGATTTTCCAATGTCTGTGCTATCTTCTTTATCCATTCGGCCTTTTCAGTTTCGGCCAAATATATTTCCAAATTTCCCGCTATCGGCATCAGCCGATACCTGGCTGCATGTTGAGCCAATTCGTTAGCTAATTCGTTTTTCTCCCTTGGGATGTATTCGATATAAACCTCGTCGAATTCTTCTAACAAACCGATTGCTTCCTCGTACAATCCGATTAGTTGGGAACTTTTGACCAAAAAATCTCATAACAGCTGCTGAATAACTATTTGTGAATCTCCTCTGATTACGATAGCTCTTATTCCTTCTTCTATTAGTCGTCGTAATCCCGAGATCAATGCCTTATATTCAGCTTGGTTATTCGTATAGGACTTCGGTAACTGTACGAAATACTTGTATATCTTGCCCTCCGGTGTATGCAGAGTAAACCCTGCTCCAACTCCTGAAGCGGCTTTTGAACCATCGAACATCATTATCCATGGTTGTAGATATACAATTCCTTCCTCATTTATTTCTTTCGGCCGAACCTGATCCTCGATGTCGTCGGACACTATGAGCATTACATGATCGGCCAAAAAATCGGCTACAATTTGCCCTTTCATAGCCCTAAGTGGCTGATATTTCAAGTCATATGCATTTAACTTCATGGCCCACTTGGCCATTCTTAGGCTACTGATCGGATCGCTCATCATAATTTTCACTATATCAACCGAAGCTACCACTATCACTTGCCGTGGTTGAATATAATATTCCAACTTTTGACATGCATGATAAAGGCTTAAACACAATTTATGAATCGGCGAGTACCTTAATTCGGCATCCCTAAGGATTCGGCTTAGATAGTAAATCGCCCGATCTCTTCCTTCATCGTCCTCTTGAGCCAATAACGCTCCAATAGACTCCTCGGCCGCTGCTATGTACAATTTGAGCGGTCGACCCAAAATTGGAGGGACCAACACTGGTGGATTCACCAAAGTTTGCTTCAATTGTTCAAAGGCTCTCTGTTGATCAACTCCCCATATGAATTCCTCCTCTTTCTTCAACCTTAGTAAATCGGTTAATGGTTTCGACTTTCCGGCCGCATTTGCCAAAAATCGCCTCAAGAAACCGATCTTTCCAAGGAATTTTTGTAGACTCTTCTTATCATGTGGAGGCCTGGCTTCTTGGATTGCTCTGGTCTTATTCGGATCAACTTCTATGCCCTTATTGTGTACCAAAAACCCAAGAAAATTTCCTGCTTGCACTCCAAAAGCGCACTTAGCTGGATTCATCTTCACTCCATGTAATCTCATTCTTGTGAATACCCTCCGCAAATCGTCCAAGTGGCTTTCCATATCTCTGGATCTGACCATGACATCATCGATATAGACTTCGACGCATTCCCCTATTAGATCATGAAAAACATAATTCATGGCCCTTTGATAGGTAGCTCCTGCATTCTTCAAGCCGAATGGCATTACTACCCATTCGTATATTCCTATGGCGCCCGGGCACCGAAATGCAGTTTTATGAACATCTTCTTCGGCCATAAAGATTTGGTTGTATCCTGAATATCCATCCATGAATGACAACATCCCCTGTTTTGCGGCCGAATCAATCAATAAATCAACAATAGGCATCATATACTCATCTTTAGGAGTGGCTATATTAAGATTTCTGAAATCGATACAAACTCTCAACTTCCCATTCTTTTTTATTACAGGAACAATATTCGATAACCACTCTACATATTTAGCTGGCCTCACAAATCCGGCCGCTAACAATTTTTCTATTTCCTCTTTTATTTTTGGAACTATTTCGGGCGCTGCCCTCCTGGCCGGCTGTTTATGCGGCCTGAACCCTTCTTTGATTGGCAGTCTATGCTCCACAATCGATCGCTCCAGTCCAGGCATCTCTGTATAGTCCCATGCGAAACAATCTTTGAACTCGATTAGGACCTCCTTGAATCGGCTCGTCATCTGCTGATTTAAATTTGCACTCAATGGGATCTCCCTCGGGTGCTCATCTGTACCAACATTGACCATTTTAAAGGGGTCTTGAGCTTTGAAATCCGGTGTTCGTTTTGGAATTGCATCCATTAATTCGCTTCATCCTGCTTTGTCGTCTGAAATTCCGAGTTCGGCCGATTCGAACTCGATCGCTTGATTCGGTCGTGCACCCATCATTTACTTTCTTTCTGAACTTGCCGTTCGTCGGCCTGATATCTGACCTCAAATCCCAAATCTGTCCAATCACACTCGACAACCTACGGGTACCGATCCCCTACCACTGCTAGGAATGGTTGTATGGGCTCTTCGTATAATACCGCATCAATTCGGCCGGCTGAGCTGACTGGAAACGGAGGTTGGTCTCCTTCCACTTCTTCAACTGTGGCATCCTTTTTCCAGAACCACACTTTCAGGTGCAGCGTTGATGGCAAACAACGAGATGTATGTATCCAGCATCGGCCTAAAAGGGCCGCATACGGGACTTCGGCATCTACCACAAAGAACATGGTCGGAATCGATATCGTTCCGACCGTTACATCCACCAAAATACATCCTTCGGCCGCGGTTTGGGCTCCCACAAAACTCAATACTTTCATCCTTGTAGGGAGTAAATCTTCCTTTGAACGGCCTATCTTCGTCAGTGTAGCCAATGGCATGATATTGACGGTTGCTCCTCCGTCAATAAACATCCTTCTGAGCGGTCTCCCATTGACCCAACCCTTCACATACAAAGGTCTCACATGTTGAGACATCTTTGCAGTCGGCGGTAGAATCGTGCTTGGTTGAGCTTCTGGGACAAACGCCTCATAGCCTTCTTCAACTACTTTCTCAGTTTCGGCCTCAGGCCGAAATGCTTCGAGTTTGGCGAAACAGAAATCCACAATGGACTCCTCATCGCCGAAATACTCTCCCTCTTTCTGGCAGAAGACCACGGCTGGTTCGGAATCAGACCAGTACTCCTCCTCAGTTGTTGTGGTCACTCCTACCATGTTCGCACTAGACCCGAAGTCAAACTTGAACTGTCCGATTGAAAATGTATCACTATTCGGGACAATATTTGTTTTTGGCTTCCATTCCCTTGTTCGGACTGTCTAGGCTTCCACTCTTCTATTGCTTTCGGCTGTTCGTTTTCGATTTTCGGCTGTATTACTTTCGGCCGAAATTCAGTTTTGTTTTTTTAGCCGATCCTGTCCTTCTTTCGGCTTCTTCACTTCCTTCCCTTCGGCTGACTTCAAACGAGCCGAAAATACTCTATTGAGTATCCTTCCTTCCGAGAACGAACAATCGTCCGGAAAGTCCTCTTCGATATGCATCATGTCGTACTCCTCTTGCTCAGAAGCAGCAGCTGCTTTAAGCGGTCGCATTCTTCGTTTGAAATTACGATATGATCCCTTTCCTTTCGGAACTTTTCTCTCTTCTGCCCTCCAGGCGGAATTGTCAAATCGGCGTTGGCCGAAATGCCTCTTTTATGGAGAATTTTGGACCCATCGGCCTACCTGAGTATTTGCTGGTGGCCTTCTGAGCTTCTTCATTTCGGGACTGACAGCTTCTTCAGAAACTGTGATCTGAATCACAGTCTTTCCATTCTGCTTGTCGGCCGTTAACTTCATCTCTGAATCCCATCCGTTAGTTATGATTTTCAACGTTGGCTTCTCGCTCTTATTCCCGATCTCGATCTCCTGATGTTTCTCCAATTTCTTGATCCACTCTTTTACTTCATAATTCCCCAATTGGTCGAATACATCTGCAACTTTCTCCTTTCCCTTCGGAGATCCCAATCGTTTCCATACACCTGACTTCTGAGCCGATGGCCGATCTCCAAGCCGATCATGCACAGAACTTTTGCTAGATGATGTTTGATCCCCCAATCGGTCATGTACAGATCTATTCTGGTCGGGATGCACCATCACCATGTTGGCAACAGGGAACGGATTCTTATCGATCGCCATAAGCCTGTCTGGGAACTTCAGCTTCCCATCATCGACATGCTTCTGAATTAGCTTCCTGAAATGTCCACAAACCGCCGTGGAGTGAGTAGCCGATCCATGGAATCTGCACCATCCGGCTTCCAATTGATCCTTGGTGGGCTGTGGATGGTTTCCTTTAAACTCTAGCAATCCGTTCTTCTTGCAATAATCGAATATTTTGTCCATTTGTGACAAGTCAAAAGAATAAAATCTTTGAGATTCATCTCCTCCTTCTTTCTCCTTGCCTCTGGCTGGCCGAAGTGCTGGACAAGTCATAGGCTTTTTAATGACTAATTCTGCCCTCGCAACCTCGGCTAATGCAGGAACGTCATCCGTGTTGTACTCTTCCTGGACTTCACATCTATCCAGAGACTTAGCAAATGAAGCAGCTGACTGGATAGGTTGTGATCTTCCACTTTGACTTCGGCTTGATTTGAAAGCCGCTTGTTCTGCCAAATAAGTCTCCATCCTTATAGCTTCGGCCGTTAATTCGGCCACAGTCCTCGGTCTTGTAACCATCAATCTATCCTTGATGGCAAACTTCAAATTCTGCTTCAGGATTTGAATATATTCATGCTCAGGCAGCATTGTTTTCATCTGAGCCTTCACTGCATAAAACCTTTCAATGAATTCAGTAACTGATTCGGACGCCTTCTGCTTAGTTGACGTCAGATCAACTACCGAAACTTCAGGACTGGTATTATAGAATCGGTCATGGAATAACCGCTCCATCTCGGCCCATGTATTGACCGATCCCGCTAGCAAATTGATGTACCACTCAAATGTCGGGCCAGTTAACGATAAGCTGAACAATATCAACTTGTGAAAATCGTTTTGCGCGCATCTGGTGCATTGAGCTGTAAATCGGCCAATATGCTCAATTGTAGAGCGGCCGACTTCTCCAGAAAAAGTGTTAAAATCTAGAACCTTTATCCCTCTAGGCAGTGGATACTGCTCCTCAATATAGTCTGGATAAGTTTTCCGATACATCGGCCTATTCTCCTGGCCGATGATATTTCCAAACTGAGTACGAATAATCTCAGCAATTAACTCCCTGTCAACCAGCTGTGGTGGATTCTGCTGCTGTGTTGCGAATTTTTGTTGGACCACTGGAGCAGGCGGTTGAACGACTGGTTGAGGCGGTTGATTCTGTTGCTGATCGTACCTTTGCTGCGAAGGGTCAAAAGGCCGAGGTCCATGCCCTCTTGGCGGCCGATAGGCCTGCTGTTGAAAATTATGAGGATTTTGCATCGCAGGTGGTGGATTTTGCGCCATTGGTGCTTGTTGCGTTCCCATCGGATACATATTCCTCGCTATTTCGGCTCTGAACATAGCTGGCATTGCTGCCAGGATATTGCCTTCTATCTGGCGAACCGAATTAGTAACGGCCGCTTCAACCATAAATTGGACCTGATCTCGGAACCGCGGGGTTAAATCATCGTTTGAAAACTCCTGATTGTGGAAGATTGATGGTGCGGGGAAACCTGGGGGGAATTCTTCGGCTTCTGCTGCGCGCTCTTCCTGGATCAGCGGCAAATCAGTCCTCGCCGCCGTGTTAACCGCTAGAGTTGCTTGTTCAAATGTCATTTCGTGTCCCACTGGGCGTGCCACTGTTTCGGCCTGCTGTGCCAAAAGGACCTTTTTCTCCTCAAGGGAAGCTACCGGAGAAAGGATCAAACCGGTTACGGGTCCGGATTAATGATAATGCGCCCAAACTTGACAAATTACGCCCAAACTTGACTGAATCTTTCTTTAGTATTCGAATGGAAACAAAATACAATGGAGAATCTACCTGTTGTTAAGAAACAACGGCGAATTCACCGGAAAAAACTAGAACCAAACTACCGGTTGTTGAGAAACAACGGTAGACTTGGAAGTAACCGCTACAAGCTAAGCTAGAATCTAGGAAAAACTGTAAAGGAAAGCAGTAAAGTAAAGCAGTAAAGATAAAGAAGTAAATTTGATAAAGGGATTTTGGGGGTTGGATTGATCTCTTCGATTCTGTGTATGGCATCCCCTATTTATAGCCGGAGCTGAAATAACCGCTCTCCGGCCGATTTCCCTAAGCCGACTCCACTGTTTGCTTCAATCGGCTGATTTGATTTCATTTCGGCCGAAATCCTTCTCTCCCGAAGCCTTCTTCCTTTCGGGTCTCTTCTGCTGCTCTGGATCGTTCTCTTTTGATTCTTCGGCCCAATGGATCTCAAACTCAATTCTCTTTAGAAATCCTTCTTCGGCCCATCTTCTATGGCCCAATTTTTTCTCCGTGGCCCACTATTCTTTGTGGCCCCAACATAGGTGATGGTAATTTGTAAATCTGGTATTGATCTTAGAGATGTACAATTAGATGTGATATTTACAGATGATAATTTTATAAACTTTACGGGAGATCCTATAGCGGCAATTGTTGAGAATACTTATACAAATATAAACTACACCACTTCAAATCAAGATATTTTTAAAGATATTTCTATACTAATTCCTACCAATGAGATTGTTAATACAATCAACGATAAGATCATGGAACGTATGTCTGCAAATGAAAATGTATATATATCAGTTCTAACAATATTTGTCAAGAGGATAAAAGCATAGATAATGCCAATAAATTATTTTCACTGAAATATCTAAAGACGGTCAATTATTCTGGATTACCGAATCATGAAATATAGTTGAATTGGGGTTGCATAGTCATGCTTATTAGAAATATAAATTTATCAAATAAAGTATGCAATGTAAATAGGTTGATAGTAACCAAAATGCGAAACTATATTATTGAGGTTAAACTAATTTTCAGGAAACCATGAAAGTAAAAAAATTCTTGATTGGTAGAATGATTATGAGCCTTTCTGATTTAACCAAATTCCTCATTCATTTTAGATGAGAAAATTTCAACTTGTAGTTTGTTTTGCTATGATTATAAACAAAAGTCAATGCTAATCTTTAAAAAATGTTGGACTTTATCTTCAAAAACCAGTTTTTAGCTATGAACATTTATGTTGCAATATTTCATGTCACTAGCAAGATGTTGTTCAAAGTATTAATATGAAATTAAGAATGATTAACTCAAGATATCATAAGAAATGTTGTTTACAATAAAAATTTATATATGACATAAAATTTGCAAAATGGATACTCGATGTAGGTGATGGTAAGGCCGATATTGATTTTGAAAATCTACAATTAGATGTGACATTTTCGTATGATATTCTTATAAATTATACGAGTGATCCTATAGCGACAATTTTTAAGATTACATATACAAATATAAATTGCACCACTTCAAATTCAGATATTTTTAAAGATAGTACTATATTAGCCCATACCAATGAGATTTTCAGAAATGAAATTTTTGTGAATGAATTTTTCATATTATATTTAATACTCATATTTAAATTTTATTTTATTTTAATAAATTTCAAATTAAATAAAAATATTATTTTAATAATTATTTTTATTGATTTTTTGATTTGTACTGGATAAGCCACATAAGCTAAAGAATACGGTATAATATGATTTCTTAGAGGGTGTTTGTTTGTGTGTTTTGGGACAGATTTTCTGATTATTGCGTTTGCAAAACACAAATAATCAGTTAATCATGTTTGTATGCTAACTTCCAATAATCTATTATTTGCGTTTTGAGTGAATGAAAAACTATTTTCTTGCAGCTAAATTTTGGTGCTGCAAAAAAATTGCGTTTAGTCAAAAATAGATTTTACTATATTGTTGCCTTTGAGGTAATAAAAAACGTAAATCCAAACACTTTTTAATGATTACCTGATTATTGCGATTTGAAACAGCATAAGCTTATCCAAACACTTAATTTTCTACAGCACGTTTTGTTACATCAATTATTTGATTATCCATTTTCTAAACGCTGCAGCACTTTTTATAACATACATCCAAGCACCCCTTAGTTAGTTTTAAAAATAGTTAAATTATATTATCATATACATCATTTTTCAAATAAATATAAAATCATTACACATTTTTCATTACTCGAAATATAATCTTTTATTATTTTATACAATATAAGTACATATATTATATAAAATATATAATTATGCCCGTCGAGTCTCGACAGGTTATTTACTAGTTATTCATTAATTATATTCCCTCATACCGTTTATACACGTCGAACGAAAATAAATCAACAGTAATAAAGTATATCTCCTAAATCATAAATAGATCTAATTTAAGGTGCCCATTATTAATTAAATGGTTGTTGAAACTTGAAGCATGTATTGCACAGTATTCCGACAAACATGATTGTGTAATAAATTGCAATTCTAGGAATACTACCCAAACCCCTGCTGCAATAATGGACTCTGCCATTTCCAATAATCAAAGAAAATTAGTGTTTACGCGCTTTCTGTTCTAGATACATGCATTAAAAACATGCATATTGAATGTCTTGCTATGATGAGAGAGTAAAATATGGTGGCTATTAATGTCATATAAGGTGACTCTTAATGTCATACAAGGTGGCTCTTAATGTCATACAAGGTGGATTATATTTGCCTATAAATAGATGAGTTTGTTCATTGAGATGATATAGAAATTAATACAATCTCCTCATCTTGCTATTTTCTCTACCTTTGCTCTTTTGTTCATTATTGTTTTCTTAAGATAGTTATAGTCATTACCACTCCTAAGCTCAAGCTTATATATATATATATACACAACAAACATATTATTACACATATAATTTATACTCACATATATATATATATATATCATTATTTCTATAACACGTTATCAGCACGAGCTACGAACGGAGCTCTGCCGGAATTTCTTTGAGGTAATATTTTGTATTTCAATAATTCTATTATGGCTAACTTGACAAAGCAGGATTTCAGACCACTGATGGTATCTGGAGATAATTATCTATCTTGGAAAATGGATGTTGAAATCCATTTGGAATCAATGGGTCTTGAAAAAATAATTGAAAAAGATAATCAGGCTTCAAACCAAGACCGTGCGAAAGCTATGATTTTCATCCGCCATCATCTTGATGAGGGATTGAAAACACAGTATTTAACGGTCAAAGACCCAATTGAACTCTGGGAGAATTTGGAAAAAAGATATGATCATTTAAGATCAATTAATCTCCCTCGAGCCCAGTATGACTGGTCACACTTACGATTCCAGGATTTTAAATCAGTAAATGATTACAATTCTGCTCTGTTTAATATCGTATCACAATTAAGACTGTGTGGTGAGACAATTACTGATAAACAAATGCTAGAGAAGACATTCTCTACATTCCACCCCTCCAATACGGTGTTACAGCAAACATACCGAGCACAGGGTTTCACTGAATATTCTGATCTGATTACGTTTTTGTTATTGGCTGAAAAGAATAATGATTTATTATTAAAAAATCATGAAATGAGACCAATTGGCAGTAGTCCATTGCCAGAGGCACATGTGACTGAATCTTCCAGCCGTGGTCGTGGCCGTAGTCGTGGCCGGGGTCAGAGACCTCGTGGTCGTGGGTATAACCGAGGCCGTGAGAAAAATCATTTCCGCAACAATGTTTACATTAGGCCCACGACAGACACACGTAATCAGAATCAGGGCAACACCAGAGGTGATGTCCAAGAACAGAACTATGAAGAAGCAAAATGCGATAGATGCGGCCTAAAAGGGCACTGGTACAAAAATTGTCGTACCAGAGATCATTGGGTGAAACTTTATCAAGATTCCCAGAGGGATAAAGGAAAAATGGTGGTTGAAACAAACCATGTTGACAGAATAAATTCTGAGGAGAATATGCCCAGTATCCCAGAATTTCAAGTTGAAGATTTATATAATGATTTGGTTTAATTGTTATGTTGTATTATTATTTTTATTACGCTTTGAACTTCTGTATCTGTCTTTACTTTTGTATGTGTGCTATCTTATTGTCTCTGTATTGTAATATTTCACTTATGTTAAATCTTGTTTTAATATTAATTATATCTTGTTTTAATTCCAGCAAAATGAGGAATTTTAAAAGTGATAATATATGTCTTATTGATAGTGCTTCAACGCACACAATACTAAAAGACATAAGGTATTTTTCCAATTTAAAAATGGGAGATACAAATATAAACACAATATGTGGTAGTGCAAATATTATACAAGGAATTGGCACAGCCAACCTTATTTTCCCAAAGGGAACAAAATTAATTGTGAAAAATGCACTCCTATCTCCCAAGTCTCGAAGAAATTTATTAAGTTTTAAAGATATCCGAGAAAATGGGTATCATCTCGAGACATCGACTTCAGAGAATGTCGAATATTTATTAATTACAAATACCACACATGGTAAGAAATATATATTGGAAAAATTATCAGCTCTGTCTTCTATATTGTATTTTTCAAAGATAAATACAATTGAAAATTATCACTGAGACCACAGGTCTAATATTCCCCAAATAAACCAGAGGTTTATTAATGGCCAGAGTCCCACTAATATATATTATCCCAAAATAGGCCAGAAGTCTATTGGAAGCCATAGGCTTAATGATGAATATATGATATGGCATGATCGCCTAGGCCATCCTGGCTCTACAATGATGAGGCGAATTATTACAAATAGTCATGGCCATTCATTAAAGGGACAAAAGTTGCTGCAACATAATGATTATATATGTGTTGCTTGCTCCCAAGGAAAATTGATTTCCAAACATTCACCAACGAAAGTGGGAACTGAAAGCCCCAGTTTTCTTGAAAGAATTCAGGGTGATATATGTGGACCTATAGATCCACCATGTGGACCATTTAAATATTTTATGGTGCTAATTGATGCATCAACACGATGGTCCAATGTATCATTATTATCATCTCGTAACCATGCGTTTGCAAAATTACTTGCTCAAATTATTAAATTACGAGCACAGTTCCCTGATTATACAATAAAAAATATCCGATTGGATAATGCTGGTGAATATTCATCCCAGAGATTTGATGAATACTGCATGTCAATTGGCATAACAGTTGAGCATCATGTTGCTCATGTCCATACACAGAATGGACTTGCTGAATCGCTTATAAAGCGTTTACAATTAATTGCCAGACCATTATTAATGAGATCTGGATTGACATTGACAGCTTGGGGGCATGCAATATTACATGCAGCAAAATTGGTGCGGTTAAGGCCGACACATTATCATGAATACTCCCCTATACAATTAACATTTGGGCATGAACCCAATATATCCCATCTCAGAATATTTGGTTGCGCTGTGTATGTCCCGATTGCACCACCTCAGCGCACAAAGATGGGTCCCCAACGTAGATTGGGAATATATGTCGGGTATGAATCACCATCGATTATTCGATATCTCGAACCATTAACTGGTGATTTATTTACTGCGAAATTCAAAGATTGTCATTTTGACGAATCTCATTTCCCGACATTAGGGGGAGATAGAAATCAACCAAAGAAAGAAAAAGAAATCAACTGGAAAACACCATTAGATTTCTTCGATCCTCGTACAAATGATTGTGAACTAGAAGTACAAAGAATTGTACATTTGCAGAGTATTGCAAATCAATTGCCGGATGCATTATGCGACTCTAAAAGAGTAACTAAATCTCATATACCGGCAGCAAATGTTCCAATCAAAATTAATGTCCCAGAGGGACCAATTACAAGTGCCAAAGATGAATCTACTGCACGCTTAAAGCGCGGTAGACCACCAGGTTCAAAAGATAAAAATCCTCGAAAGAAAAGAGGATCACAAATCATTGAAAGTGACAAAATTACAGAAAATATTCCAGAGGAAAAAGACGCTCTTGAAGAGCAAATAGCTCCAGATGAGCAGGAACTTGCAGCTCCAGAGGAGAATGAACTTGAAAATAATGAAATATCAATCAATTTTGTCACAAGCAGAAATGTTTGGAATCGAGATGCAATTATCATAGATAATGTATTCTCGTACCACATAGCACTTGACATCATAAATGATGACGAGGATCATGAACCAAATTCGGTTGATGAATGTCGGAAAAGAAAAGATTGGCCAAAATGGAAAGATGCAATCCAATCTGAATTGGATTCCCTGGCTAGACGAAATGTGTTTGGACCGATTGCCAAAACACCAGAAAATATAAAGCCAGTTGGATACAGATGGGTCTTTGTCCGAAAAAGAAATGACAATAATGAAATTGTCAGATACAAAGCGAGATTAGTTGCCCAAGGGTTCTCACAGAGACCCGGATTTGATTATGAGGAAACATATTCCCCTGTAATGGATAGAATAACATTTAGATATCTTATCAGTTTAGCGGTCCATCAAAATCTTGAAATGAGATTAATGGATGTTATTACTGCGTATCTATATGGAAATTTAGATACAGATATCTATATGAAGGTCCCAGAAGGATTAAAAATGTCAGAGACATATGAATCAAATCCTAGACATATGTATTCCATTAAATTACAAAAATCCCTATATGGACTGAAACAGTCCGGGCGAATGTGGTATAACCGACTCAGTGAGTCATTGATACAAGAGGGTTATACAAATGACCCAATTTATCCATGTATTTTCATTAAGAAAAATGGACAAGGGTTTGTAATTATTGCAGTTTATGTTGATGATCTCAACTTGATTGGAACTCCAGAGGAGCTTCAAAATGCTGTTGAATACCTGAAAAAGGAGTTTGAAATTAAAGATTTTGGTAAAACCAAATCATGCCTTGGTCTGCAAATTGAATATTTAAATGATGGAACTTTTGTTCATCAGACAGCTTATACTCAGAGAGTACTAAAGCGATTTTATATGGATAAATCACATCCATTGAGTACTCCAATGGTCGTAAGATCACTTGATATAAAAAAGGATCCGTTTAGACCACAAGAGGAAGGTGAACAAATTCTTGAACCAGAGGTCCCATATTTAAGTGCCATAGGTGCTTTAATGTATCTCGCAAACTGCACTAGACCAGATATATCATTTGCAGTAAATTTATTAGCGAGATTCAGTTCATCTCCTACAAAACGACATTGGAATGGAATTAAACATATATTTCGCTATCTCCAAGGAACTATTGATCTTGGGTTATTTTACCAAAATAATTCTCGACATGAAATAATCGGCTTTGCTGATGCTGGTTATTTGTCAGATCCGCATAAAGCCAAATCTCAAACTGGCTATGTTTTTACATGCGGTGGTACTGCAATTTCATGGAGATCAATGAAGCAGACTTTGACTGCTACTTCCTCAAATCATGCTGAAATTTTAGCAATCCATGAAGCAAGTCGAGAATGTGTATGGTTGCGATCTCTGATGCACCATATACTGAAAAATTGTAGCATAACTACTGAAGAGAAAATACCCCCAACAGTTTTATATGAGGATAATGCAGCCTGTATAGCACAATTGAAGGGAGGGTATATTAAAGGAGATAGAACGAAACATATTTCACCAAAATTTTTCTTCACTCATGATCTACAGAAAAATGGTGAAATTGATGTCCAACAAATCCGTTCAGCTGATAATCTTGCAGATTTATTTACCAAGGCACTACCAACAGCAACATTCGAAAAATTGGTGAAACGTATCGGGATGCGCCAACTGAGGAATCTCAACTGATGAGGGGGAGAAGTAAATACACAAGAATCATGTACTCTTTTCCAAACTTGGGTTTTTTCCCAGAGGGTTTTTTCCTAGTAAGGTTTTAACGAGGCATATTCTTTGTATTCAAGACATTCAGGGGGAGTGTTCTAGATACATGCATTAAAAACATGCATATTGAATGTCTTGCTATGATGAGAGAGTAAAATATGGTGGCTATTAATGTCATATAAGGTGACTCTTAATGTCATACAAGGTGGCTCTTAATGTCATACAAGGTGGATTATATTTGCCTATAAATAGATGAGTTTGTTCATTGAGATGATATAGAAATTAATACAATCTCCTCATCTTGCTATTTTCTCTACCTTTGCTCTTTTGTTCATTATTGTTTTCTTAAGATAGTTATAGTCATTACCACTCCTAAGCTCAAGCTTATATATATATATATACACAACAAACATATTATTACACATATAATTTATACTCACATATATATATATATATATCATTATTTCTATAACACTTTCTTTATTTCAATACCTTAATTAATTCAAACACCACTCTGCCATGGACAAATCAATACTTTTTACTAGTATTTTCTTTTGGGCCTGATAATATTTTAGCATAATCTACTTTCAAAATATATATATATAAACAAACAAACGGTGGCCCATTATCACCAGTCTAATAATAATAATAATAATAATAATAATAATAATCTATATCTATATCTATATATATAAAAGTAATATAGTCTAATTTCCCCCCACTTCCCAACCCCCTTTTTTCAACAACTCATCCACCTATTCTCACCCTTTTTCAGCAACCTAAATCACATATGAAAATAATTAAAATAAAAATTCTAAATATAAAATCTTATATTTAATTTATTAGTCTAAATAGAAGAAAAAATATATTATCCTGATATATATTTTGGGATTTGGATTTAAATCCAATATTCAATTTCTTAGTCTAAAAGAAAAATCTAATACTATTTACTTTCTTATATATTTTATATCTATATTATCCCAATAAAAATATGATAATATATTTAACCATAATATTACATATTTTTAGAAGATTACTTCCATTCTTCTAAGATTTGAAACCATAAAATTCATTCACATTGAGATCAAATAAATATATATGTATATAATATTTATATCTATAATATCCTAATAAAATCTTAAAAAATATTATAATATCTTTAATTTATACTATTATATATTTTAGATGATCATATCAAATCCAATTCACATCTCCTATTGCTCTATAAATACTCCATTAATTTATCTAATCTCACGGTGATATTGAAGTTCTCACCCTCTCATATTTTATTTATTTATTCTTATTCTCCATTATTTTCTTATGTCTTCTTAACATTGATTTTATATTTAAACATTTTTTTTATTTCCCACATCAATGTTTTCCGAATATTTATTTTGTTACAGGTTATTTTTTCTCTCTTTTATTGAAAAATATTCTTTATCTTTATATTCATGTAAGAATCTCTTTTTTTTCTTTCTGTTACTCTGCGTGTGAATAATATTAATACGTTTTTTTTTAAAGCGTAATGATAAATATATATTTTTAATGCTTTTCCATTGTCTTTTGTACGATTACATGTTGTTGTAATGCAGGATTGCAATGAAGTCATATTCTACAAATTGTTTTTGTCATTTTAATTTGGATACTACTCAAAATTATTTGTATAGCATAAAGTTTGTTTTATATTGATTTTGTTTTTGTTTGTTTGTTGTCTTTATTCGTGATTTGAAAGTAGTGAAAAAGATTGAAGAGTGTAAATTTGGAGATGTTCCCCTTTATTTGATGTATTTTTTTTCTTTTGTTAATAGATTATTCACATTTTGATATTTTATCATTTGGATACAATTTTTATATATTTTTTATATTGATTTAAGTTCACTATAAAATATAAAAACAACAACATTTTAATTGAATTGGAAAAACTGGGAAGATAATACAATAAATTAAATACTTACCCTGCATAAATTTAAATTAGGTAATAATATAATTATAATATTTTTAAAAAAATTTGGCAAATTGATATCTGATTTAATTAAAATTCAAATTCAATCTATAGAATTTAAATGGAAGTTTATGTGGAATTCATTATTAAGATTTGTATGTAGAACATAATTTATTTTATTCAACTAATTAAAATTGAAAATATTAATAAATACATTATTAGCCATTAGAACTTAAATGTCCGGCTAAAGTTGAAATCTTAATTTGGCATTAATTAACTTTCTTTTCACTTTTAATTAGTGATGTAATATAAATTTATTTTTATATTTAATTTTATGAATATATATATATATGGTATTTTTATTACCTTTTAAGATATACGATTTAAAGATATTATTCATATCATATATGGAGTATTTTTTAAGTTAATAATATAGACTATCTCTGTTTTTTAATAACTGCACGATTCCTACATTTCACGCAATCCAAGATATATTTTTAACCATTAATAACTCTAACTATATATAAGTAAAAATTATGAAAAATTTATATTCTGAAACTACGTGATTAGATGAATTTAACAATATCTCCCTTGACTATATTTTTCTTATATAACTATGTTAAAAAAATTAATCAAAGTTCTCAATAAATAGTAATTACTATGTAAATGGTTCAGTTATTTGAGAACGGGGGAAGTATCTTTTACCATTGTCATTTAAACCCGCCTCATTATAACTGAATTTTGAAATCCACAACAAATGAGTTTAAACACTGGAATTATATAATAGTAGTAGTTGGGAATAGAGAATTATTTAAATTAGTTATTTATTTATTTTTTCCAATTCTTTATTTGCTATAGTGATTTGTGATTATTCTAAAATATTTTAATTTGTTATTATTTTAAAATATTTGAATCCAATTTTAAAATAGTTGGGGGTTTTAGGCAGCTGGCCGGCGGAGGGGCAGCTTTCGGCCCAGCCCAACACACAGGCGGATTGCGGGTCAGGTGGCCTTTTTAATTAATTAAAAAAAATCAAATTTTTATTATAAAATATTTTTATTTATTTAAATTTAATATATTATCTAATTTAAAATTAAAAGTATTTTTGAAAAAAATAAAATGTTTTTTATATTCTTTTTTAAGAAATTAACTTTAAACTAATATAGAAAGTAATGTTTTTTTTTGTGGAACTATAAAAGTAATATAAATAACCCAATAGATATGTACCGACCAAAAAATTATTTTAGTTTAAATTAGTTAGCATCAAGTCAATTTCATAATTCTTTAGTAGTATTTTACAAAAATAATGTATAAAATTAAATTATATATTATCAAATTAACGTTATATGATTTAAAATAACATATAACCAACAAACATTAATACAATCATTATGTTATTTAACTTTCATAGCAAACTTAAAAAATAAAAAAAAAATAAAAAATAGCTTGGCCCGCAAGCTGACCCGCACCCGCCGCGTGCTTGCCATAGGGAAGGTGGGGTGGGCTGGCCAACGGGCCCAACCAATTTTGACATCTTTATGTAAAGTAGGTATTATATATTTATATGTAAGTTATTACTTAATATTAAAGGTATAATAACACTCCAAAAATAAGAGAAAAAACTAATTTGATATTCAACTATTTTTAACTTCGTTTAATTGAATAAATATAATATGGGAATTATGAATTGATTATTAAATGTATATTAGTCACTGCACGTTTATGTTCATAATGTTATAAAATTATATTTTCTTCTTTTTTCTTTTCTTTTTTTTTTCCATCTCTATTACCATTATTCATGATTATAATTTTGCTATGTTTCTTTGCATTACTTTAAGTTCATATAAAGTTGAAGAACAACATTGATTTGGAAAAAATTGGGAAAATATATCTAATAAATCGAAAGACGAATGTACTACATGATGACATTTATAAATTAAATTAAGTAATGATTACAAATATATCTAGCAAAACGATATATTAAAAAATGCAAAATCAAATATATTACAAAAAAATTTATTGTAAATTTATTAATTAAGTAATGTAAAATTGTTATGGGCTAAATCAATCAAATAAGAAGATTATGAAAATAGCTTAACTGTCAAAGTTACTAAACCACTTTGTCATATTTTTCTCATTAATGTGGTTAGAAAATTGGCATAACCCAAAATTACGTAATAAAATATTTAAAAACTGAAAATTTACTTTGTCATATTTTTAGTTACAAACCACTTACGTCATATTTTTCAATGTAAATTTTACTTCCCGCACATTGCGCGGGCGGGTATGCTAGTAATAATAATAATAATAATAATAATAATAATAATAATAATAATAATAATAATAATAATAATAATAATAATAATAACTATGTAAAGAAAAACTAATATGGAGCAAAATAATGTTTAGTTATGTACATAAATAATCTTATTTTAAAGGAATGAAAACACCAATTATTTAATTTAGGCGTTAGTGGGCTTTATAGTAGTTTATATATATGCAGCCTCATGATTACGGGCGAAAGCGGTACGGTATCCGACCGATCCAATACTGTATCCGATTATATTCGAATCCGAATCCGTTTTCGACTTTCAGGCTGGATATTTCAATATTCGTTCCCGAATCCGAATCCGTATTTTAATATCCGCATTCGTATTCGTATCTGAAAATATCTAACCATATCCGAATCCGAATCCGTATCCGTCATATATCCGTTCTGTATCCGTACCGTATTCGTAATCCGAAATATCCAAAACCATATTCGTATCCGGCCCATCCGTATTCGATACCGAATTTGACAAAAAAAATATGAATAATATCTGTATCCGACACTATCCGACCGTATCCGTACCGTTTTCATCCCTTGATGCATGATACGAATTAAAAATGACTACATTATTGAAATCAAGGCACATGCTGCCGATGTTGTTTCTTTCACAACATATATTTGCTCCAATTCCACCACTTATTTAAATAATATACGAATATACTCGTATAATAGTCAAATTAAGTTTCATTTGTAAACATTTGACCATTTTTCTTTAATAAGATAACTTCAAAAGAATATAAATAAACTACATCACACACAATTGTTCTAACTTAATGTTTGAATTTAAGTTCTTATATCAATAGCTCTTTTTTTTTTTTTGGTAAGTTCTTAATGTTTGTCATTTACGATATTTTATAGACTTTCGCGGAAAAATACAAAAACCCAAAATAGATATAAAGAAAAAGAGACAAAAACAGAGGCAAATAAACAAATGGGCAGGTGAAGTCATCTTTCTTAAATACTAATAAAGAGGACAAATTTTGCTCAAAATAAACAATAATTTTTTTGTAAAAGTATATAAATATAGTAATTAATAACTCGTTTACCAAAAAATATATAATTAATAATTCGATTTGAATTTGATATTGTCATCATTCATCCCAGGATTTTTCATGAATTTAATATATGCTCCATGAGTTTATTTAGTAGGGTGTAATCCCTAAATTAAAGTTGTTCTTCCTTATGTCTTACACTCTTATTAGTACATTTTTAATTTACTCATGAATTTGTTTTTAGTGGGATCTAGTAATAATAGTTTCATATTTTACTTATCATTAGAATTTTTTTTTTTTTAAAACTTTGAATGTGTATGTAGAAAGGTGGTGGAACTGATGTCACAAAATATAAAGTAAAATAAAATAATTTATGAATATAAAATCATTTAGCAAATAATTTGGCAACAATTCCAATTTTTAAATTGTTTTTTCTAAAATAAGTATTAATTGAATAGATAATAAACGGGGTTGGGGACTTACCCTAGTGGTCAAGTCCCCATCTCCCAACCATAGGTTGGAGGTTCGATCCCCACCCGGCCCTCTATCCCGTTTACCAAAAAAAATTGAATAGATAATAATGTGTGGTAACCATTGAGAATTGAATGAATTTAACTGTGACTTTGCAATTATCATAGTGATGATATTCCAAAAGAAAAAGTCAGTAAAGGCAAACCACTTAACAGGCACTATGGATTATGCCATTATGGATTTATGGTATTGTGCTTTTTTGCATGAAACCAAAAGAACACAAACTTCTGTTTGCACCCCACTTCAAATGTAGAGAAAAATTAACCAAAAAGGAAAAAACAAGAGTAGGTTTTACATTGTTCTTTCACCACATCAGTTTATTAATTACAGGTGTATATCTAACAAGAAAACCAGTAGCAAAAGAGACATCTCCCATCAAATAAATATATATATATATATATATATTTATGAATAATAAATATAACTCAAAATACAGTTAACCTTCCACATATGGATAACTGTCAAAACATCCACCTGGGAGATGTATGTATGGCACTCTGCCGCTGCTGCGGGGGCAGCACTGGCGGCGGCCTGCTTGGATGTTCCATGTTGTTCCTCTTCTTCATCATTGAGGACAGTGTCGGGCTGAAGTAGTCGTTGCTTCTCTGAGAAGTCGCTCCTTGCGAATACACCTTCCTACCCTGGGTGAAGCTCTGGTGCTTCTCCAGCATTGCCCCACGGGCGACTAGAGTCCTCTGGGTCATCCCCCATCTGTTATAGTTCACACAGCTCTGGCTTCTCCTGACTTGATTCAACCGCCCCCCTTTGGGACTGGGAATATTACGACTTTCAGCTGTTTCAGCAGAGTACATGGTGGTTTCGCCATCGCTGCTGTTGTATTCATGGGGGAGCTCTGATATGTCGACAGGGGAAGAGCTGGATTGGACCTCGCTCTGACCTCCGTTGACAGAACCTGTTGACTCAGCATCTGCTGCGGGACTGGATGGCCCTATGTTGGAATGTCGACCTTCCCTTACATAGTTTTGATCACAGATAGGTTGTGGCTGCATTTTTCTTGACGATTTAGGTGGTATGGCAGTTTTAGCTGACTTCGGTGGAAAATTGATATCCAAGAGCTGGATTTGAGCAGTCTCCTTTGGCTTAACTGGGGCAGAAGTCAACATCCGAGACTCGTATATTTCAGGTGTTGGAATGCCTGGTTCACGCGTGGCACCATGTGAATCACCAGTCATATTCTCATCTTCCAAAATAGCAGCAGTTGCGCCAGGCTGCTCAATTAGTCTAGATTTCACGTTGGATGATGTCGATGTCCCCTCATTTTCACCTTCAGTCGATTTAAAAACCCGACGCATTGTGAATGATGCACAAGAATGCTCGCTTTTCTGGCCAGACGACATCAACTTCATCAAAGGTAGCTTAGGTTTGTTAAGTTCATCGAGGTTTCCTTCCCAGTGCTGGTGTAGCCAATCTAGGATGATGGGAATAGGGATACCAAATTGCATCGGGAGGTCTTTCTTCCATGAGGATGTGGAAGATGACGAAGTCGAAGAGGATTTGGTATTTGGAGAAGTCGCAAGCTTCATAGGATCGCAAACCATGAAAGCAAGATTGCCATGGTCGTCAAAGCCTGCAGATCCAGGGCTCCAAGTCACTCCATCAGTGGACAGCTTTATCAGATTATCTGTAGCAATTATGACCTTTCCTTCACCCACTGTCAGCTTCACTTTTTCTGTGTAGCCCAAAAGATAAACCATGCTTCCCAGCTCCAGATTTGGTTTTGAACAAGTTTTCAAATAGTGAGGTTGTTGCGTCGATATATTCAACTCTCCATCCACAGCATCAAGTCCGACCATTGTCAGATCAAGAACAGAGCTGGTAATAAAAAACCTGAATCAAATTGAAACTATTAGAGAAATGATCTTCTGAAGAAATCACTCCTGTATGCTTCCTATCAATAACTATGAAAAATCATTCTAGCCGATGTACTACTTGTTCAATTATGAGTTATGACCAAGTAGAACATCTAGTTGTACACCATAATACTTTAAACAAGAATATCTCTTTTCCAAACAATTAGAATGAAGAAACCACAACAAAATCGATGTTCAAGTATCGTAGGTACTTTTTGTTGTCGCATTAGTAACACTTTTCGACATATTAGTTCACAGTTTACACAGCTAAACTAACCGTTAGAAATGAAATAAATGCATCTGTGGGCATGGATGATATCTACGAGATTACTATCGTTAATTGATTTCTTATGTGAATCAAATGCAACTACTACTAATACTAATGAATCTGGAATTGCTGATCTCAGAACAAACGAGTGCGATCAGTTAGATCAGTCAAATAGTCGGTACAATGTTCGTACAACTGTCAATGAACATTTTTTCTGAACATAGCATATACTCACAGAAATTTATTTGCAGCACTATTAATATGAGAAAAGAATTTAGACCACATAATTATTTTATATGCTGGGTAGAAGTTTTACGGAGCACTTCAAATCAACAGCCCACATCCAAGAACAGCAAAACAACCATTAAGTGTCTTTCAAAAAGTCGTTACAGTGTCATTAACTTTAGTTACCATCATTAGTCACTGTATAAGCTATACAGCAGGAAACACACTAGGAAACCATTTGACAATATTTTGAATTTTGATTGAGTCATATGACATCCCACCAGACAATTCCATCATTAGATTTCAACATAAAAATTGTTCAATGCATTCCAAATAATATATATATCCTCAAACAGTACCAGAGTACCTGAAAATCCACTCCCTTTTATCAATTCCACAGTTTAGAACCCTTTCCAATTCTATCCCCTAATCTAGCAACATTGTGTCTCGAGCATAAATAAAAGCCATCAGATTGTGTCAGGAGAGGCAATCTCCCATCGGATCCACATTCAATCAGAAAGCTCTACAAATTCCACGAAGAAACCTAAGCCCTTCCACAGGCCCCCCAACACCAATATTCACTACCAATCTAACTATGTAATCACCAATTCAAATTTACAAAATTAACTAAACAAAATGCACACAACACATTCATTCAGAGATGTAAAAGGACCTATATAAGAAGCAATCCCACCTATGAGGAAAAAGGGCAGCCGACGGGCCATTGTGCATTCGGATCTCGGCGGCTTCAGCAGCGGCAACAGAAGGCAAATTAGCGTGGGTGGTAAGAAGCAGATTCCGGTGGATCAGGAACCCCGTGCCCCCTCCGTTGATTCTGGCCATTGCCGATGCCTTGCCGGAATAAATGGCGCCCTTCATTCTCTCCGTCTTCCCACCACCATTGCAGAAACACCACGAATCCCCCAAAACCCCCATTACTCCGAAACCCTCAAACCTGACCCTAATAACCACTCCTGAAAACCAAAACGCAGAATAGAATCACGGATCCAAATGCTCCCCAAGCTCATTCCTCAGTCCTCCATTATCATCGCCCCGACCCCAGTTGTCTCCCAACTAGCTCTCTCAGGATATATACAATATAATGCATTCAAGGCAAATAATTGCAAAACAACATGTCCTATACTTATATACTATATATTGGAGGAAGAGTGAGGAATGGATCAAAGATAGAATACGGAAAAATTGGGATTTTGCAAGAAGCTGGACTCCATTGGAGCGATTCGGGTGAGCTCAGGATTTGGATTGAGGTGAAAGGTGAAATGAATTTGTGACGGCGGCTGTTATTCAAAATTTCTGGGTTAAAAAAAAAGTTGATTTTTGTACACATGTTAAACAGTTAATAATTTAAATTGTGTACAACAAAAAGTTAGTATAAAAAAATTAATTGTCTAAAACTATAAGACTATAAGTTAGTATAAAAATGTTAATTGTCTAAAACTACGAGACTATAAGACTATACGAAACTAACAAACTAATAAGATCTCACTTGACTATGTTTTTTCTTACATAGATATTATAAAAATTCGAATCAAAATTAAACAGTAAATAATGTCAAAAAATCATCCGTAACAAAAACACCTGGACGGACGGACGTAGTACATTTATAAACTCCCCCTTCAAATAAACCGGTTGCATTGTCCCTTTAAATTAAAATCTCAATCAAAACCATTCTTTCTGGCATAAAATAAATGGGATAAATACCGAGTAGTATTTTTTTTATATATAAATATTTGGAAAATATGGAATATGACCACTTGGGTGAAGTTCCATTTCCCACCAAGTACTCCCTCCATTCCAAAATAGTAGTCTTTTTAGAGATGAAAAAGTATTCCACAATAGTTGTCATTTTGGGTATTTCTATGAAAGTTTTCCAATATTACCCCTTTATTCCCCCAATGGTATTTATTCTCTCTCCACCCCAAGTATATTTCTTGGAAAGTGAGAGGGATAGAAATGGAAGATTGTGTGGTAATAATTGTGTTTCTTGGTTTGTGTAAGTATTTGCTAGAAAGACAACTAAAAAAGAACGGAGGGAATAATTTTGTTGAAAAAATAGCTTAATAGTAAAATTTTAATTAAGTGGCCGTTTGGAAAAGCTGATTATCTAATTATTACTCCTACATTACATTTTATAAACATAATAATTACTACATAATGCTAGTATTTGTAAAAAAACACGCTGGTGGCAGCTTTGTAGGGGCAGCTGGGGATGTCTCAGGTTCTTCATGCTGGGTTGATGAATGGTGAATGGGCTTCAGTTAGCTATGGACTGTGGTGGCATTTCGGAGCTCTATTGTGCTTGTGATTATACGGAGGTTATCAGATCGCTCTCTGCTAGGCCGATCTACTATTCACTTGTTCTCTGCAATCATACTCCTATTTAACAGGAAGGTAGCAAATTCCCTTTACGAAATTGGGGGTTGAGGAGGAAGGAGCTCTTCTCTACGATGTTGGCTTTCTCACCGAACCGGATTTCTCCCTATTTGCGGCAGTGCCGGATGCAGCTAATCCTCCGTTATTTTTTTCCCTTCTTTTCCAAGCTTCCATAGGATGTACCGACAATTAAAAAAATAAAAATTTAAAAAAAAAAAAAAAGGAAAAAGAAAAACGACACTAAATCACGTAAATGTTTTAGTTGGTAAAAGTAAATAAATAGTTAACCTTAGGTAGAAGATGTAGAATCTAAAAGGTAACTGAGTAGCTAGCTTACCAAAATAACTAGCCTTTGGATTGCCACCTATTCATTCAAAATATGTACTCCATATAGTACTTTATACTCCCTCCGTCCCACACATCCCACACATAACGTGTCATGTTTGACTTTCTGACACTGTTCATTGTTCAGCTTTGATTCAATTTTATTGCAAGTATATATTTGGACAAAAATAGTCGAGCTGGGTCTTGTTAGAATCGTATGATCATGTAGTTTTAGAATATATATTTTATATAAATTTTCATTGTATATTTTTTTGAGATATTAACGATTGAAAAAGTGCATTGGATTGTGTGCAAAAGTCAAACAAGACAAGTTAAATGGGACGGAGGGAGTAGTATATACACATATTATTTATAATAAAAATAATTTATATATATTAAATTCTTGCTCCCAGATACCTAAATCCAACAACGGATATAGGATCAATAAACATGGGACAAATGTGTGTTTGCTTGCAGATTGTTTTGGTTCCCGGTAGGGGGTGTGGGGGGGGGGGGGGGGGTGGGTGCACAATTGCACAATTGCATTCAATGCACAAACCATTGTAAGAACACATTGCTGACCGCTAAGAACAGAGAAAGTAACTAAGGAATACCCCCAAGGCACTGCAAATCAGAAAAAAGAAATACCCCCAAGGCACTGCAAATTGCAAACCAACCATATGATCTATTACTCCATTAGCAATGGTAATTAATTCCCTAATAAATTTTAGTTGACTAGGGTTGTCAGAGTTGAGCTCACTTTCAATCCCAAAAGCTAACGCCTAAGGTCAAGAAGACAACATATAGAGTTTGAGTTTGTATGCACTATAGTAGTCTATATGAAGTAGTTTGCTATTGTTGGGTTGCAAATTGCAATTAAGTGGTTTGTTGAGACTTGAGAGTTGCCATTGCAATAGTTGGTGGGCTTAGGCTTGGCTGACATATAGGCACAATTCTATTTTCTAGTCAAGTGAGCCATCTCATTTACTAGGAAGTTCTATACAACCACAAGGAAAGGAATTGAAAGAAAATGAATATAGTGTTATTTAGGTTGCCATGCATAATAACACAATCACTAGAATTACACTAGCTAGCACATACTATTGTTTAATTATAGTATAGTTGAATGTGAATGTATTTTATTATCATTGTATTTCTTTTAATACTCCCTCCGTCCCATTCCAAATGTCCTACTTACTATTTTTGGATGTCCCATTACAAATGTCTTCTTTCTATAAATAGAAATAATTTTCCCCTCCAACAACTATGTGGACCCCACCATATACTCACAAACCAACTCTACCTTAATTCCCGTGCCCAACAGTAACAAGACACTTGGAGTGGGACGGGGGGAGTATTATACATGATACTAGATCCATTGTAGTTTTCTTTAAATCTTCATCCAGAAATATTGGAACTGCAAAAAAGTTTGGAACTACAAGATCTTCCAAGCCTTGTACAAGAACCTTTTTTTTTGAGAAACCACTGTCCCTTAACTTTTGTTTCACAGACCACAGTGGTTTAATGGGTAAAACTAAAACCCTTGTATTGGCTGAGGATCACAACCGCCCCCCTTACTATTTTTTATTTTCATGTTTTCCCCCTCAAAAAGTACTAGATCAAAACATACTGCAAGAGCTCAATTGCACAACCTATCATGATGTTTCTATGGGGGATGGGCAAATAGTGTATAATAAGATGGTATGGAAACTAAGATATAACTATAAATGCTCACTCAAAGGAATCTATATATCAAACTATTGAAGCACAACAAAAACTTGCCAAAAGGACAGAAGCATTCCTACAAAGTTCACACCAGAAAGTATGGTGATTTATTCAACTTGGTTATAACTCATAAAACCAACTCCAAGCACTACAAAGCATCTGACAAACAGAACATCAGCCTCCAAAATGAAATCTTACACCTCGATTGGCAATGCTATGCTCTCCCAAAAATTTTAAAGTAGCAACTCATAAGCCCTAACAATGGATTACCATGCGAACAGGAAACAAAAGAAGGGGAGAGCTTATTTAACGAACACCAATTATACAGTAAAATTGTAGTTCAAGGATTGGGTGACAGGTATCAGTAGTCAGCACTGAGCCCAGCAGCTACGGTGGTGCGCCGATGTATTTGTGTTTGGATTCTGCTAAGTATTAAGATATTACTTCTCTGATCTCAACAATGAACATCCAAAACAGAGCATAATTAATGAGATGAAACCTGCAGGATTCAAGGTGATCTGACTTTCTCAACAGATCTGCCAGGCAAACAAATTTCGCAGCAACTTGTTCCCACTCAAGCATCAACTTGAAACAAACCTGAAAAGACTTCAATAGAGATTCCCATTGCACAGGGACTATGACAACCATGGTATTTTGAGGTCAAACTTTTGATTAATAATATGATGCCTAAGCATCAAGATGCCTCTCTCCTTTTGGAAAATACCCATTTTAACCATGTGATAAAGCAATGCTTTGAAAGATGTTCAGGCAGATCAACCTACAAAAGAGCAAAACAGAATGAGTTGAATGTAATATGAATATGAAATAACTACGTTACCAATCCTATCCCAAGCACAAGTATCCTAAGTCCATGTTTATTTGATGTGATTAGGCTGGATTGATTACATAATCCAACCTAAGCACATGTTCACTTTGAGCGACTAGGCCCTTGATTAATCAAGGCCCTATGATAACTATCTTGAAATGAACGATACATAGTTACAACTAATTGGGTGGTATACTGGTATTAGTTAATCCGTATTAATAATCAAGCTCATCCCTAAAAGTGAACACCCCCTAAGAGTATAACTCTCGGCACATCTTTGTGTATGTTCTTGTTGATGCATGGTTGAACAGGTGACAGACAGGCATGTACAAGTCATAAAACCTTGGGAGTTTTTAAAGTATATTTGACACTCCATAGCTTAATCAGTTTTTATCACAATCTCACTAAGTTAATGCCATGAGAATAATCCTTATAACCAGGAATTCTATAAACAGCATGATGCCTTTACAAACTTAATAATGTGTACCACGATTATTGTGCAGGCTGATGCTAACAGTACACATACTCCTCGAAGGCTAGAACTGTCAAACACAAAATGAAACTTTCTGACACACTTATAATGGACAAATTGAGAACTAAAGCATAGTCCATAGAGGTTTCTAACACCAAATTCCTTGCACCAGTCAAATGACAATGGAAAAACAAAGCAGAAAACAAACTAGACAATAGTACTTGATAAAGTAATTTTACTGTCTCAATTTATTTGTATATATGTTCTCAGCACAATTGATAGATTATAAAACTTATATTCATTTATAAGTAACAATAGAAGATTGAAGGCAGAATTGCAACGGTATTCAGGATGTGCTGAACTTACACTGCTCCAGGTAGCAGAGAAGCCATCAGTGGATAGCAACCAATCACCTGCCTTGGTATGCAGATCTAGTCTGTTCGATAAATTTATATCTGTCAGGTCATGCTTATAACCATCATCAGGATCCCTATCTCTCTTTCTTCTCTTTCTAAGTTTTCTACGCTTCTTGTGCTTGAGTCTCTCTGAAGACCTTCCATCAAGATCTGATACACAATCATCTGAAAACTCATTATCATGTAGCAAAGCATACTTGTCAGACCGACGAAACTTTATCTCATTGGTGATAAATATAGTCTCCCAGGACTCAGGATTGCCGAATCCCTCCATTAGCCTGAAATAGATAGCCCAAGACTGAACACCCAACCTTGTTATGAGTTTTAATGTGTTCCTTTTCAATCCTTCTTCCATTATTGGTTCCAAATCATTGGTACAACTTGAGGATTCACAAAGTTGACAAATCAAAATTTTCATCTCCTCTTTTTCTTTCTCACTATTTTCTTCCTGTACAAGCCGCAGGAGTTGACGACCTTGATTAGTCACTGAATTTAGAAGAAGTAACTGGTCAAGAGTCCGTGAGCTGCCGTATTTAAAAAGTACAAGATCAAACCAGCCAGATGCATTATCAAACCCAATGGATTCTGACAGTGGTTTGAGATACTTTGGTAGCAAATCTATGAAATGAAGAAAATCTTGTTCTTCAAGAACGATTAGAAGATGAAGACATAAGAATGAGAAGGATTGCTCTACTATAAAATCTTCTATAACCTCCCATACATCTTCTACTTCCTCCTCATACATCAAGTCGGTAAACAAATTAACAAAATATTTTGTGTCGATGAGCAATATATTGCCATCCATTAAAGATTCAGAAAACTCACGAGATGACCAAAATTCTGGAACATACTCG
The DNA here is from genome assembly GCA_030278955.1 of Hygrophila difformis. NCBI lineage: Eukaryota > Viridiplantae > Streptophyta > Magnoliopsida > Lamiales > Acanthaceae > Hygrophila > Hygrophila difformis. Next base: position 12,214,882 of record JAOANR010000001.1, read on the forward strand.
ATAAAATTTTCAACTGTCCGTTGGACATCCAAATCAAGGAAGTAATGGGGTTTTGTTGCAACCATGGCTGGTGACTGCCCATGTTTACCTTTCCACTCAAGCTCCTCCCAACATAAATCACGGTTCACAAAAGCAAATTGGGACAGTGCCTTGGCACCCTTTCCATGTTCAACATCACCCATCCCAGAAAAATTAGAGAACCAGTGCATAATACGCCTTGGATTTCCTGGTAAGATGATGGTTTTCTGAATCAACAAGAATAGAAGCCAATATATTTCAAAAAAAGGTGTGTATTAAAGCAAAGAATCACAGGTGATGCTCCACATAGCATTAAATTTACTTCCATTAAAATATTCCCTCTATTTTTTTTATTATTTTTTTTAAGTGTAATGTTTTGACCTTTTTTTTTTAATTTTTAATTGTACATTATAGCACTTTGATTTCTTTTTTTGTCATAGTTATAGAAAACAAAATATAGCCAAGTGAGATTTTTGGATTCGTCTCATCTTGTAGTTTTTAAATATCAAATTTTTAGAATTTTTACTTGTACCGAATTTGAGTTATTAATCGTTGAAAATGTGCATTGGCATACCTACAAATGAGAAACGTTACACTTAAAAAAAATGGAGGAAGTACATACATTAGATTGTAGCATCATATGCTTCTATTCATATGGTAACATATACACACAACATAAAAATTTCCCAATTTGAAGAAAACAGAATGTTGGCATTTAAAACATCACATTTTTGCTATGCCAAAGTTATCAAAAGAAGTCTGTTTATATAATCCAAATTAGAAACATAAAAGGAGGACTACTGCAACATAAATTCACATGCACATGCACATGCTTTTATCTCAATCAATTTAATTCATCAATGTGTTACCATTTTCTTTAAAAGGTCTAGTTTTAGGGCAAAACACAAAACCAGATCTTTTGCAAGAACTACTCAAACACTTCTCGAATCTCGATCAACAATTCATTCCACATATAGAAAAAATATGCAGCACTTCTAGATAAGAATCCCATCAAACTATGAAACTCTCAATTGCAAACCACATCAAACCCAATCAAATACTTTTGCAAGAACTACTCAAACACTTCTCGAATCTCGATCAACAATTCATTCCACATATAGAACAAATATGCAGCACTTCTAGATAAGAATCCCATCAAACTATGAAACTCTCAATTGCAAACCACATCAAACCCAATCAAATACTAGTTTCTCAAAAATTATTACTTGCCTTTAAAAAAGTTCTCCAGCTTGTGGCTTTTCTTGGCTATTATAGGTCCCACTTTCTTGGGTTGCTTCTCAAAAATCAATTGCAGAAGTTGAGATGCTAATTGCCATTTAGTTGGCTTGGATTTCAACAATCTCACAAATAAGTCCCGTTGTCGTAAAGGGGTCATGGAAGTAATACCCGAAAGGCTTTTACAAAGCCAAAGTCGAGCTTCGGATCGGCCTCCTGATGCCATCAATGATGAAATGATTGATTCTAATTTATCAAGTAGAGATACTCTCCACTTATAAATCTCATCTTTCCCGTTGCTGTCACCAGACGTGAACTCCCTTAAAAACAATTGAAGCATATCTGTAGTGCCAGTCAATCACAGAAGAAAATTCAAACAAACTTCATACAGAATAATAACAGGAGCTATGAAGAAATAATTTACCAACAATATAAATAACATAAAAGTTGACATTCCCCATTAGTTTATGTTATTTATAAGAACTCATAAAAAATGAAAAAGTAAATTAGAAAACTTTAACACATTCGTACTGATCCTCCGTTCTGATCCTCTCACTCTCAGCATCAAAAATAGTAATTGCAAACACGACACAGAACAAAATTTACTCTTTCAGATATCAAAACGTTATACTGAACCATCCCAATTCCCAAATAAACAGTTTCGCAGAAAATCCAACTACAAACCAACAAGGAATTTCAATTTGTTACACAAAAAAATAAGAGGGAAGACATAATTAAGCAAGAATTGAAAAACATACCTGAAATTAACGACTCGGAGAAATATTTTCGTCGCGAATTTATTATTTATGCCTCAGAATAGGGCAAAAATGTGAAACGAAAAAAAAAAAAGTAAACGAAAAAGAGGGTAACCTGCTAGAGTAATGTGCTTTATGCGACTTGAAACTTGAAAGTGCGATTTTTAAAGAAAGTGGGCCCACGCCCATATTCCATATTGGGCCTATTTGGGCTCGACAATTTTGAGGCCTAAAGGACGAAATTGGTCTGGGTTACTTCAGTTCTTTTTTTCTTTTTAAACCAGTGAAGAATATACTCTGAGCTTGTTCCATTTCATCCAGAAGGGCGCCCTAATCTCTCTCGCGAGGGAAATTTCTTTCCTGCGGGTTGTCAAAGATTTCAGGTATTTGTGTTAACCCTTGCATATTTTCGTTTTTTGTTCGATACAGAGAATTGAGTTCCTTGCTGGTCTTCGGTTACAATTTTCTGCAACAGTTGTTTGTTTTTTATGGTAAAGAAGTTATGCAGTTATTTGAGTTCGCGGTTAGTCTTTTTAATGATTGTGGATTTTGCACCCTGGGGAAATAGATGGAGTTAGTCTAGTTGAACTTGGAAGTATAGGAGATGTGTTTAGTGTGGTGGTTGTAATTAGGGATTTTGCAGTAACGGTTAAACCTCGTCCTTCTTGGAAATGATGTCAAGAGGTTAGTATTGGTTAAGGTGTTACACATATGATAAGACGGAGACGTTCAGAATTATTAGTTCATGTCGTTATTGAACGAGCTAGCTACATTTTACTAGTTAAGCATGGGTAGAACGGGAGGTAAGCTCCTAGTGTAAATACTACACACCCATTTATAATGACCTTATTTTAAATACAGCGTTTAACCTTCTTCACTTTTCCAGTTGCAATGATCTCACAAGTTTCACTATCTTCATAAAATTAATCAAACTATCATAGCTAGTCATGTTATTACTAGTTTTGAAGATGGGGGCAAGTTGAATTACCTTTTTGTCTTCTTTGATCTTTCTATGATCAGTGGATTTGTTTTAAGTTAGCATACACTGATGTTTTTCTTTGTTGCTTCTTTATGGGTATGATTAATGCGGCAAACTTAGTAAATCTGTCTGCTGATTACTCAATGTTTATGCTTTGGTTGCAGTTCTGGGGTTCTTTCCAGGCCCTTGTTTTTGTCTGAACTTCTAGTAGAATTTAGCTTTACAAGTTTTTTCGACGTACAAAAGGAAAATAAAGAGAAAGCTATTATGGGTTATGCACAAATAGTCATTGGCCCTGCTGGGAGTGGGAAGGTTATTGATTTAGTTTTCATCTCTTTATATATTACTTCCATAGTCATTTAACAACGCTAAATTGATTTTGTATTTCTTCATTTGTGCTTCATATCATGGATTCTGGACTTTGCGGTCCACATATTTGCTGCAGTCTACTTACTGTTCTAACTTGTACAAGCATTGTGAAACTGTTGGCCGAATGATCCATGTTGTAAACCTGGATCCTGCTGCCGAAGATTTTGATTATCCTGTTGCAATTGGTGAGCCTTTGTACATCACCAAAACATATGAATTGGTTCACTATTGGCTATTTATTAGCTATATTCTGCCTTTTCTTGATTGTAATATGAATTACTGATTGCAGATATCAGGGAACTCATTTCTCTGGAGGATGTAATGGAAGAGACTGGATTAGGTCCAAATGGTGGCCTTCTTTACTGTATGGAGTATCCTGTTGTTTTCCTTTACAGTTGTTGTTGTCTTTCCGCGTCAGCCACTTTCCTTTTTATCTGTGCTTAGTTTAGGTATTAAAATTTAGCTTTTCACTCAATAGACAGATAAACACATTACTATTTTACGAACTGTCTTCCATGGTTCCATATTTGTATGTGTTGTGCACCTTAACCAATGCTCGGATACCTTGAAGACAATTTAGATAGCTGGCTGACAGAAGAGCTGGATAATTACATGGATGACGATTATATAGTTTTTGACTGCCCAGGTATGCCACTGCTTCTGACTCCTTTCTTCTCTATTTTAACGCCGTGGTTCAGAAAATGCAAATTTAGTTTGTTCTCCATAATTTTCTACTAACTTATACCAACACCTTCAATTATACACATATATTGAGTATTTATTTTGATCTAATTTAGTGGCACATTTTGTCAAATTGTATAATGGTCCTATTTGTGTGAATTCCTTTTGTTGTAAGCTAAATATACTCACACCTTCAATTCTAGTTTTTATGTTTTCAATTCCTTTTGTCAAATTGTATAATGGTCCCATTAGTGGCACATATAGTGAGTATTTATCTTGGCACATTTTCTACTAACATATACTAACACCTCCTATTCTGTTTTTGTATGTTTTCAATTCCCCACCCCCCAACCCTCTTGCAACTCTGCAAAATAGAAGCTCCTTCTTTTCCTCTCTCATATTTTCCACCATGGTGAGACTTTTGATGGCTTGACCTTGATTGACACAGGTCAGATAGAACTCTTCTCTCATGTGCCTGTGCTCAAGAACTTTGTGGAGCATTTATGCCGTAAAAATTATAATGTATGCGCTGTATACGTGCTTGACTCTCAGGTGTGTGCCTTTATTTTGAGTTTGCCCTCTGGTATGATGATTCACCATTATTTCATCTTTATGGAAACTTGTGTTTTTGTCATATCTTAGTTTATAACAGATGTGACCAAGTTTATTAGTGGTTGTATGGCTTCACTTTCGGCAATGATTCAACTGGAGCTACCCCATATTAATATTCTCTCAAAAATGGACCTCGTGACAAACAAGAGGGACATTGAAACGTTAGTGCTATTTAAATTACCAAAACATTGTTTTCTTGGTGTTTGCCAAGTTTTTCGTTGCTTCATACATTGCCAAGTTGATGGTGGTTCTTTTGAACTTTTAGTTACTTGAATCCAGAACCTCGGACACTCTTGGCAGAGTTAAATCAGCGCATGGCTCCACAATTTGGAAAATTGAATAAAGCTTTGATTGAATTGGTATGTTCAATATTGTGTGTTATCTTCTCTATTATTATTTTTTTCCCAATCTAATACTACCTCTCAAACTGTTCAAATTTTTCTCTTCGTTGTACATGCCCTAAGTCGTGTTCCATGATAGTGCATTCATCAGGAGCATGGCTATTTCTGGTCCGTAATTGTACAATTCTCTTAATGAATCATGGTTGATGCATCCATCTGTCTTTGTGTCTTATGGAGAAGTTGATTCCAAACTGCTATTATTTCTTTGCAATAATTAGACTATTAACTTCATTTTTGTGGTAATTGGGAATTATTTATTTAAATGTGGCTAGGCATGTTGGGTTAAACTGTGTGTGGTTGTATTATTGCAAGTTTAAATTAAGTTTATTTATTGTTTACAGTTTTAATTGCAGTCAAATAATGTCTTGTACTTGTTATTTTAACCAGTGGTTCAGAATTTATCTGCTTTTAAAACTCAGCCGATGTTACATCATTCTCAAGAAATTTTTCAATCAACTTGGGGTCTTGATCAATGAATCCTAGATGCTGTAATTTTGCTAGTATCAATGTTTGCATGTCTAAATTGTATGAGTTGAGTTTTCATATGCTTGAGCATTTAGATGAATAAACTTGACAATTGCTCAAGCTTCCTCAGTCATTTACGAGGCTTTTCTGACTACTAACTTCTGTGGCATTAGGTGGATCAATACAGTATGGTGAGCTTCTTGCCTCTTGACCTGAGAAAAGAAAGCAGGTAAATCACATGGTTTGAGGGGCCAAATATTGTTATCTGTATAGCTCAAGCATGTATTCTATCATTCTGTCGTGTGCCTGAGAATCCAAACAGTTTTAAGTTGGGTTTACAAAACGAAATTTTGTTGGTCACAAACTAAAAACATTTCCCCATTTCCCCCCAGCATTCAGTACATCATATCGCAAATTGACAGCTGCATTCAGTATGGAGAAGATGCAGATGTGAAGGTTAAAGATTTTGACCCCGAGGATGATGATTGAAGGTCTTCATATTTGTAGGACAAGCTTTTGAATTCCTCACAGAAGAAACCACCTCATGATTGCATTGTACATTTGATTTGCCATCCAAAAGAGATGAAATGCTGCTTTTGATATCCTTTTCAGCTTTCATTTCTGTGTTTCTGAAGCGAAGTGGTTTCATGTTTTGTTCATTGACGTTAATTGCTATGTAATTGAGTTGTGTTTGGGTCCTCAGTGTGGTCTGGTTCCGGGTTTTCCTACGTTACCTAGACTTCATGAAAGTATAAAATTAAGCCCTCAAATTAGGGCACAAGGTAAATAAAGAATTCAAAGAGCCCTCACTACAGAGTTTCAACAGTTTAGAGCGCAGTGTGAACAACAACGAAATGGTAAGTGATGTTTTTTTCCCTATTCTATTCTTTGGGTTGGAGTGTTGATTGTTCTTTTTGACCATGTTAGGTACTGAGGAGGCCGATTTGATGTTAACTATTGAAAGAAATGGATACTGGAATGTGGATATCGCACCAAATAATATACCATAGCCGAAATTCCTGACCCCGCAAAGGGGGTCAGGTTTAAATTTCCTACTGATACTACCGATACTGTACAGGACATTGCCAAAAAGATTGAAACGTGGCTACAGGCGGTAGCTTTTGCCCAGGCGTCAAAATACGATCTCGTCGAGATTTTATCTCATAAGATATGATCTCATCAAGATTTGTCCCCAATAAAGATTACATTTCATTATTAATCTCACTCTTGACATTAATACTCATTAATGAGTATCAACGAGATCGTATTTTGACGCCAGGGCAAAAGCTACCGCCTGTAGCCACATTTCAGTCTTTTTGGCAATGTCCTCTACAGTATCGGTAGGAAATATAAACCTGACCCACAAATTTCGGCTAGTGGTATATTATTTGGTGCGATATCCACATTCCAGTTTCCATTTCTTTCAACAGTCAACATCAAATCGGCCTCCTCAGTACCTAACATGGTCGAAAAGAACAATCAACACTCCAACCCAAAGAATAGATCACGGAAAAAACATCACTTACCATTTCGTTGTTGTTCACACTGCGCTCTAAACTGTTGAAACTCTGTAGTGAGGGCTCTTTGAATCCCATTTATCGGACTAAAAATACTTTCAAGAACCAATTCAACCTCTCGTTTCATAGGATCCATGCTTGCGTTGGGTTTGCAAAATGTTAAAAGAACATTGATAAGGAACGACTGTTGTATATAAGTATGTACAAGCACCCGAGAACTTTTAAATGCGTTTTAAACTTTTTATTTTCTTTAATCAAATGCTATTATTCAAAATTTTATTACTTAAAATTATTTGTCACATCTAATTTTAAATTCTAAACCCTAATATTTTCTTGCTCCACATGTGTTGAAAATTTTGATTTTTAATTATTCATGGGCGTTTATTCTTCTTATATCAATGAATATATAGTTGAAACCACGTTTGAATAGCATCTTACACAAGTAGGAATGAAATAACAATATTAAGTATAGTGATCCTGTGTTATATCGACCTATCCGGTAGCAATCAACATCTTCAAAAAAGCAAGGTAAACAAGAGGTAACACATAGCAATCAGTGTAAGTAGGAAGATATATAAAAGAAGGCGAACCTTAGGTTTCACATCAAGTCGGGGTTGGAGTCGGACCCATGCGATATGAATTAGCATCTGAATTGGAGATCCAAGACACAAACATAATGAAAATCCCAACCATAAAACTCAGGAGAACCAGATGAATCTTGAACAACGCCCTTGAAATAATACGACGATATAAAATGAGAACATAGTATTTATAGGAATACATGAGATTCAAAGTTATTTACTTAAATAGTAGTTGGAATGCATGCAACAAAAAAAATAAAAGGAAAATAAAAGAGATAATAAGATGAATGAAGAAAATTCAAACCCAGGTAGACATAATATAAAATAATTTTTTTTACTGTTAAAAAATTAAATATATATAGTTTTCTTTCATATCTAAAATGACGAGAGCAAGTGAAAAATAAATACCCTTAACTATTCAAAATTAGAAAAATTACTCCATCCATCCCACTAATTCTATCTCACTTTTCTTTTTGGTCCGTCCCACTACAATTGTCACATTTCTCTTTTTAGAAAAAACTTACTCCATAAACATCAACTAAAATATCGTATCAACTAATTACTCCGCTTTATCACAGTAACTCATTATAACTCAAATACGGTGCCCAAAAGTTTTGGGACGGTATTACCGGAACTGATGGAGTATTTTGCATTATTAAGGTTCTAAAAAATATTAGTTTACTCCCTAATATGTTGTACATTTTGACTATTATCCCCAGTGTTTTTAAAAAATATTATTTACACCTTTTTGTTATCTTTTCATCATTTAAAACTTATATTTTATTACGTAGTGTATTTTAATTTTTGTTGTGATTAGTTTTTATGGACTAATCTTTCATTTTATAAAATAAATTCTAATTATAATTACGTTTTGATTATCATTTAATTTTTTAATATTATTTTAGTCCATAATATTTTCTCCATTTTTTCCATATTGATTATGACATAAATTTGGTAGTTAATATTTTTATTTAATTTGATTAATTTTTTTTTATTTTTTAATTAATTATTATATATTATAAGCCTTAAAATCGAATTTATACTCCAATACCAAGTCTTTTAGGGGTATGCTTCTTTAGCACATTTTTTATAATTATAAACTACTTTTTTTCCCATCCGGATAACTATATTTATTGTTAGAGAAAATATAACGAAATAAAAAATTAAAAAATTAAAAAATCTGAAAAAAAACTGAAAATGAAATAATTTTTTTTAAATAAAATAAAAGAAGAATCTAAATATAATTAATAATAAAATTATTTCTTAAAATTAAAGATATTACAATACATATAATTTTGATTTATCATTCATTGTATATTATTTTATTGAATAGTATAATCTATTTTTATTAGTTAACTATATTTTTTATTTAAGTTAAAAGGGAAAATTAATTGCTAAATACACTATTTTTTGTATTTTTTGTATTGGTTTTTGATCATGTTTTTATAATTATAAATAATTTTCTGTCTGGATAACTATATTTATTATTTAAGAAATTGTGATGAAATAAAAATTAGAAAAATAAAAAATCTGAAAAACAATAAAAATAAAATAAAAAATTCAAATAAATTAAAATAAGAATCTAAATACAATTAATAGTGAATTACTGTCTAAAATTAAAGATATTACAATAAATATAATTTAACTTATCATTCATGGTATGTAATTTTATTTTATTAAATAGTATAATGTAATTTTATTAGTTAATTATATTTTTTGTATTTAAGTTATAAGGAAAAATTAATTACTAAATACACTATTTTCAAGTTATTGTGCTAATGCGAAACTTTTCAAATGTGAATGGGTGGAATGAGATCCTTTTCAAATTCTTAGGACCAAAATGCGATATTTTTTTAATTGATGAGGTCGAATTTGATATTTTAAAAGGTAGAAGAGTAGAATTTTTAAACTAAATAAAGTTTAGGTGTATTTTTTGTCAAAAAATTAAGGGCATAAATGACCAAACTTGATATGTTCAGGGTTATATTTTGGGAATAGTTCAAATAATAATTAATTAGTACTATTTATTTATGTTTAACTGTTTACTTTATGTTATTTTTTGTGAAAAATAAAATTGTAAATGATGTTTGATTAAATTCATATGTTTTGTACCATGTTTGAACACGTAACATGATCACCTAATATTAGAGTTTTTTTTGTAAAAATATTGCTACAACCCAAATTATTTATTATTACCACAAATCTTTAAATATTGTTTATACTAAAATAGTTCTAATTTTCCTTTTACAGTATAATTTATTTATAAAGAATTATATAACAATTTACTCCGAATTTCATATACATTTTTATTTTATATTGAAATAGATAACGATTATGATAAATATATATTTTTATTTTATATTGAAATAGAAAAAGATTACTGGATTAAGGATATTATGTCGAATAATTAAACTATTATGTATTTTAGTCTTTTTTTCCTTTTCTTTGTTTTCTTCTTTAAAATGAACAAAAAGTTATGTAGAATATGTTTAGAATAATATAAAAAAAATTAAGCGATTAGTCATTTTATATCAATCAATAATTTTAGGATCAATTTAATGTTTACAACATATTTTTGATGAAATATTTTTATTTAAAATATGGTTATTATATTCCTTATATTGATATAGGATTATATATTTTTTAAATATTATGTATTATATATACAATCAAATAATATAATGTATTATATATAGTTGTAATCTTATATCTTTTTAAAATATATATGAAGATTTTCTCAAGATTTTTTTATATTAATAGATAGATTTATTTTCTAAATATAGATATTGATGATGTGTGTGATGACATGGCATTACTCAGCGATTACTCAACAGCTATCAGTCTGCATATGTGTTTTAATAAGGACCGTTGATCTAAAAAATAGCTTATAATGACTTATTAACCCCTTAAAATTATGAATCATGAATTAAATTTAATAAGGACAAAACAATCTGCACATGACAAAAAGTATTCAAAATTTACTATATAGATAAGCATGGGTAGAACGGGAGGAAAGCTCCTAGTGTAAATACTACACACCCATTTATAATGACCTTATTTTAAATACAACGTTTAACGTTCTTCACTTTTCTAGTTGCAATGATCTCACAAGTTTCACTATCTTCATAAAATTCATCAAACTATCATAGCTAGTCATGTTATCACTAGTTTTGAAGATGGCGGCAAATTGAATTACCTTTTTGTCTTCTTTGATCTTTCTATGATCAGTGGACTTGTTTTAAGTTAGCATACACTGATGTTTTTCTTTGTGTTGCTTCTTTATGGGTTATGCACAAATAGTCATTGGCCCTGCTGGGAGTGGGAAGGTTATTGATTTAGTTTTCATCTCTTTATATATTCCTTCCATAGTCATTTAACAACGCTAAATTGATTTTGTATTTCTTCATTTGTTCTTCATATCATGGATTCGGGACTTTGCGGTCCACATGTTTGCTGCAGTCTACTTACTGTTCTAACTTGTACAAGTATTGTAAAACTTTTGGCCGAATGATCCATGTTGTTAACTTGGATCCTGCTGCAGAAGATTTTGATTATCCTGTTGCAATTGGTGAGCCTTTGTACATCACCAAAACATATGAATTGGTTCACTATTGGCTATTTATTAGCTATATTCTGCCTTTTCTTGATTGTAATATGAATTATTGATTGCAGATATCAGGGAACTCATTTCTCTTGAGGATGTAATGGAAGAGACTGGATTAGGTCCAAATGGTGGCCTTCTTTACTCGATTTCTCAATTCTGATACAAGATACTTATTAGATCGAATGTACTTATTCGATCTAATAGATCGATTTTGCCCTATCCAGACTAAAACCAATCCAAGCCATTTCATGAATAAAATGTGACCAATTAACCAACCAACAAAACTACTTGTTACAAATGTTGTTGTCTTTCCGCGTCAGCCACTTTCCTTTTTATCTGTGCTTAGTTTAGGTATTAAAATTTAGCTTTTCACTCAATAGACAGATAAACACATTACTATTTTACGAACTGTCTTCCATGGTTCCATATTTGTATGTGTTGTGCACCTTAACCAATGCTCGGATACCTTGAAGACAATTTAGATAGCTGGCTAACAGAAGAGCTGGATAATTACATGGATGACGATTATATAGTTTTTGACTGCCCAGGTATGCCACTGCTTCTGACTTCTTTCTTCTCTATTTTAACGTCATGGTTCAGAAAATGCAAATTTAGTTTGTTCTCCATAATTTTCTACTAACTTATACTAACACCTTCAATTATACACATATATTGAGTATTTATTTTGATCTAATTTAGTTGCACATTTTGTCAAATTGTATAATGGTCCCATTTGTGTGAATTCCTTTTGTTGTAAGCTAAATATACTCACCCCTTCAATTCTACGTTTTTATGTTTTCAATTCCTTTTGTCAAATTGTATAATGGTCCCATTAGTGGCACATATAGTGAGTATTTATCTTGGCACATTTTCTACTAACATATACTAACACCTCCAATTCTGTTTTTGTATGTTTTCAATTCCCCACCCCCCCAACCCTCTTGCAACTCTGCAAAATAGAAGCTCCTTCTTTCCCTCTCTCATATTTTCCACCATGGTGAGACTTTTGATGCCTTGACCTTGATTGACACAGGTCAGATAGAACTCTTCTCTCATGTGCCTGTGCTCAAGAACTTCGTGGAGCATTTATGCCGTAAAAATTATAATGTATGCGCTGTATACGTGCTTGACTCTCAGGTGTGTGCATTTATTTTGAGTTTGCCCTCTGGTATGATGATTCACCATTATTTCATCTTTATGGAAACTTGTGTTTTTGTCATATCTTAGTTTATAACAGATGTGACCAAGTTTATTAGTGGTTGTATGGCTTCACTTTCGGCAATGATTCAAATTGTATGGCTTGAGCATTTAGATGAATAAACTTGACAATTGCTCAAGCTTCCTCAGTCATTTACGAGGCTTTTCTGACTACTAACTTCTGTGGCATTAGGTGGATCAATACAGTATGGTGAGCTTCTTGCCTCTTGACCTGAGAAAAGAAAGCAGGTAAATCACATGGTTTGAGGGGCCAAATATTGTTATCTGTATAGCTCAAGCATGTATTCTATCATTCTGTCGTGTGCCTGAGAATCCAAACAGATTTAAGTTGGGTTTACAAAACGAAATTTTGTTGGTCTCAAACTAAAAATATTTCCCATTTCCCCCCAGCATTCAGTACATCATATCGCAAATTGACAGCTGCATTCAGTATGGAGAAGATGCAGATGTGAAGGTTAAAGATTGACCCCGAGGATGATGATTGAAGGTCTTCATATTTGTAGGACAAGTGATACAATATTGATGGAGATATAGAAAAGATTTGGAAAAGGGCGATTCCATTCATTAATTCATGATACAGACTATTACCCAATATATATAGACAAACTGCCTACTACCAAATTACAAATAGGTCCCTAAACTATCTATATACAATAAATAGTCCCTGTGTATGGTCTGCACTAGCCAACTTCATCATCTGTATTGCCTTTAACACCTTCCCCGCAAGTTGAAAGAGTCTTGCACAAGTTCAACTTGCTACAATGTTTGGAGAACAACTTAAAGGGTAAACCTTTTGTGAACATATCTGCAATTTGATTAGAGGTAGATATGTACTCTGGAAGAATTGCTTGAGATTGGTAGTGATATCTCACGAAGTGACAAGCAACATCGATATGCTTAGACCTCTCATGATGCACAGGGTTCTTGACCAGCTTCAAGGCAGAATTATTATCACAGTACACGTGTACTGGCATAGGTAAGGACACTTGCAGCTCATTGAGAATGTATGAAACTTCAAGGACTTCAGAGGCTGTAGCAGACAAGCTTCTATATTCAGCTTCAGTGGTTGATTTGGACACTTCTTTCTGCTTCTTCGTTTTCCATGCTATCAAGGAATTTCCATATAATAGACAAAAAACCAGTGAAAGATCTTCCAGTATCAGGGCAATTGCCCCAGTCAGCATCACAATATGCTCGAAGTATTAGTGGGTTATCAAATGCAAAATGAAAACCAAGATTAATATTGTTCTTGATATACTGGAGCAAGTGTATCACAGCATCCCAATGATCCGAAGATGGTTGATGCATATATTGACTGAGTTGTTGCACAGTATAGCATATGTCTGGTCTTGAGAAGCCGAGATATAGGAGTTTACCAACCACTCTTCTGTACAGTCGAGGTGAAGAGAAAGGCTCACCATCAAGCTTCAACTGCATTTTAGGAACACAAGGGGTGATGGCCTTGGGATTGTCAGGCACTTCAATTTCTGAAAGCAAATCATGCGCAAACTTAGACTGAACCACATCATACCCATTATCAGTCTTAATAATTTCCAAACCCAGATAATAAGAAGCAATCCCAAGATCTTTAATGGTAAACTCATCATGTAGGGCAGCCTTGACATCTCGAATGCCTCTACTGTCAGAGCCAGTCACCAATATGTCATCCACATACACGACTATCATAATAGATCCTGCTGAAGTGATCTTAACAAATAGGCAATCATCATGAGTAACTTGTTTGAAACCAAGAGAAACCAAGAACTGTGTCAAGGTAATATTCCACTGCCTAGGGGCTTGTTTCAAGCCATATAAGGACTTTTTAATTTTGCAAACAGAAAATTTTGGTACCTCAAGACCCGGAGGACAATCCATGTACACTTCTTCATCAAGCTTACCGTGCAAGAAAGCATTGTTAACATCTAACTGAAAAAGATGAAATGATTGCATTGTACATTTGATTTGCCATCCAAAAGAGATGAAATGCTGCTTTTGATATCCTTTTCAGTTTTCATTTCCGTGTATCTGAAGCGAAGTGGTTTCATGTTTTGTTCATTGACGTTAATATGCTATGTAATTGAGTTGTGTTTGGGTCCTCAGTGTGGTCTGGTTCCTGGTTTTCCTACGTTACCTAGACTTCATGAAAGTCTAAAATTAAGCCCTCAAAGTAGGGCACAAGGTAAATAAAGAATTCTGTCCATGTTTTGTATCTACCCAATCTTCTTATGCTTATTACAACGTATCCTTCCCAATTTTGTAGCAAACGATTTTTAAAAATTCCGAAAAATTCACAGTAGTTAGAGAACATCAAAATAAACATTTTTCGTAGGAAAAGCCCTCTTCAAATTCGGACTCCAAATAGGCGAAATGAGTCGATTTCAGAAAACCCTGATTTGAGGATTTTAAAAGATTCAATGATTTCGACTACAGTGTAGAGAAAAATCCATAACTTTTTCGAGAGAGTTCCTAAAATCGTAAAAATTGATGGAGACATTCTAGATACAATATGGAACAAAAATCATGAAGACCTTGACAACAAATACTAAACATAGGATGACCTAAAAAGCACCACAAAATCGGACTCATCAAAAATCGAAACTGACAGCACCTAGGTAGCAGAATACCAGATTGATTTTGGGTCATCAAATGAACTCCAAAAATTGTGAAAATTTACAGATATCATATTCAAAATGTTAGGAACAGTTTTCATTTAGGAAAGTTTTCTCAAAAACGATCGGATCTAAGTCAAAAATGCGATGCAACAGAAACTAGTCATGAAGGAAACATGGTGACAGATTTACAAGGTGATGGAAATGGACTCATATCTCGATTTCTACTCAACCAAAACTCCTAAAACTCGACGTGTATGATATTAAATTACTTGTGTATGGATTGATGTGGAGAATCCTTTAAATCCAAGTCTCAAAGGTGGCCTCCGACCCGCAAAACAGCCTGCTACCCTTCCGAAAGTCTAGATTTGGACATGTTATGAAAAATCCTTACTTTCAACCCTTAAATCTCGAATTGAAAGTGAATCAAGGACTGGAAAACAATCATACCTAATGGATAATATGATTGGATGAAGATAGACTCGTCCTCCTTGCCAAGAACTTGAAGAACACTCCCAAGTTTCTCAACAACTCTCTCATTGAATCTGATTTTTGGATGGGGTTTGGTGGGGGTGTTTTTGACTGATTTTTGGGGTTGGGTTGGGGTGTTTATGGCTTTTAAATGATGCCTTAATGTTCCGTTGGGACTTAGGATGGTATTACGGCAGTCAAGTCTCGGAATATGCACCTACCAACTCCCAACATTCATCCCTTCTCATCCATTCAATGCATGTTGACTCTCTTATCCAATGTATCCTCTTTAATGAATTTGTAAACTCTTTAATACATAAAAAATTCATCCAATGGAGTCTCAATACATCTCTTAAGGTCTGAGGATTGAATACGAATAGATTGAATTCGCCAAACATCGAATTTGGAGGCCAAACCGCGTAGAACGCGTTGGCCCTTCGGCCCCTGCTGGTGGCGTGCCAGCGGCGCGGTAGCGCGCCACGGCCGCGCGGCCACAAGCCCGCGTCCCCCCTTTTTTAATTATGATTTTTATCCAATAGTCATAATGTAGAAATTATCCGGGTTCGTTGGGATAATTCGATAAATTTATTCCGAGTCGCGATCGTCCGAAAATATTTAATTCCGCTCTCTCGGAATTATTTCAATTTTTAATAATTAAATCCAATTCTTTAATCTTTGGATTTAAATTCTCGATGTCGATTTCTCGGGTATTACAGCGGAGGCACCGCCGCAGCTTGCCTTGGTTTACTTGCGCGTTCCCTAGCGCAATCAGAAATTCCTCTACCGTGCGGAGACGATCGCCCACGTTGTTCGGTGAGGGGGCTGCTTGCGCACCTTGGTTTTGATCTCCCATGTTTTGAGCTGGCTCCGTGGGGTGTTGTGGCACCTCGTTAGTGGTTTGTAGGATAGGTTGGTTTCACGGTCGTCCCATTGGTGTCATTCTGATACAAACGCGTATGAATTAGATTCTAAGAATTTGATAGATCGTTTAGAAAGTGTATTATGAAGTCAGAAAGGTGGCAACAGGAGTTATTTGATGGTGTTTGAATGTTAAATGTATATTCTGATGTAGCGTTTAGGGCTAGGATTTAAATGTGGCGGTTTTTTTTTCAGGGTTCAGGGTTTTTTTTTAGAACAGACGTCCTGTTCAGGATTGTTTTTTCCACTTTGGATTATTCCTCGGGAAGCCCACCAAAATATTTGGAATTTAAGGAGTTTTTTTTTTAATAAATATACAAATAAAGCTTGGAAATATTGTTTTTATTTTTCAAAGGGACCTTCGTCTGTTTGTTTAGAAAAGTTCAATTTCACGAAATATAATTTGTATATCGTCACTGTTCGCGCCTTTTTCGTTTAAAAATTCATTTAAAGGGCGAACGAGTTGAAAATTACACAGTAGCTCAAAAACGTCCTAACGAACAACTTTCATGTTTTAAGGTTTTTCAAAATGAGGTGAGGAAACAAGTCAAAAATCAAGATCTCTACCAAAAAACCTATGCTGTCAGGATTCAGGTTGTCACAGTGTTCAAAAATTCAATTTTTGACTCATCAAACGGACTCAAAAAATTCTAAAATTTTACAGGCGCGTTTTAGACTCAATTTTCTACCATTTTTATTTTTACCACAACCACTAGTTCGGCTTAGATCTGATGTAAAAATAAGGAACAAGTTCGAAGTAGTGCACAATCAGTTTTTGAGTTCGAAAAAAACGCAGAGATGGTCAGATCTAGTTTCGGGGCCTTGACGAAAAATGTTGAACATTTTACACAGTGTAGACCTATGTCTTAGGAACACATTTTCAGTTTTGAGATTTTTCGTTTAAGAGCTCGAAATGATCCGAAAAATTCAATTTCAAACGCTGCGCACATATGGTTTTTTCTTTAGACAGACTTTTAAGTCCTTTAGTTAGATCCTTACGTTCGGTTGAGTTTTAGGCCACCAAAACCGCATGGTAAGAATTAACTTACTTGGTATCGGATCTACGGCTTTAGAATTCGGTGACGTGGCTTCCAGGATCCTCGAATTCGTCCTAGTTCATTCGTCCTCTTCCTTTCGTTCCGATTCGTGGTTGAAATGTGAAAAATAGCTATCGTTAGATCTATATTCGACTATATGACATAAATTTAAGATTACTACCTTCGTTCACCTACCAACCTACGCCCGGGGAAGTCTAGATCTCGCCTATGGTCGGCCTCCTTGCTATGTCTTTCTCCAAAACTTCGAATTAGAGTTTCTTTGGGTGTTCGAATGTGAGTAGAAAGTACGCATCTTGGGCCTCAAGAAACGGAACAAACGTCGAAAAATTCGGAGTCGGGCGAGAGAATCCCGTTAGGGGCGCAATAGCCGTGATGGCGCGGTCGGCCTCCAGACCGCGCGCCCAGCGCGCGGGTCCAGTCTGGTCCGCGTGCTGGGCTGGATCGTGTGATCCCGTCGGGCCTTTTCTCCTCTCTTTTGGGTTTCTATCCTTCTACGTTCTTGGGCTTATTCATTGGGTTGTTCTTGGACTTTAAACTCCTATTTTAAATTCATTTGGACCTCGGATTAATTTCGTATTCGAAATCTTGAGTCCATCAACATTTGGTTCCCACGCAATAATTTAATTAAATTAAATTATTTTCGACTTTACGGGCTTTTGGAAACTAAATTCATTTTTAGTCTTTGAATGAAATTCCATTTCTCTTTTTATCTTCCTTTAATTTATTTATTTATGTGTTCATTTAATTTATTTATTTATTATGTGTTTATTTATTTATTTATGTCGCTAATTTCGTGGGTATTACACACTATTTGAGATTTGTTTTGGATTTGTTTTGGATTCTTCCCACAAATATGTGGTTGTTTCATTTTAAAATAAAACATGGATGATTCAGAGATGTGAGCAGTATTTATGTAGACCTACATAGCAATTTTCTTATAAACATCATTTTTTCAATCTCTAGCACCATTTTTGCAAGTGAAGAATTATGCACAGCAACCGCATCGTGATTTTGTTCCCACTTTTTGGAGGATTTGGGAGAGATCATAAATGGCCGGTCAACCCCATCAATTTTCATTAGGCACCAAGCATTCAGTATATGCAGCCCCATGACATGTCTGCACTGTATCATTATTGCACTAGCTCATGTATTTATGATGAGACACAGACCCTGGCGTTTTCAGAAAATATTGCTATTTCCAGCAAGAAGAAACAGTGTCCCCGAAGTCTAAACGAATTTCCAAGAATCCCTTCAAAGTTGAAGAAGCTGTGCTAGTGTCCCGAAAGTCTGCAACGAATTCCCAATAATCCCTTTCTTCAAAGTCTGCAACAAATATTGCTATATATATATATATATATTTTCATGAATATTACTGTAATATTATTAAACTATTTAATTTAGGTTAAAATTTTATTCTAAAAATATCTAATCCTATATGAATATAATAACCATATTTTAAATACAAAATACATCATTAAAAATATATATTGAATAATCAATTTATAATATGTATAATAGTAGGGATGATAATCATAGATTAATTTTTCTATTTATATTTTATTTGCATAAAAAATTGAATTATACTTTGGTATATGTATTATGAAAAAAATAATTTATTTCTTATGTCATTTAAAAAATATAATAAAAATTATATTTTATTAAAAATATCATTTTCATAAATATACTAAAATAATAACATCATTTTAAATATATTAATTGAGTTAGCATTAGTTTGTATTAAAAAAATTAATACCCGTGCGCGAAGCGTGGGTGAAAAATCTAGTCTATCATAAAATACATAGCAAAGTAAAATCATATACTATTTTCACTAAAAATATTTATGAGTACTAAAATTTTGTTACGTAATAATGGATATCTTAATAATTAAGATATACCTTGGACTTGGAGACCAAGTAATATACTTGAAGTATGGACCAAGCAAGGGTATTATTAAATGTTGTAATAGGCGGTTTAGCACCCTATAAAATCGGGTATAACCTCATTGTAATATACATAGATTTTACAGAGATATACTACATCTCATTTCAATTTATTTCAAGTACTTACTCTATACAATTTCGTACATCTCATCCTGTTTTCATTTTCCAATTAACACTAAAATTCACATATATACTAATAGGCCAAATATATATACATAATACTTGTAGTCATATAATATCATATAACACGTTATCAGCACGACTGTACGAGGAGACTCTGCCGGAGTTCTGTCTTTAGGTATAATTTTCTATTGCTACTTTTCAATTAAATTATGTCTAACCTTGCAAAGCAACTTTTTACGCCCCTTGAAGTTTCCGGAAGAAACTATCAACTATGGGCAATATATGTGAAGATGTATCTCGATCAATAAATTTGGAGAGAACTATCGAAAAGGGAATTGATATGGCTAATTCTGAAAAAGTTAAGGCGATGATTTTTCTGCGTCATCACTTTGATTCAGCCCTGAAGTCTGAATATCTGACCCTCCAAGATCCTGCAGATCTTTGGGAGGATTTAAAAGAAAGGTTCGATCACCTGAAGATGGTCAGCCTGCCGAAGGCAAGAAATGAATGGCTGACGCTAAGATTGCAAGATTTTAAAACAGTCAGTGAATATAATTCAGCCATGTTTAGAATCACTTCACAGCTGAAATTGTGTGGTGAAAAGATATTCGATGAAGAGATGCTTGAAAAAACCTTTATTACATTCCACGCCTCGAATATGCTCCTGCAGCAGCAATATCGAGAGAGAAGGTTTACAAGATATTCTGAACTTATTGTTTGTCTATTGCTGGCTGAACAAAACAGTGAGTTATTACTAAAAAATCATGAGACACGACCCACTGGTGCTAGTCCATTCCCAGAAGCGAATGCAACTCAAATTTCTAGAAACCATCAAACTTGGGATAATACACGAGGTGGTTACCGCGGACGTGGTAGCAGTCGTGGTTATAGTCGTGGTCGTGGTCGAGGTAGTGCACGTGGCCAAAATCACAAATCCAGAAGATTTGAGCCATATAATCAAACGAATGAAAAAGGCAAGATGATAGAGATAAATGCCACAGATGTGGAATGGAAGGACACTGGTCCTGGACTTGTCGTACCGCGGAGCATCTTGTGAAATTATATCAAGATTCAGCTAACCCTTTCAACATGGATGCTAGACCATCTTTCACGGCCAATTTTGATATAGATGATTTTATGGAAAATATTGATCAATGTTTTTGTTATGTTTATTTCTAGTATATCTTTTTGTATTTTTATTAGCTAGTGTATCAAATTTTGCTATGTACCCGTTGTACTCTTTTGGCATGGATATTAATATAGTATTTTTCTTCCAGAAGAAGAAATGAATACAAGTTATAATGAGACATGCCTAATTGACAGTGCCAGTACGCACACAATATTAAAAAATGAGAACTATTTCTCTTATATAAAATTGGGAGATGCACCAATTAATACAATATGTGGAAGTGCAAATATGGTCAAAGGCTCCGGAAGAGCCGTAGACTCGTAGTGTTCCTTTTGAATGGGACAAAACTTATTATTGAAAATGTACTATTATCTCCCAAGTCCCGAAGAAACTTGTTGAGTTTTAAAGATATTCGCAGAAATGGATATCATATTGAGACATTGACCGAAGGGACTAATGAATATTTATTGATCACAAATACAGCTCTTGGTATGAAGCATGTATTGGGAAAATTACTGTCCTTTTCATATTGGATATATTATACGAATATTTATGTCAATGAAGCCCATAATTTAATAGACCAGAAGTCTATAATTCCAAATGAGTTTATGATTTGGCATGATCGTTTTGGCCAACCTGGTTGTACAATGATAAAGCGAATAATTGAAAATTCGCATGGCCATCCCCTGAAGGGAAAGAAATTTCTAAGTTCAAGTGAATTTACATGTGTTGCGTGTTCACAAGGAAAATTGATTACTAGACCATCACCAAGTAAAGTGGGAATTGAATCCACTGTATTTCTTGAATGAATTCAGGGTGATATATGTGGGCATGTAGATCCACCATGTGGACCATTTAAATATTTTATGGTGTTAGTTGATGCGTTAACAAGATGGTCTCACATTTGTTTATTATCGACTCGCAACCAAGCATTTGCAAAATTACTTGCACATATAATTAAATTGCGAGCACAGTTCCCTGACTATCCAATTAAGAAAATAAGATTGGATAATGTTGCAGAGTTTTCATCACGTGCATTTGATGATTATTACATGTCCATTGAAATAACTGTTGAACAACCTGTAGCATATGTTCATACACAAAATGGCTTAGCAGAGTCATTTATAAAAAGATTGCAACTTATCGCAAGACCAATATTGATGAGGTCAAAGTTACCTACATCGGCTTGGGAACATGCTATATTGCACGCAACAACACTTGTACGAATAAGACCAACAAGTTATCACTAATATTCTCCCCTACAATTGGTTTTCGGTCATGAGCCCAATGTTTCACATTTAAGAATTTTTGGGTGTACAGTATATGTTCCAATTGCACCACCCCAACGTACAAAATGGTCCCCCAACGGAGATTGGGAATATATATCGGATATGAATCATCGTCTATAATTAAATACTTGGAACTGAAAACAGGTGATTTATTTACTGCAAGGTTTGCAGATTGTCATTATGATGAATCAAATTTTCCCACATTAGGGGGAGATACGAAACAACCGAGAAAAGCGATTAATTGGAAAATGGCATTTGATTTCCTTGATCCTCGTGTAAAGGATTGTGAACTTGAAGTTCAGAAAATTATTCATTTACAAAGAATTGCAAATCAATTGCCAGATGCATTGTGTGACTCCGGAAGAGTTACTAAATCACATATCCCAGCAGTGAATGTTCCAATTAAATTAAATGTCCCTGAAGGAAAAATAATAAGTGCTAATGAATCCAGTACATGCCTGAAGCGTGGTAGACCTATTGGATCTAAAGATAAGAATCCTCGAAAGAAAAGAGATTCAAATGATCAAAATTTACTTAGTGACAAAACTCAATCTCCTGAAGAGAAAACTCCCGAAGAGGAATAAGTTATAGAAACTTCAATAAATTATGTCACTAATGGAAAATACTGGAATAGGAAAAATACCGCTGTGAATAATATATTTTCCTACAATGTAGCACTTGAAATTATGGAACAAGATAATGATCAAGAACCAAGATCGGTTGAAGAATGTCGGCAAAGAATTGATTGGCCAAAATGGAAAGATGCAATCCAATCTGAATTGGATTCGTTGGCAAAACGAAATGTTTTCGGACCTATAGTCCAAACACATGAAGATACAAAACCCGTGGGTTATAAATGGGTTTTTGTTAGAAAAAGAAATGTGCAGAATCAAATCATTCGATATAAAGCAAGATTGGTTGCTCAAGGTTTTTCCCAAAGACCAGGTTTTGACTATGATGAAACATATTCACCTGTGATGGATGGAATTACATTCAGATTTCTAATAAGTTTGGCAGTACACCAAAGGCTTGAAATGCGCCTTATGGATGTTGTTACTGCGTATCTATATGGATCATTAGATACTGATATTTATATGAAAGTGCCCGAAGCATTAAAATGCCTGAAGCATTTAGATCAAAGCCCAAGGAATTATATTCAGTGAAATTGCAAAAATTATTATATGGGCTTAAACAATCAGGGCGAATGTGGTATAACTGTCTTAGTGAATGTTTGATTAAAGAAGGTTATACAAATGATCATGTCTGCCCATGTGTTTTTATAAAGAAATCTGGATCAAATTTTGTGATTATTACAGTATATGTTGACGATATTAATCTAATTAGAACTCCTGAAGAGTTATATACTGCAATCGAATATATGAAAAAGGAATTTGAAATAAAGGATTTCGGAAAAACAAGATTTTATCTTTGTTTACAAATTGAACATTTTGAGAATGGAATATTTATTCATTAAGCGAATTATACCCAGAAGGTATTAAAACGAGTTTATATGGATAAAGCACATCCATTGAGCCCTCGATGGTGGTCAGATCGCTTGATCCCTTGAAAGATCCATTCAGGCCTAAAGAGGAAAACGAAGATATACTTGGCCCTGAAGTAACATATCTCAGTGCTATTAGAGCACTTATGTATCTTGCTAATTGTACAAGGCCTGATATAGCATTCTCGGTTAATTTTTATTGGCACGCTTTAGTGCTTGCCCCACAAAGCGACATTGGCAAGGTATTAAGCATATTTTTCGTTACCTTCAAGGTACATATGATCTCGGCTTATTATATTCCAATAAATGTGATAATGAATTGATTGGTTATGCTGATGCTGTGTATTTACCGGACCCACACAAAGCCAAGTCCCAGACGGGCTATATATTTACTTATGACAGTACTGCAGTTTCCTGGAGATCTGCTAAACAAACATTAACTGCCACATCTTCCAATCATACTGAAATATTGACAATTCATGAAGCCAGTCGAGAATGTGTTTGGTTAAGATCAATGACCCATCATATCCTGAAGAATTGTGGGTTAATATCTGAGGAAAAACTTGCCCCAACATTATTATATGAAGATAATACAGCATGTATAGCTCAATTGAAAGGAGGATATATCAAGGGAGATCGAACAAATCATATTTCACCAAAGTTCTTCTTCACTCGTGATCTTCAAAAGAATGGTGAAATTGAAGTGCAACAAATTCGATCAGACAATAATCTGGCGGATTTATTGACAAAGGCATTACCGACTGCGACGTTCGAGAAGCTCGTGAAGAAAATTGGAATGCGACGGCTTCGAGATTTGAAGTGATGTCCAAATCAGGGGGATCAATAAATACAAGAATATTGTACTCTTTTTCCTTCACTAGGATTTTTCCCACAGGGTTTTTTCCTAGTAAGGTTTGAACGAGGCATATTCTTTGTATTGAAGATACCCAAGGGGGAGTGTTATATAATAATGGATATCTTAATAATTAAGATATACCTTGGACTTGGAGACCAAGTAATATATTTGAAATAGGGACCAAGCAAAGGTATTACTAAATGTTGTAATAGGCGGTTTAGCATCCTATAAAATGGGGTATAACCTCATTACAATATACATAGATTTTACAAAGATATACTATATCTCATTTCAATTTCTTTCAAGTACTCTATACAATTTCGTACATCTCATCCTATTTTCATTTTCCAATCAACACTAAAATTCCTATATATACTAATAGGCCGAATATATATAAATATATACATAATACTTGTAGTCATATATAATATTATATAACAAATTTAACTTTTTATTGAAAAATATAATTTTGAAAAACTATATAATAAAAAAATACTCCATTAGTAAGAAAATTTCAATATACTATTTTATGTACATAAAAATTTATTTCATTATAATTTGTCTTTTATATATTTTTATTAGTCATAATTAATCCATATATATTATATTATTAATATTGATATATCATACCATATTATACTTTAATATTTATATTATTATATACCATCAATAGAATTTTTGCAGGTGACTAAGAGTGAGTTACAAAGTCGAAAATTTTAATGTATTTAATCATTTTAATATAAATATAATATTTATAATTAGGAGGGGTGGTAATCTTAATGATTTAATTTTTCTATTGATATTTTCTTTGCATAAAAATTTAAATTTATGCTTTGGTATGTATTATGAAAAAATTTAATATTGAAAAAGAAAATGGTAATGGAATTAAATTATATTTTATAATTTTTTTACATAAATATACTAAAATAATATAATCTATTAATTTAAATTAATTGAATTAATATTAATTAGTATTAAAAAAATTAACACCCGTACACTAAACTCGTGCGCGGAGTGCGGGAGAAAATCTAGTGAAAAAGCAAATTAAGGAAGAAACAAAAATGAAGAGAGATGGAGGGGAAATATTTGTTTTTGAAATTTGTTTGAATCATCAATTGAAAAATATTTTGGCAATACAAATTGTAACATCTTTCAAACAACTAATGCGGGCTTTGTTTTTTATTTGATTTGGATGCACTATTTGAGATTTGTTTTGGATTCTTCCCACAAATATGTAGTTGTTTCATTTTAAAATAAAATATGGATGATTCAGAGGTGTGAGCAGTATTTATGTAGACCTACATAGCAATTTTCTTATAAACATCATTTTTTCAATCTATAGCACCATTTCTGCAAGTGAAGAATTATGCACAGCAACCGCATCCGTGATTTTGTTCCCATTTTTTGGGGGATTTGGGAGATCATAAATGGCCGGTCAACCCCATCAATTTTCATTAGGCACCCAGCATTCAGTATATGCAGCCCATGACATGTCTGCATTGTATCCTTATTGCACTGGCTCATGTATTTATGATGAGACACAAACCCTGGCGTTTTCAGAAAATATTGTTATTTCCGGCAAGAAGAAGCAGTGTCCCCGAAGTCTACACGAATTTCCAAGAATCCCTTCAAAGTTGAAGAAGCAGTGCTAGTGTCCCGAAAGTCTACAACGAATTCCCAATAATCCCTTTCTTCAAAGTTGAGATTCTCATATGTATTCAAAAGGAGGTTTGATCACTATATATAGATCATGCATCCCAAAAATGGGGAAGTGATTATGGTTCACAAAACCTGCAAAGCCCCAACCATTTTTGTGAAGTTCAGAATATTATTACAATTTGATTTGGCGTAGAATTAGGGTTTAGTATCCGAGTATATATATATGTATACAATTAATGCTTTATACTACAAGTAATCTATAATATACTAAAGTGGAGTATTCTCCACAAATTTTCCCCCCAAAACTCCTCTCTCCTCCTCATTAATTACTCTTTATCTTTTCTTTTTCTATCCATTTTTTATATAAAAATAAAAAAATATAAAGAAAAATATAGAAGGAATTTCATTATATTGAAAATATTTAATTTATATTAATTCCAAAAATTATATTCTTTTTTAAATTATTATTTCAATAATAAATGGTAATACTAATACCATTATCATGATTAGTGATAAAATGTATTTAATTTTTCTTATAAATTAATATTGAATTCTAAATAAATTATAAAATAATAATTTTATACTATAACTTATAATACATTTGAATCTAAAATTTTAAATTGATCTAATTTAAATTTATTAAATATTCAATTAAATAGAGAATGCATGTGATTATTACTATCAAATTAATAAAGTTTCCCCCAAAATTTCTTTCTCCTCCACATTAATTGTTCTATATATCTTTTATTTTCTATCTATTTTCTATATAAATATAAAAAAGTATAATGAAAAAATAGAATTAATAGAGAAATTAATTATTACACACTCAAAAAAAAAATATTTGAATTGAAAACTGCATAAAAATATATATATTTTTTCAACATGGGATGTTTATTCAAAATAGTTTAAATAGAAAGTGTAGTTATCTCATATACTATTTTTTTCTATAATAATAATAATAATATATTCATAAAAAACTGAATTAAATAGAGGATGTGCGTGTATATTATTATTATACACTCATGAAAAACAAAAGTTAAAAAAAATAATTATTTTAAGATAGAAATTTCATTCAAAATATTTTAATTTATATTATTTCATAAAATATTTTTCATTATTATTTAATTCAATAATTAATGGTAATACTAATGTCTATAGAAATATAATGATTAATGATAAAATTAATATAATTTTTATTATAAATTTATGTTGAATTCTAAAGAAATTATAAAATGTTAATTTTGTACTATAACTTATAAACCATTTAAATATATAATTTTAAATTAATCTAATTAAAATTTCTTAAAATATTCAATTAAATATTACACAAGCATACAAAAAAAATATTATTTCAAGATGGGAATTTCATTGAAAATATTTTAATTTACATTAATTTCAAAATATATTCTTTATTATATTATTTCAATAATTAATGATAATACTAATACCATTGTCTCGAGAGATGTAATGATTAGTGATAAAATGTATTTAATTTTTATTATAAATTTATTTGAATTATAAATAAATTATAAGATACTAATTTATGCTATATCTTATAACACATTTGAATAGAAGAAATTTAACTTGATCTAATTTAAATTCATTAAAAATTAATTAAGTAGATATTGCATGTAATTATTACTATCTCATTACTTAGAGTATTATGATCAATGGTTCGCTCTAAAGAGTTTTATATAAGACCAGTGATCTCATTCTTATGCGAATATATATTACTTCATTTAATTTGATGATATATATTTAGTGTTTCTTTCAAAACTATGGTTTCTGATCATGTGGTTTTTCACATATTCATTTATCTTGGTTTTGAATGCAGATATCCTTATATGGTTCATGAGTTATTATTGGAGTAGTCATCAATTTGCATAATAATAAGTTGTCTTTATTTATTTGCTTTTACTTTCATCTTTTTATCCGGCTAATTTGACATTTGAGTTGCTATTTGGTATTTCTTACTAATGTCGTAATGAATCTATCTATATTTTTCATTATGAAATTTAGTTTTCTGCACCGAAGCACTTCAAAGTTAATTCAGTGGGCGTGCAAGGAAGATATGCTGTACTATCAAACAGTTTTTCTCTAATTAGAATACCTATATGTAAATTGCAATTACTTGGGGTTGTCGCCTCTCAAAGATCTTTGTTTCAATATTTTTTCTTCTAGATTATTCATTGGTAATTTGATTGTGTGTTTTGCAAAAAGCAGCAAAAAAGTATAATAATTATCATGATTCTTACTTTACTCTTCTTCTTAAGGACATTTAAGTGCATGCATGCTATTATCAACAATTAATTGTTGTATCCGAAATAGTTTATAGAAGACAGTTAATTCCTGAAGTTGAAAAGTTGGTAGTGTAATGTTCTTAGACTACAGTATATTTATGTATACTAAATTTTTTATTAATTCTTTTTAAATATTTTCTTTATTTTATTGATGAAAATATCTTGCCCGGTGCATCGCACGGGCGCGTATTACTAGTATATTCTAATGAGAAGCTTGTTGAGAAAATTTAACTAATGTGTAACATCCCGGATAATTATTTTATAATTTAATTAATTAATTATAATTAATTATTTAAATTGGCTCAATTATTTATAAGTGGTATTGTGGAAATGATGGTAGAAGCCAAACCATAATGAGGAGAAATAAGAGAGCCCAACCCATTTTTTTATTCAATAAGGAAAAAATGTTGTATAGTAATTGTGTAGGGGTTAATGTTCAATTAAGGAAATTGCAAATAGGTCCTTTGACCTTAAATTGGGGAAAAATTAGAGAATATGGCATTTCCATTATCTTTCCCGTCACTGCCATGAGAGCAAAATTGGGGATTTCTCTTGAAGCTAGGAATCGCGATCTGGGAGTGATTGAAGAGCTGTCATGGAGAGATTGGAGATGGTGAGCATATGGAGGCATGATTTCCGTGCCCTCTTCTTTTCCATTTCCTCATCTTTCTCCGTTTATTTTCCCTCTTTCTCTGCCCGGCTTCGAAGCTGTCGGAGCAGCTGGGCCGCCACCACGGCGGCGACGAGAGAATAGGGAAGGTGCACAGCGCGCCTGTGTGCGCTGTGGTGGTGGCGAGCGGAGGCTGCTCTGCCGCCGTTGCTGTGGTCCGTAGAAATTCATGGATGAGAGGCTCACACCTAAAATCAATTGGTGATAGGTGGAGTTGCTCCCAATCATATAAGGTAGTAGGAGGACCACATTTTAACCGATGTGGGATATCAACACCCTCCCCTCGAGATGATATCCATCTCGAAATCAAATTCAAATTCAGGATCAAATATACCTAACCCGGGAAACGATAACTCTGATACCATGTAGAAATTCATGGATGGGAGGCTCACACCTAAAACCAATTGGTGATAGATGGAGTTGTTCCCAACCATATAAGGTAGTAGGAGGACCACATTTTAACCGATGTGGGATATCAACATGGTCGCGTCAGCGGGTGATGATGGTGGTTGTGCATGGTGGTGGCGGATGGTGGTGATGATGGTTAGGGTGGTGGCAGCGACCGTGGTATTGTGGATGAAGGAGTTTGTCTTTGTTAAATTATTTTAAGTTGGGGTTGACTATGTAAATAAGGGATTTGTAATGAAATTGTTGAAATTGATTATTGATGTGGGTTTGATAACTCTTAAATGTTGGGTTTTTGGATATTAGTTAAGAATGATGAATTGGAATTTGGGATCGTGTTGTTGATTTTCGTTACTTGGAGAAATTGAAGTACTGGAGGTGATTCCAGAAATTGTGGGATGATTCTTAAGTATTGAGAATGTTGAATTAATTGGGAGAGTATTGAATATTTATTCATTTTTGTGATTCTTGAATGTTGAACATGGATTCTTGAATAGTTGAATGATGAGGTCGGATGTCGGGTTTTAATTTATAAAACTATAGGAATCGGCTATTTTTTATTTGTTGAATATTGGCCCTTCAATCTTAAACTTTGGAGTTGGCGGATTGTTAAATGGTTGGGTGTTGATAGACAAGAGTTGGAATTGGTCTTATGAACATTCATGAATTAAAGTATAAATGGACTTTATTTGGGAAGTTCTTGAATTAATAGGGTGATTCTTGAATATTGATATTATTGGAATTGGAGATAAATTGTTAATTTAAGAACTTGGTAGACTAGTTTTTATTGTGTTGATAACTTGTTGAAAGAGGAAGTGTTGAAATGGATTTTAAGGGTGTGTTTGAATTCAAGTTTATGTGGATTTGGTGATACTTGAATAAGTTGAGTTTTAGCTCTTGAATTTTGGGATTTAAGTATAAGGTTGGCGTTTGTTGAATAAAGAGGATTTGGCTATTTGAGTTTAATTTTCTTTGGAATAGGGGATGTTGAATCTTTTAAAGGGATTGAGTAAAGGATTATTAACTTACCAATGTTGATTATTTTATAATTTGAGAATGGTTTAGGGAATTTTGGTGAAAAGACTATTTTGGAGTGAATGTGTTTATTTCTATTATTTTAATTTCCATGATTGTTTTCTTGTTCAGGGAATAACCATGAGTGGTGTAGCCATTGGAAGATTGAAGACATATAAAAAGGAAGCTTTGAAGATTTGTGATAAGGCAAGGAGTAGTTAGTAATTTGTAGATTGGGGAGTTAGGCCGAGATGACTAACTATTATTAATTTATAATTGAATTAAGTCATGGCATGTTAACCTAGACGATTGGGATGTGAACCTAATTAAGTTATACTTTAGATTTAGGGACGTCTATGACTATATTAGCTCCCTAGGGATTTATTACTCGTTATGTTAAAGCTAGTAATGTTTATAATGGATGTAGAAGTTGTATATCGAATATTTTGAATTTATGATAGAAGAACCTAGATGGCTAGGTAGTTTCTCTGACTATCATGTTGCTTAAGTTATAGGAATGTGGGCTTGCATATTCCTATACATGTTATTATTAATATATAGGACTATGCTGTACACACATTGCCTATGCTGATTATTCATGTTATGTGTGTACCTTCATATTGGGGATTTATTCCCTTGCTTGGTTTGACCATGAAGGGATATTCAGCTGATATCTCTGGTCTGTGTGTTGTGCAAGTTCTACGTTTTGGCAATTGGGCGTGTACCCTGTGTCTGTACCCGCTAGATGCCGCTCTGGTTCGTTTAGACTATCCGGCTCCCTCACTTGTGTTATTGGCCCTGCGTAGGCTGTTCATCCGCGGCGGGGGCGATGTTGACGGGCAGTTCATTGTGTATGAGAGAGGGTGGTGTCCTCTTGCCAATGATGACTGTCGACCATGGTTATTAGGAAACACGTTAGACATTATTATATGTTGCATTTAGGATTGATAGACATTATAGGTCATTGCATTTCATTCATCTTTCATCTCATCTTTTATTGCAGTGTATGATGTGGTTGAAACACCGGTATGGGACGGTGTGATGTTTAAATACCGTATTTAGTTTATGTTATTAATATATTTGTATTTATAATTATGTCGTTTAATTCTCGTACTTTTTAATCTACTTATTACTGCTATTTTCTTGCCAGTATGTTGTACTGACACCTTGTTGTTGTCCGTTTTATAGATTCTCCTACGGATGGTGCTGATCATGAGAATGGGATACGGGTTGAGCGAACTAGTGTAGATTGCATTTATTAAATTATGTTGGTGTTAATTGGACTTTCTGGCTTGATAATGAATTGTTATAGGGCTTGTAGCCCGGATATGTTATGTTGACCCCTGAGAATATTTATTTATTTTCTTTTGTACTGTGAGTTACTACATTGCTTCGTATTAGCTGTCTAAGCTGAGTGATCGACAGTTTAGAACAGTTAATACGGCGGTGACATCACAAAAATGGTTTTAAATTTTCGGGGCGTTACAGAGTGGTATCAGAGCAATTTGCTCTATTATATGCTTAAAACTTGATAAAAACATGTGGTGAGTTGTGCGGGGATTGCATACAGGATAGGTTTTGCATTATCATATACTAGTTATTTTTATTTTTACGCAATGGCTTCTCTCAATTATACTGCGCACCTTGTGGATTCAAGCCATGGTTTGCAAGATAACCATGGGTAGATAACAATGATATCTTAAGGGGATCTATGCTTTAATCCAACTAGCAACTTATTTAGAAGTTGCTGAATAATTATTGTTATTAATATTATTATTTTCTTGGGGATTATGATAACTCATTGTATTGTGATAATGCATGGGATCTGTCTTTAAGGTAAATTACAGGTATTGAATATCAGAACGACTCGATGATGAAAGATCGTCAGGAAACACCCGAGCCATTAAGCGTGGGGGAATTGGCAACAACAAACTCTACTGTGGGTCCTGTAACTTAATTGGAGCTGATCGGTACATGGATATCCGTGCTATACAGATGGTTGATGAGGATGTCAGCAGACGATCAGAACATCAGGAGAATAATATCTTAGATATATTCAAATCTTAAAGATATATATAGGTCCACTCATCAGATTGTATTGATCGACAGATTTAAGATGACATTCAATTGCACAGATTAATTGGAGGCGTTGATGTGAGTTTATGCAGTAAGACGTGAAGCTCGTAATGCTGATAAATATATATATATATACTAGTGGGAAAACTGTGTGATGCACAGCGTAAAAGGACGTACAACTGTCCATGAAGAAAGGAAGAATAATTATAGGTAAGTGTACGTGGGTTCCCATAGTAATTTATAAACTACAATGAATTTAAGAAATATCTTTACGTGTAGCATATTACACTAATAGATAACAATCCTCAATCAAGGTACTTTTGTTTGGGGTTCAAATGAGTAGGTAATGAAATATTCTTCAAAAATAAATAATACTCCCTCCTTTTTTTTAAAATTTTAACATTCCTGCATTTCACGTTATCCAACGCACATTTTGAACTCACGTTATCCAACGCACATTTTGAACGTTTAATATCTCAAATTGTGCAAAAGTAAAAATTATAAAAGTTAGATATTATAAAACTATGCGATTAGACGAATCTAACAAGATCCCACTTCACTATGTTTTACCTTGTATAATTGTGTTAAAAATTGAATCAAAGTTACTTAGTGAATAGTAACAACTATTTCCAAACGGAGGGAGTAGAAGACCAGGCAAAACGGAAAAGAAAAATGGATGTATGATGCAGAGCAGTATTATCTACCTTCTCAGCTTCAATATAGGCCTGCTTCAAAATAGAGAGCTGAACTCCCCAACCAACTAATGTTATGTCAATACCTCCGACATTGCAATTTTTTTAGACTAATAAAATCATCCATCAACTATGAGACAAAAATGAGTGTAGTACCTCTGCCTCAAATAATAGCAACATGTAATGAACCATAATACATCATCCCATGGAGATCTCACAAAGGATTTTATATGTGTACAGCCACATTCAATTCACGACAGAACCAAAAATGCTCAGCAGAAGGTCCTTTTAAGATTGACAGGGCCTCCCGAAGATAATTCTGATGTTGTACAATGCTTTCCTTATAAACTTCACATTCATGTTGAATCACAGAGCACTCTCAAGGAAACGTTTAATGGCCTATAACAAAATAATCAACCGATGAGCTGATGATAAAAAAAAAAAAAAGAACTATCTTGACTAACCACTCATCAGCATATTTCACAGGTATGGCTATCCAAGGTTCATTAAATTTTAACAAAGAAAATCAAGCTGCTTGCAGTGTGAACAAACCGACCATAAAATCATAAATTATTTAAAGCATGAAGATAGGATGTAAATCGACCTCCTGAGCACAATCGACGGCAAGACTATCAAGGCAGGACAATATGTTTTCATGACTATCGGCCAGTCTATCCTGAAGTGACTTGTGCTTATTGGTTGTCTCCATGTAAAGATTTGGGAGTGAATTAAGGCATTCAAGCAAACCAAGAAACTGTTCAAAGAAGAAAAATAAGGTGTTTTCATAAGTACCTGCCAAACATGCAAGGATTGCAACTTTATACACATAAGCAAAAATTCACCTTGGATTTTATAGATGTTAATTTCGTTTTCAATTCCAAATTCAAAGTATGCGGAGCATTGTAAAATCTAAATTTTCTCTTTGCTGAAGGGACACATTTTTCAAGCTGAGTGCTCTCCTCAACTATATAAACCTATGTCAACCCATGGAAAACCATTATGAATCAACTGTGAGTAAATTGTACAACAATCAACTTTCCATCTATGGTCAATGCAAGTCAAAAGAAAAGAACTACCTGAGAATCCAATAGGTATTCAAGCTCCCTTAATTGATCCTCATAATCTTGAACGAATGAGATACCTAATGAAACACAAAAGGAAAAACATGATATTTATGAACTACAATTATCTCAACCATTGGCAACAATGAAGATGTTCATAGTTCATATGCTAGAAACGGCCTTCATATTAAAACAACTAAGTATTATTTAATTTGGCTCAGTACAACCATGGTTTTGCCAGCTTGTATATTTACCAAAAAAAATTGGGTATTGTCAAGCATATATAGTTTAATGTGGCTCAATATAATTATTAATTATATTTATCATCTACAAGCATAGGTTTGCCAGCATACTAACCTCTTAGACACCTTTCAAAGCTTCCAAAATGCAGCCAGCAGAATCAAGGTCAATCTGGCCTCCCAGCAATTGGCTATTTGGTGAATGACCTATTCCATAAAACAAGCCTTTCACATCTACAACAGACTCTGCATTAGTATCCATCTTTCGGACCAATACTCCAGACATCTGGCCCTTGGTGTTGCTGACCACATCCACAGTCTCTGTGTTGAAGTGCACGGTTATGTTTGAATTGTTAAATACTCTGAAACATTCGCCATAATTAACCTGTTAAACAAACATTCAGGGAGTTGAATGTTAGTAATTTAACCAACCTGAAGAAAAAAAATATCAAATATAAAGGGCAAGAAATATCGAAAAGGCAGAGAAAAATGAGGGGATAGAAATAAAAAATCACAGCAGAGCCCTCAAAAAAATTCTACGAAAGAAAATCAATTTGCATGATAATATTAAGTTTGTACATCCATTGAAACAAAATCACAAGAGCGACATCAAACAACTTCACAGCATGGTGCCAGATGTATATATCAGACTAACCTATCTTGCATTGCTTTTGATGCCCTCAGTTGGTCCGTACGAACAAGTAAGTGAACATGACGAGCATATTTTGTCAGGTATAAAGCTTCCTCTGTAGCTGTATCACCTCCCCCAACTACAGCGAGAACTTGACCCTTAAACAACGGGGATGCTCCATCACAAATTGCACAGGCACTTATTCCTCTGCTCCAAAATTCATCTTCTCGGGGTAAATTCAACCTCTTTGCAGTGGCTCCTGTAGCATAAATAATACTGTTGCATTTTACCT